>VWYE01002812.1:24048-48841 GCA_013398995.1 Alaudala cheleensis
GCCTCACCCCCCCTGCCCTGCCAGGACATCCCTGCTGTTCCAGCCACTGCTGTGGAACTTCCCATCTACCTAAGCCACCAGCCAGGGATCTTCCACTGTTCCAGCTTGGTGCCTCAGAGCCACTGGGATCAGACTGTGCTGGGCTTTGTGGAGCAAAGCCCCTCGAGGTTCTTGGTTCTGTCTTTTTATTAGTACTGTAGCTGTTTGTTTGTTTGTTTGTTTGCTTTGTTATATATATATTAGTTAAAAAACTGTTATTCCTATTCCCACATCTTTTTGCCTGAAAGCTCCTTCATTTCAAATTTATAATAATTTGGAGGGAGGGGGTTTGCAGTCTTCATTGCAAGGGGAGGGCTCTGGCTTTTCCCTAGCAGACACCTGTCTCTCAAACCAAGACATATCCTCCTTGCACACTGACTTCAGGCAGTTTCTGCAGAGCCCCCTAATTCATGGCAGTGGAAGTGATTAACTTCCACTCAGAGCAGCTCACCCAAAAAGCTTTTGAAACAGCTCCCGCAGCAGCTAGGCTGCTCAGGCTTTTGTGCATCCTGGTGGGATGCAGGGGATGCCCACAGTCTGATGGAGGAGAGAGGGAGGATGAGCACTCTCACAGCTGGTAGGGGACTTTTGTTCAATGAGTTACAAACCACGGGCTGGGAGTTATGAATTAAATAACTAGTCACTTAGAGAGGGGATGGATTAAGTGGTGAATTCATGTGCAAAGGGGATGGAGCCTTTGTTAAGTTTTTTCTTTCCCAGTGAGCTGATGAGAAAAGTTTAATTTACGGAGTATCCTGTCCAGCAGATTTGAGAGCTCCAAACAGATCGTGACATTTGTGCCTTTAGTCTTATCTGTGGGAAGAGGAGACTTCAGTTTGCTGTGTAACAGTAAATCTGCTGAGGTACAACCTCTATGCCACATCCAAGAAGCAGTCAATGTCAGTGCAGCCTGAGCAGTGTCACTGGTCATTACTGTGAAAATGAAAGCACTCCAGCACGCTGTACCAGGCTGCACTCAGGACAGGGAAAGAACCACCTGGAGAAAAGCAAAGCCAGAAAACATGACACTCAGATGGCACAGGTTTGGCATGTGAATATTCAGCAAGATTGGAAGTTATAGAGGAGCAGCCATGCAGGAAACCCAAAGGTGTTTGGCCTGGCTGGGCTGGGCTGGGAGAGCCTCAGGAGCCGCAGGAAAACACTGTTGTCCACCACTTTTTCCTGAAAATCAGCTCACACTTGTTATTGCCAATACCTCTGCAGCAACCACTCAAAAAGGCTTCTTCAAGAAATCTTCTCCAGTGGAGAAGAGAGGCACTGGAGCATGAGTTTTGGAATGATGTGGCCTCAGAAGCCAGGCCTACACTTCCACAGCCTTGGTCGTTCAAGGTCATGCTTTGGTTCTTCATCACCACTTTAATAAGGCAAAACAGGTTTTCTTTGGAGGGGTACTCGTTCTGCTGCCAAAATACATAGGATTTTAGAAATTACTTCATCTTGTAATGGTGAAGAAAACTTTGCTCCATCAGTTCCTATAGTAGCTGGCTCATAACTCGTGAAAATCCATAGGTATTTATCTGTGTTATTCTTGGGATTGCCGACACAGTGGAACATTCATGAGATACAGATAGTCCTTCACACGAGCACAATAAAAAAAATTCAGTGAAAATCTGTAGGATTCAGGTGGATCCAAAAGTTTTGCTGCTAAGTGTGTTCTCATTTGGTTCTTTTTTTGTTATATACACTGAATGCACTATTTAAAGTTTTAAAGACTTTTATTTAAATAGACTTGAATTTATGTGTCATACTGGAAAACTGTCATTCCTCTTGATATTCCCCAGCCAGTCCAGAGTGCCCTCAGATTAGATTTGAAATGTTCTAGGGTTAAAATTATTTTAGAGACACTACTTCACATTCCCTAATGCAATACATTACTTCAGGAAAGTGTGCATGTGCTCATTTGGAGTTTGTTTTCTTCACTTGGTTAGGAGCATGTGATCCTTCAATCAGTTTTGCAGAAATGTGATTTACCTCGGCACAAATTTCCCACACAGAGGTAAATTACCCTGCATAAATCTACAGAACACTGTGTTCAATACAGCCACATGTAACAGAAAGAGGTAAAACTTTGGAAACTCATTTCAAAGCCACATGGAATATTCCTGGTTACAGGTATTAACCAGATTCCTTTAACTATTTCAGCCAACAAAGTTTATCAGAGCTGCTTCTCAAATTGCATCCAGATTCATAATAGCACTTATCATAGAGTCTTTTATTCTTGGATTAAACTGGGACATTCTTCAGTTGAACCTGTCCTAAAATAATTGGATAATACTGAAAGTCTCAGTTCTCAGGAGCCATCCTTTTTACATGTTTCATAAACCCCCAACTTTTATTAGCATAAAAATCTGCAGATCTAAATTAAGACATAGATCTTAATGGCTGGAAAATACTCCTATTTTCCCCTCCCCTGGAATTCCCATTTTCTGTGCTCTTGTAAGTGCTTAATATTAATTACAAGTAGCTTCAATACAAGTTTTGCATGTAAATCTCCTGTGGGTAAGTGGGAAAACAGATGAGTTTCCTACAAGGACTTAATTATTTGTTATGTCTCTTGAGATTCCTTTTTCTTAGTATGGCACTTGCAACTGATTCACCAAGCCAGGTTTATTTATATTAATGTGCTTGAAGAAATTGTATTTTATTTGAGAGTAAGAATTTCAGATTAACAAATAAAGGCTTAGTCAAGATTTGCATCTTCAGGCAAGGCCATGTATGGTCAAATCAAGTATGGATGAGTTAGTCCTGAGCAAAGCTTTATTCTCCTTTTCAGATTTCTGATGGTCTGGCAGTTCTGATAAAATAGCCCTACATTTATTAAAGTGCATTGTGTTCTTTTAATTATGAAAAAAAGATGATTATTAGAAATAAGAAACAAGTTGAAGGCTATAAACTGTTTGCACTGGGGACTTGAGAAAATTTATCAACAGATGGACTTAAAGATACTGAAGTACAAAATAGTTTTACCTTTAAAAAAATCCACTTTGGTGGATCAACACTTAAGTGAGGGAGTAATAATATCTGATTATTTCAACTAAGTTTTTGCTCTATTAATGGCATCTTGAACTTGTGGCTTGAAGAGTTTCCCCACAAGGGAGGGACATACTACAGACATTTTTTAAATAAGATAATGAACTCATTTACGGTTGGCTTTACTCAGCATTGCTATGGAACAGTTTTACAAAAAATTAATATTCACTTCTCAACTGCAAGGTTGCAATGTTGCCATGACCACCCTCCAGTCAGATTTTAATGCCTCATGAACCCAGAAGATAATAATTTGATGTTGTGTCCTGCTTCATTACAGCACCAAATCTGCATGCTTTGATTATGCTTATTTTTAAATTTTGGCCTGCACATACCAATGTATTTACCATACAGGTAGAAAGTAACAAATCATGCATTTTTCAAGCAGACATGCATTTTATTAGTTTCTCTGTAATTTTTTGCAGGCAGCTAAAAAAATGAAGCATTTTGATTGACCATTGTCTGGATTTCTCATAATGATTCCTTACAGTATATGGTCAGTTAAGTCCTTAATGAATTATTGATTATTTTTTAGACTTTGACTACTCAGTTTTGATCCTTGTGCCTAAACAATAGGCAGTTTTTAATGATGTTTACAGTCAAGAAAAATGAAAAATCTGTCTTTTCCGGTTTTCCTTCCTATTTTAGGTCTCCCATCTTGCTATGCTCTGAAGGTTAATGAAATGAGTGAGTCACAGTCATCCCCTCTGTATTTCTCAAAGATGTTACAGCTCAGAATGAGATTGGGGTGTAGCTGGAAGAAATCTGTCTAGGTCTATAATAGCTGATTCTTAGCAGAGATGTGAGATATCTCTCTTAGAGCTACTAATTACTTCTGCATAGCTACTGCTACTAGGGCTGCTTCTGTATCAAGAAAATGTTTTACCTATATAGAATTATTAGTGTATATGCCCCCTTGAGGCATGATTGAAGTATTTTCAGATCTGGCTGGTGTGGGAAAAGAGTTCATTACTTCTCACTTGGAGCTTGAGACTTCCACAGATGAGCTAACCCTGCCCTGATCAGTTCTGGGGCACAGTTGGTTGTTGGATTGGTTTGAAGCATCTGTTCTGTACTAAACACAGTGAAGAACATGCAGGTGATGTCTGAAAGGGTGTTGATTGTGGGAATATTAGCTCCTGTTTGAGTGGCAGGAAGTGGTGAGGACAGAGTAGCACGTTGGTCTCTTGGGATGTGAATGGATGAAACAGGAGAGGTTTGAAGGGTCAGCATTGCTTTCAGCTGTGTCAACAGCCAATTCTCAAAGCTCTTCCCTGCAGAAACTGCTTCAGACTGTTAAAAACTTTGTTTATGAAGGAATACTACAGGAAGGGAAAATGCCACTTCTCAAAACAGGATGTTCTCATGGTGTAAAAAAAAGTAATGTTACCAACCTTCCAGAAACAGGCTAAACTTCCACATTAATGCTAGGTCAGGATTCACCAGAACTAAACTTCCACATTAATGCTACATCAGGATTTAGCAAACCTCTTCAGCACAGGGTGAAATTTAAGGTATAGTCATGCTTGTGTATCTTGCACTTCATCTCTAATCCAGTGAGTACAGGGAGCTGCTGCCACTGTAGATACACACAGATCTAAAGAAAACTCAGTGGGTTTGGAAGATATCCCAACCACTGGAAGAAGACAAGTCCTCTCTCCTTCCATCTCCTAATTTCAAGTGCCCTAATCCTGGAGGCATGTGGAACCTGGAGAAATAGGATAAGGAAACTGAGCTCAAGGGATCAGCTACGTTTGCAGCCTCATAAAATTACATTCAGCTGTTGTTTCCTTCACTCCCACAGGAATGAGAAAACCTGTCTGGTTGACTTAGTACATTGAATTTCAAATCCCAGACAAAAAACACTCTAGCCAATGATTAAGCCTTTCGCAGTTTGAATGTGAAGCAAGGTCAGATCTTCACCTCTATTTTCTCTACATCACACACTTTCTTTTTACATAATATACCATTGCAACTAACACTTCAAGCAGGATTTATTCTTCGGTGTATTTTGTTAACATCACTGATAAGGTAATATGCAACACAGTTTCAGTGGTCCATTCCAAATATAGGTTTTTGCCTTCCATAGTTCCTAAGATATAGAATAGAATGCAAATAAACTTGAGGTTGGGTTGGTTGATTGGTTGGTTGGTTTGGTTTGTTGGTTTTTTGGGGGGGTTTGTTTGTTTGTTTTCCCTGGAGAGAAGCTATTGGGACATCAGTCCCTTTTTTAGTGGGAAGTGGGAGTATTTAATTTTGTGAGACATGGGCTGGAATCTGGTAACATGTTGTCCTGGTTTAGGGCAAATCTGGGAGGAAACCTCCCGAATGGGGGTCTCTCTGAGAAGCAAGCTGGAACTGCCCCTCCCCCCTACTGGTTTGGGAAAAAACCTCCTTAGAGATNAGGACACATGTGAAATGAAAATGACAGAGCTGGAAATCCTGTCAAGCCCCTTTCTCTTATTGCACATCTGTCTCTTGTCCACCACAAATCAGTAGAAGGAGGGAGCAGGTCTTCCTTGACTCTTTTAACCAGATGTCAGCAGAGAGCAGCATTGGCAAGTGGTGGATACAGAACAGGCTGGGTTCTGCTCCGAGGTAGCACATACTGAACAAGATCCTGCAGTAATCTATTTTGATTTTGTAAAAAACATTTATATATATTTCCATTTCATAATTACATTTATAACACTTGACAGTTTTACCAGGTTATCTATTATCATGGCTGGGTGGGCTTTGATGTTGCTGTGATTTTGAAGAATGTTAAGAAAATGGGAAAGGGGGACCTAAACTGGGAAGCTAAGCAAATCTGATATCTCAGTGATACTTGCAAATCAGGAATGAAAATCTCTGTTCTTGCTTTTCAATGCTTTTTTCCCTCTGCATTAATATTTTGGTGGTTAAAGAATGCAGTGGTCTTGCTGAACTGGATTTTTTAGATGACTATTTCTGTCTGGATTTAGGATTTTAAAAAATCCTCAAAATATCTTTTCAGACTCCTTTATACACTATGGATAGTGTATATAAAATATAAGGATTAAAATTCTCAGAAATTCTTGTTTTTCCTTGTTGACATTCTTACAAAAATGTGTCTTCTTTTATCTAAATTGTGCTTATTGCAGTAAGCACACTTGCCTGTATAGTTCCCCACTATTAATTTTTTCAAAGCAGATAAATGCTTAATTTGCCACTTAGTGCACAATTAACTGTTTTTAATTTGTCAACTACTTTTAATTTGCAAGGCTGAAGAAGCAAATATCCAAACACCACCTGATTTCTAATGAGGCATGCTGATCTCAAGGAGGCAGCTCACACTGAGGACATAGTGGGGAGACATTGCTGCAGATTTAATTCAAGAATTTAACAATTAATTAAACAATTAATTAAATTCAATGGTTTTTTAACTGTTAAGATGAAGGACATCCTCCTAGCTGTAGGTTCATTAGACTAAAAGTCTGACTGAGAGTTTACTGTTATAATTATATACTGTGCAAATCAAGTTAAACACAAAAGCGTGCATGTTCCTGAATCCTTTCTAAATCCTGGTGCCCAGAAGTCCAAAATATTTCAAAATAGTGGCCAAAATCCTGCTAATTCTGGAGGCCAGGTTAGCTCATGCATTCATAAATTAAAGGAAGTGCTGCTGCATGTGCAGTTCCGGGCAGATCTCTGGGCCTGGGAAGCTGTGGCTGTTGGAAATGCAGCACCACGGAGAGGTCAGAGGTGGTGTAGGAGTGGTCCAAACCCAAAATGTTGTAGTAGAATATAGGAGCTTTTAGAGACTCTCTTCAAGAGTTAAAGTAGTTTTTGCACAACTTTCTTTTTTGCCAATGAAGCTTTGGAGAAATTGGGGTGTTTTGTAGGACTGAAAATTTCATGTTAGCCTTACATGTGGGCAGGCACCCTTTGATTATATGACTTTGGTGTATCCTGGTTTTATAGTATTCTTATGTAGGACATTTTAATTTTTTTTTTTTAGTCTGGCTTCTGCCTGGGAAAGTGTTACATGAGTACATTTTGATTACATATTTGATGCCTGTATAGTTGTGGGAGTGAAAGTGTTCTTCCTAGGAACCTTGTAAGGTAAACTTCGAAGGCTGCCTTTTATTGTGAGGCCTTTTCCTGCAGGAAGTATTTGATATTCAGCAAGAAAATATGGGAATTTAGAAGAAATGTGGTTTTGCTTAAAATCCAACCACAGACCTGCCATTGTTGGTGCTTTCTTACAGGGCACCTCAGCCAACCACTTTTAGATTGGGTTAAAACCACAAGTAGCATATTTTAGTCTAAATTCTTTATTTAAATGTTTGAAATTTTTACTTAGTGAATTTTGAACCAATTGATCCCTTGCATCTAAACTTACATGAAAGCTGTAGATGTGAACTTCTCAGCTTGTGAAAAATGAGGTTTTGTGTAATGGAACCCCAATTTTTATTGAGCCATGAGAATGGTCTGCATCCTGTATACCATAAAGCATTTGACCAGTAAGGACCTATATTCTGGCTTGCATCACAATAATTGCTGCTAATAGTCTTGTTTAATTAATAGGTGATGTGAGAGGGAGTTGATAGGAGGAATCCAAGCATGGAAATTGAAGATGGAAGTATTTCTAGGGAGTGATTAGGGAGTATTAAAGCACAGTTTAGGAAACTGACAGCTTATATCAGTTTCAGTACAATTTACTTTGTGTATTTTGCTCTATCACCGCTTTTCAGGAAGCAAAGTTCTTTTTAGCACAGAACTGTACCATCCACTTTTACAGTCTTGTTCTCTACTCCTTTTTTTAGATTTTTCTGACAAGTTTCTGTAAGAACTCTAACTGTGAGACTGTGAAGAAAGGGTTTATGGAACAGTTAGCTCCTACTCCCAAAACCAGCCTACATCTTTGAAGATAAAGTCTCCATTCATAGACTCAAATACAAGACAATTGTTAAATACCATGGTCTTTCTTTCCAGACAGGTTTGCAGTTGTTTTATATTTTGGAATAACTTTTCATATTGGATTACATGTTATCACACAGAAAATATAATTTATAGTGAATGAGGGCTATTACAGAGGAAGGTTCTACTGATCTGCTGGGCTAAGTAAGATGACAGCAGACCAGTTGTGCACCGCTAAGTCTGAGGTTGAAAATAGATTAGTTCAAAAAAATAAAGCAAAAAAAGCTGCCCAGTCTTGAACCAAGGAAGGGTAAACAAACATCAAGCTTTATTCTAGTGCAAAAATGTATTTTATAGGACCATGCTAATTTTGGGCCAATTTATACTTCCTCCTAGTATTCCAGATCTGAGTTTCTCAGTGTGACAGTCTCACTACGGAGATGAAGACTTGTTTGTCTATTCTGGGCCATATTGTTTCCTGCATCTATGAACTGCTGTGGGACAAATTTGTCTCAGATATGTGCAAGGAAGCGACTGTGGTCTCTGCCAGATAGTCAGCAAATTTATTGATATCTAGATAATATTGTTCACTGTTTTCTAGGCAGTAGGTAGTCAGTGCTCTGTTATCAGCTCCTCTCTAATTTTCTCCCATCTTCCTGAAAAGTGGCTGCTGTTCCTGTTTTTGCTGATTAGTCCCTGAATAAAAGAACGTTCATGGAAAGCTTTGAGGCTGAAGGTCTCTGAAAGAGCCATGCTTAGAATGCTGAGGCAGCTGTGACATCTGGCTCAGACTGCTGGCATGTCAGGGAAACTGCTTTGTTTTGGACAAAGGCCTGAAATCACCCTTCAAAAGAACAGGTTGCTAAATGTGCATGTACCAGGACAAAGAAGTTATGCCAAATAAATACCAGGAGAAGAAAGAAGATAAGGACTTGAGTAATTTTTTTGTTATGTATTTTTTACATAACCAGTGCTCCCCCTGTCCTTCCTTTTGTGCAATGGAATGCTAGCCTGGAAGAGAAACTTCATGAATTGTGTATCAATCTTTCCTGCTCCTGTAGGAAGTGCATTTATAGCCTGTGTTTGCTGCTAGAGCAAAAAGAGGGTGGCAGAGATACAGAGACTTGTGAACAAAACTCTAAACATGCTGCATCAGAACTCACAAGACAGCAGATCAGACTGTTCCCTGATCAAAATATTTGTCCTTATGGACAATTTGGCAGTACTATTCTGCACTCTTTTTCATTTTAACTAAATACCATTATCATTCCTTTATTAAAGCTTTAGTCAAATTTCAATATGCCAGTGTGAAATTTGTATAAATTAATTTCTTTCTCCGTTTGCAGGTACCAGCAGCACAGAAAATGCCCTCAGAATTAGGCAACCTGGTCAACCTTGGGGTCAGCTCAGCTGGCATACCATTTCCTGCTGGGAACTGGAAGGATGCCTAAATATTATAAAGAGATTAGCAACAATTGGCACATAAATAGTAGCTCTTACTAAAAAAAAAGAAGGGAAAAAAAGAAGCCATGTAGACTATGATTTTCAAATAATCATCACTTAGTGATATTAAAAATTTATATTAAAATTTTCCATTTTATGAGAGCTGAGCTTTTTGCTCCAAAAGGCAGAAAATCCCAATTCTTTCAAATAAACTGTTATGGCTGTTGATGGCCTTGCCTTGTGCAGATTCATTTTGTCTTCTGAGTTTCATTTAAGATGTATCCACAAATGTTGATGTGCATCAGCTCTGCAGACCTGAAACTGAATTTCTACTGATCTGCAGATCATACTAAGGGAATTCTTAGGATATACTTCAAACAGTATTAATAAAGGAAGAAAGATTAGTTTTATTTTCTTTAAAAGCAAGGATTTCACGTATTTTGCTAGAAAAGCTACTAGTGTTGGGCTCCAATAAAATGTTCTGTGTTGTAATTTTTGAAAAAGCCAGAAGGAAGAAGCACATATTGGCAATAAGTCAGGTCCCGGGTCCAGCTCTTGGGATTTTTTGTTTCAGAAAATGAATGTGTTCCATGTAACAGGCTGAAATTCTTCATGGGTAAGTATTTTGCTAACATACTTGGAAAATGTTGTTGGTCCAGAGCTGACTATGGCTTTATTACTGAAACATGTTTAAAACAGCAAATAAAAGCAAACAGCTTTCATTCCACAGAACTTCAATAGGTTCTGAAAGAGCAAAACTAGGAAAAATACTCAGGAGAAGAGCAAAATTTAATAAGTTGTTATCCCAGGATTTTATTTTGAGGAGCCAGTATAGTAGTCCTCCCATGGATGGCTATGGAACAATTTGCTTCTGTCTCTCAGCAACCCCAGGATATCAAGAGCTGTCAGAAAATGCCCTTTGCCATCTGTCATTACAGGTTATTCATAAACCTGATGCAATGCTGAGGAAGAATCTGGGCAATCAGATGACTAAATGCCTGGTGCCTTGAATAGAAATATTAAATAATAATTAAAACTGTCAGCCATTAATGCATAAATACAAACATGCTCATAGAATTTTTTTTCTCATTTTCATTTCCAGATAGCTGAAAAAATATTGAGCTGACAAAGATATATACCACTGATTGATTATTCATGCCCATCAATGTCCTCATTTCCCTGGGCTGGAAGACTCAAGCTGAAAGCAGTATCATGAATAATTCTTATATTCATAGAGCAAACTGTGTGTTTGCAACCCAGGGAAAGGTTGCTGCTGTTGGCGTGGATCATACACAGGAAAAGGGAAGGATCCAAGAGTATCTTGCTTTTATTATCCACACATTTCCCTCAGCTCTGGTCCCTCTCCCTCAGTACTCATCTGATGGACAGGAAAGTTCACCTGAAGAGTAACTAGAAGATACCAGCAACTTTTCTCATGCAAGGTGATGATAAATAAACACCCACACATGTTCCCTCAGACAGAAACACTCATGCATGCACAGGGGAGCACCAGCAGCCTCATCCTGTTCCCCTCTCTGGATGAGCAGGAGGAAAGGAGGAAGGTCCATCAGAGGAAAAGATAAACATGCATGTACATCATGGCCCCAGCAGCTCACCCTGGGATCCTTTCAGCCCCCTTTCCACATCCCCCNTGTCAGTCAGCCGCAGACCCCAGGGTCTCACTAGGAGCTGGCTTGGACCTCCTGGGCCCTGCAGTAGCCACCTTGTGATGCTGATCTCTCCAGTACACGACCCAGACTCAGCCCCCTCAATGCCTGGCTCCCAAGCCCCTTGTCCTTCTTGCCACTGGTCCTGCTGAGAGCTGCTGGTGATCACTCCAGGCACATGCACCCAGACAGTGGCTATGGACCCCCATCCCTTCCACTGTGGGCACAAAGGCAATGGGCCCTGTTGTGACCCGTGGTCCCCACCTCAGCTGCTGGCACTGAAATACACAAACATAGAACAGAGTGCCCTCCCTCAGGACAACAGTCAGAAATGGAGTTTAATGTCTGTAATAGCTCACACACTCCCAGGCAATAACCCCTGAGTTATTTGGGCTTCCCCCATCTGCCATGGTGCTCCTGTGCTTCATTGTGCCATAGAGATGAGCCTTGGATCACATAACCTAAGACAACCTGTTTAAAAAACCCCAAAAGTTAATTATGATTAATGTATTGAGTAAATTCTTAGTAGATAGTTAATGATTTATAGCTGCTCCCTCTAGAAGATGCATATAAAGGTCACTGTCTGAGGTACAGTTATTTTTATGTAGAAATCTGACAGGTTGTCACTAATATTACAGGTATGTTCTTAAAGGATTTCACCATTTGAAACCATATAGAGGGCGAGGAAAGGAGGGTTTTAACATCAGGAAATAATCCTTGAAATAGCATGACAGACCAATTCTGCATAAAATCAACCAGTGAGAGAGTGATCAGGGACTCACTTTTCTCATCTCCCAGAAACACTGAGTGTTTATTTAATTTCTTTTGCTGACAATTTTTTAGTTAAATCCTGTCTGGGTCGCCTCTTTTCCAGTCTTGATAATTACTATGGACATTTCTATATAAATTACACCCTA
This sequence comes from Alaudala cheleensis, assembly GCA_013398995.1. NCBI lineage: Eukaryota > Metazoa > Chordata > Aves > Passeriformes > Alaudidae > Alaudala > Alaudala cheleensis. Next base: position 36,044 of record VWYE01002812.1, read on the forward strand.
AACTGTTGAATGCAGTGTAAAACTGTTGGTCTAATTAAGGAGCTTCAGACTCACAAAACATTAATTAATCATGAAGTATCTGGACAGCGTGTGTGTCTATGTTCATGCTCAAAATAAAGCAGCTAGAAAATCTTTCCTTGGTAGTTGTGCTTTTTAGACAATTAATTATAGCTATCACTTTTTCCTGAGTGCAAAAGTCATTGTTTTCCTGGCAAGTTTGCCCAGACAAAAAAAAGAAAAAAAAAACCATCCAAAGCTCTGCAGCATCACATTCCCAACAGGCAGCAGGAGAGCAGCTTTGTTAGGTGGGAGTGCTTTGTTCCTCACCCTCTGCACGGCTTCACACACACACACAGTGTCAAACCCAGAAGACGTGCTGGGCCTGCCCTCTTCCCCTCCTTCAGCAGAATAACAACTGTCATCTCCCTGCAGTCCTGGGAATATGGGAATTCTTTGCTCTGGCTGCATCACAGCACCCTGCAAGCACAAATTTCTTCCAGTGACTAAGGGCTGTCTCATCAGCCTCCAGTAAGGCACACTAGAAAAAGCAAAATGTACAAGAAAAATTATGAACTGTAATGCTCGGGGGAGAGGAGGGGAGGGGAGGAGGCTCCTTGCTGTCCTTGCTGTTCCTNGGGGGGGGAAGATTGCATATGAAAAACTGGCTCTAGGCTAAGTTAAAAAGAAAAGTGTGAGGGTCTTTTGGGCATTAGAAATAGAAAAGTAAAATTTCCAGGCTTGACCTGGACACATTTAATAAAACCACAGTGCTAATTGGAGAAGAGTACAGGAGATAGTGAAAGTGAAGTTAGAGATGAAACTGAAGTTGTATCAAATTTTGGCATTTAGTTTTTCTCAATGAATTTCATTCATTGATAATGATAGGTTTCTCATCCAAAATATCACTCTTATATTATTGTGATTTTTGGTCACAAGAGGACAATATATTTCTGCAACTATGCAATTAATCTTCATCAAAGATGATTAAAGTGGTTCAATAGCATGTTTTTCTTTGAAAAACAAGGAAATTGAGTGCAAGTTATAACAAATTATTTGTTTTATGAACACTAGTTAGACAGAGACCACATTAATTAAAACTATGCTGAGTCCTGTACTTACATCTCATAAATAAATTGGTTTTAGCCAACTGAAATTGATATCCCAGTGCAGTCCAGGCCAATTAAAATATGAACATGAAGAGCAGTAGCAGGGGTGTGACAGCCTCTGTGCTGCCATGTGTTAATGAATTCTAAGAAGAAAGGCTTTTACTTGAAGGACCCTTTGTAGTTAAGAGAGAAGGTATCATATGAAGCCCATAAACTATGCCAGACCACTGTGAAACCACCATACCTCTCACAGACCATCACAAATTCTTATCAGCCCTTTTCCCATCGGACAGCTTTTGACAACAAACAGCACCAAATGCAGAGTTAGGAACTGCAGACCTGGACTTAGGACTAGGACAAGGGGGAATGTTTTTAAACTGAAAGAAGTTTAGGTGAGATGTTAGGATTAAATTCTTTTCTGTGAGAGTGGTGAGACCCTGGCACAGGTTGCCCAGAGAAATTGTGGATGCTCCATACCTGGAAGTGTTTAAGACCAGATTGGATGGGTCTTTGAGCAACCTGGTTTGGAAAAAGTGCTCCTGCTCATGGCAGTGGGGTGGAACTGGATGATCTGAAAGGTCAGTTTTAAGATCTTAAAACCATTCTATGATTAATATTATTATTGAACAAACTACAATTATGTAAAACTAATTTCAATTAGTTGATGTGTCAGGATATATTTTGTTGATAAAAAAAAAAGGAGTTTTATCAAGCCATATAAACATAATCAGTTGATAGTTTGCATTTTGTGTTGGGGAAAAAAGATGTCAAAATGTTAATTTTAAGTCAGTCTGGGGAAGAGACCAGTAATATACAAAAAGTAAACTAATTCTTTGAAAAAAATGTTGGCTCAACACTGCCTCTAGGGACATAATTTCAGATTTTAAACAAAAGGGAAATCTGGGATGTTAAGGCTTCTCCCCAAAAAAGGCAAGAAATGGTAGCATCCAATAGTCAGTGATGCATAGAAGCACAAACCCCTCCAAGAAGTGGCCACTTTCACTGCTCAGTCCCTTCAATTCTCTATGTAAAATTCAGGCTATGTTGAAGTTAATAGATGCTAAAACAAAGGGAGAAAAAAGAAAAGACAAAAAAAAAAACAAACCAAAACCCAGAGGCCCAAGTCCAAGCAGTGGCAGAGCTGAGCCTCATTCACTTCTCTGAGCTGTTCTTCTGCCCCACATTTCCATCTACAGATCTTTCTCAAGCAGGGAAAGATCTTGTGAGGTGCTTGCTTGTGGGGTTTATGTACAGCCTCTGAGCTGCTGATCCCAAAATCAGACATACAATCCCCTAGGGCTGGAAATCCTGATAATTTTGGTACTGTTGCAGGTATTCAGATGCTCTGCACCAGTGGCTGTATGATTGCCTCCATAAATAGCTAATCAGACCCATTACACTTAATAAAAACAAGCCAAAGTTTAAGCCACCATGGAACACTCAGCCTTTGGTTTCAATGCATGAATGAGTTTGAAAGGAGCAGGCTGCTACGTTAAAAACAACAGATTTAGCTACTAGCTGGTTTTTCCAGGAAAGAAAGCATGACAGAGCAGTTTGGGCCAAGAAGTTCTGATGGATTAAAAGAACAACTTTGGGTCTTATCCTCAATGTCATGTAATGTGGAATTTATCAGCAAATTAGTTAAATAACAGATATAGAATGATCAGACTTCAGTCATGACAGCAACAAGCTCCTGCAGTGGTTATAATTATCATGTATTCTGTGCCATGTACAGGTGTGACTAGAAATTGAAATGAGCAAGCTCCAGTTCAGGATTTTCTCATCACGATTATTTCACTCCTGTGCTCTGAATAACTGCAATTTTCCCAGTCTCTACACTTGGAATTGTGTTTTCTTGGAACTCAGATGAGCAGTGAGAAACATAATGGACAGACAGAACAAATTTATTTACCATTTCAAATTCCCTTTGCTATCTGTCTGTCCCTCTCCATTGTCAACTGGATTTTTGCCTCTCCCATGAATTAATTTTGCCCGATTACCTGTCTGCTTCTCACACTACCTTTACTCTTTCCTCTAATTCCAGAGCACAGATGCTGGATACATGCCTTTATCACCAGGTCCTTCTAGTTCACTGAGACAATATGAAGGCCCACCAAATATTTATGAGTTCTACTCAGCTACTGTGGTGATCCGAAAGTGTGACAGCAGCTCTTGGAAGCAGCAGCTGCTGACCTTTGCCAGCTTCAAATTCCACTTACGCAGTTTTACATGCCAAGAAATAAGTCACAGTCTGTTGCACACGTTGGTTTGTGCACAGATTTTGCCATTCACACGAGTGTTCTAACAGTTAACTCCCTGTATTCATCACTGTACAGCTGCACTGAGGTATCCACTTAATACAGACCACAAACTTAAATTCCATTTCATATGTGGTATTTTCTAAATAATAAAAAAACCCCAACAAACTCTGATGTTCTGTTGAACACATTTCCTCTTATTTGATTTACATTATAATAAAGCTGTCAATGTTAGTGCAGCACTCAAAAGGTTTCCTGATCCCTCCTCCTCCTGGAAGCCTCAGTCAGGAATATGAAGCACAGCATCTGCATTAGTATTCACTGTGTGCATGGCAACATTGACCTTGTACCTCAAGTGGTTTTAATATTTTAGAGACATGAGGATTAAACTCCATGGGAACATAGAATGGAATAGTGGCAGGGCAAGAAGCAATGAATTAAAAAAGGTAAAAAAATATTTAAAAATCATGTCCTATGTGATCAGACATCTAAATTAATTTTACTGTCAAAACAATCAGTAAACTATGCAACAAGTAAATAGGCAAATAGTGTCATTATTCTTTAAATTTCTCCAAGAATGTTTGATGTGCTTAGTGGATAGCTGATAGTGATAGCTCAGGGGATAGCTGATGGCTTTGTTTAGTCCCTCCACTGCCTGCTGTTCACTGCACAGGGTGCCAAATGTCAGCACTTCCTGGGATGACAGACCTGGATCACCACAGTCCTTAAGCAGGCAGCAGGTATTTCATCAGTAAGGTGGAACTTTTAAAGAAGTTGGAGAGACATATTTTGAAGTCCAGAGTTTGTCCTTCACCCCTCCGACTTCTTGGATCTCCATCATGAAACAGGGATAAGACTCAGTATGTGGATTTGGCAGAGACCAGCACTGTTCCTGTGTGCCACATCTTTGGTACAACACCAACACAAGCTGGAAGGCCCTGAGATTCTATGAAATCATACACAGCACGTGGCATGTCCTGGTGTTTTAAACAAATTTTGATGTTTTAGTGGGTTTTAGCATGTTTTATCAGGTTTGTCAGATTATCTATGGCATTTTTGTGTGTTTGGGCGTTCTTTTGTCCATTTTAAAACTTTTTTCCCCACATTTTTCAGTGGTTTTGGCAGTTCAGCTTCTTCCTTTTGCCTTTTCCAAGCTTCTTAGAGGCAACAAAAACAGCAGGGAAGTGAAACTGCCTTCTGGCTACATCAGGCTAATCATCAATTAACTCCTATGTGAAGATGAGACAGAGTATTTTCCCCATGATACTACCAAAGCAACAGAGAAAAGTCGAGAAAACATTTTCAAGAACAGTATCTCTTTTAAATTTATAAACAAAAATTAACATTTGTTTCTTATTTTTTACCTCATCTCTAGCAAGTCTTGTCCCTCTTCAAATGACTGTAAGGAACTTGGAAACAAGAAAGCCAAATTAAGACCTAAAATTAGGAGAATATTCTCAAATTACAAATAGCTCAATGAAGAGTTTGATCTCATTGTGAAACCAAAATTGTCTTGTCTGAAAACAGATATAAAATTGAGTTGTTTGGGATCCATCACAGCTTGGGATCCGACAGTAAATTTAATGTAGAAAATTAAGAGTAATTCTACTCTTACAACTGTGTCAGAGAACAAGATAAATTATAGTAAAAGTTTATAGATATTACCTTTGAAATATTTGCTGCTATGGAGATAGGAAGGGACTTGCAATTCCTAGAATAAATGAAATCCAAACCAAATTAACTTTAACTCAATTGTGTGTTCTATCCCAGGATTTTAAAGAGCTCTGGAAATTCATGCTTTAGCACATCACTGGTGAAAATCACCCAGTCCCACCCTGGGAGCTGTGGTTCAAAATTCAGAGAACAGTACTAAAACATCTCCTAATGGCATTGTCAAGAGTTAAGCCAAACTTTGTGATAGCATAATAAACAGCTAGTATTTCATGGGGGTTTTTCTGTTTTTAACTGCAATTTTTTAAGCCAGAAATATGATGGAATTGTTATACCACTGTGCAAGCCCAACTAGTCTAATAAATTAAATACACCAAATTAAAATTAATGGATTTTTGATCCACTATAAGAAATTGTTTCTGAAAGTCAGAACTCAACCTGCTGTGCTGCTGAGAGCAAAAAGTGCACTTTGGTAACTGAGATGAGTGATCACTTGTCAGGCACCAATATTGGTTACGTGAGTTTTCATTATCAGATTCTCCAGGGAATTGATTTCACCAACCCAAATTACAGTATTACAGGAGCACTATTTTACAGAGGGTCTTTGTCTCTTTGTCTCCCCTTCATTTATACAAAGGTGACTAAAACTGGGTAACTCTGGGAGCAGTCAGCCAAGTGTTAGAAGCCTGGGAGACATCCTGCAACTAGACTTGGAAAACTTCTACGCCCTGTGTGTCTACCCATGTGTTTCTGGACTGCTCATAGCACCAACAAAATGCCTTGCTTTTCTTGCAAACAGGGTCTGAACAGATGAACTTGCTGGGCTATTATGCAAATAAGGACTTACAATTCCTTAAAAACAATGCCATCATTTTCAAAGTGCCATTTTTAAGACTTCTGCTGCCAAGGCAGAAGCCTTAAATTTTCATAAGATGACATGCAATTTGTTAACCATTCAAAATCCTTTGAAGGGTACGCAGCACTTGTGAGCTGTGATAACGTGTTTTCCTCTTTGGCATTTTCCAATTTCCGTATGCATTCCACAGTAAGATGTTTCAACACTCAACCAGATTTGGAGAAAGGGGAAAATCAGTGTTCTTAAAAATGAGGTGATGCCTCATTGATAGTAAGTTATTAGGGTAATCAGAAATAAACCAAGGCTCCCCTATCAAGTATTTGAAATATTAAAATATGCTGCCTGTCTTCATTAGAAAATGATTTCTTATACTTGAAATGTGTCACATTTGATGCCTTCAAATTCTTTTACAAGCTATAGATAAACCTGACAATGCAGTGTCGAGACACAGTATTTTAATCTCCATAGCAGGGATGAAATAACAGCAATGTAGAAATTTCAGGCCACTTGGCCATGATCGCACGCTGAGCCTGTGTCAGAGTACAGTAGTTCATCTGCTTCTCACGTTTGCAGCAATGACACAACAAATCTAACCCAAAAAAGGCCTGGTGAGCCTGTTCAATAGCCACCTAACCATACCATTGATTATTAAAACAAAGTAGACTCTTCAGACTGGAGGAACAGAACTGGCTGTTTGGGAAGAATAGATGTTTTGCTTTTATCATACTGTCCTGTTTCCCTCCAAGGCTAATTTTCTTCATCCAATTCTGTGTTCCCTCTCTCCTCTCCTGTTGCAGCAGCCTTCTTGTCAGAGGGTAGAAATGAGCCAAGACACAGACTTCTTTTTGGCACAGCATGAAAAGGGGCCTGGTTTATTCCTCTTTACAGCTCAGCCATCCTGACTCCAGCCATTCACTGGCTCTGGCTGCAGCAAGCTCCTGCTGTAGGTTTCCCTTGCAGCCTCTGACTGCTGGTTCTTTCCTGCTGAACTGTGACTGCATGGATGAGTTTGCAGACTCTGAGTGCAGGCTTTTACCCAGCCAGACTGTGACTGCAGGTTCCAACAACAGGCTCTGACTGCAGAGCCAGACTGACCTCACAGCAGTGATTGTCTCTCCTCAGGACCCTCCTTCTTCTTCATGATCATCTCATTCCCTCTTCCTCAAGGATCCTCCTCCTTCATGAATCCTACCTGATTTCCCCTCACCAGCTGAGCCACTCCCTTTTATCACACTGATGTTTATTGGCTATAGCTGTGACTGATCAGGGGCAAGGCTGTACTGGGTAATTAACATAGGGTTATTTACCAGGGACGAGGTCACCTGTATTCCCTTTTTCTACACTCTCCCTCTTCAAAATCTGCACCTCTTGGCTTGAGAATTTGGGATGAGCAATATTTCCATTTGGGGATATACTTGTCTGCTTCTGCAGAATCACAAGCCAGAGCAGAGGTTGCAAGGTATTTCAGTTTTAAAAGTAGCTGTTTTGGATTCAAAATTCAAGTAAGGCATTGGTCCAGCTGGACATTGCAGTTCAATCTGCCCAGCTGGATATCTGCCCAGCTGGCTATCAGAGTAGGAGAGCTCAGGGAAGACTCCTGCATGACAGCTGTAATTAAAATATAAAAAAAAGAAAACCACACACATTTGCATGTGAAGTAGAACAATGAATAAGACAGAATACAAAAATGTTGTTCATATCACCCCAGCTAAAAATACATGCAGATGCAGCTATGGCATCACAGAAAGGGAGATGATATATAGACAAATAGATGTAGAAGCACGCAGAATTCTAGTATTGCTCACTAAGAAAAGATGTTGTTACTCTTCACAGAATTTGATAATGAATATTGTAAAGGTGATACAACAGGATCTTCTGTCTTGCCAGTCAAATAGCCAGATTACAAAGACCAACACTGAGATAAGGTTTTCTGAACATTCTGGAGAAACTGCAGACTCAAAGTCAAGCTTAAAAGAGAACATAACACTTCTAATATCATTTGGTCACCTCTTTCACCCACTATTGATGAAGTTTCCCTGATATATTCACCTCTACCCATACAGCTTTGTTAAGTCATCAGTGACTCAAACTGAAATATTCTTATTTGGGTAGAATTGATAAATAACTGTCTGCCCTGAGAGAATTTAAGGAGTTTGTAGCCTCACCACCAACCAGCAGAAACCTACTAAACAACCTGTATTGTTTTGCTGTTCCTCTCCAGTGTTACTCTGATGTACTGCTTTGATGTACTGCTGAACTGAAACACTGGAGAAACACAGCTAGAACTGGCAGAGCATCCCATCATTTAACATGATAAGAGAGCTGATCTCAGCCTGGGCCAGCAGTTCCCCCTTGGGAAGCAATCCAGCAGTCAGAATCAGCAAGGCAGGATGGACTCCTACCAAGAGCACATCGCCCTCAGTCATTGGCAAGGACGTGGCAAAGCAGCTCTGCTCCATTTGGGCTTTGCAGAGTGCCAGGAATCCTTTGTAGATTGGTTGCCCTGTCTTTTGAAAGGCTTGAAACAACAGCAGCTGCGCAGATGTGCCTTAATTCAGGACAGAAACTGTATCCAGAGTTTCTGCAAGTCATAAAGTTCCCGGGCAAACTTCTTTTAAAAGGACAAGTTATTTTTGTAGCCAACAATACCGGTGACTGCAAAGGTTGTGTTAACAGTAAACAAATTTCCAGGTCTTTGAGTGCTCAGTAGTTCCGACTCTAGCCTCTAGCACAGCAAGGCACAGAAACAGGATGACAAAACAAGAAATGACAAAAGTAATGTCCTCATTTGAGAGGACTGTTTATCTCTGATAAAACCTGCACCCTTATCTGCTGGAGATAGAAGCGTGTTTCATGGGTGTCAAAATACGCTGCAGAGAGAACAGAGCCCTGCAATTGAATGAAAGGAAGCATCATCAATTCATAATTGCTCCCAGTGCTCCAAGATAAGATATTGTCTTTAGATACTGCCAATAGAGTTATTGTGTGTATATATATCTATTTTAATTTATATTTATATTTAAAAGGATCTCTGTGGTCTGGCAGCTTTTATTGGGATTTCTCTGGAAAATATACTTGTAATGTATGGTACATAAGTTTTCATTTACACCACAAACACAGGGACAAGACTTTCTAATCCGGTGATGTATCAGTGCTGGGCTGAGTGCTCATAGGTTAAAAAAAACTAGATACAGTCACAGCAAATGACTTGTGAACTTCTTTGAAGCTTATAAAACTGCTATTACAATCCAAAGGAAGCATGACAAGGTTCATCAAAGATTCATCGCTTGTTGTTGTAGACTTCAAATGATGAATGAGAGAGGGTACATTAAAATTCTGCTGCTGCCACTACCACTTCAGGAAGCTTTTGGAGGATTAATACTACTTCTACTTAAAGGCAACAGGTTTTGAAAGAATGAGTCACATTTTCCAATACAACTTAACAATCTTATTTAATAATTAACATAAAGGGGCACTGGCTGCTCTCATAAGACAAACACATGCTGGAAAATACAACAGATTCCTCCACAGATATTCAAAGCCAAAGCACTGCATGTTGTTGGGATTATGATAGTGCTCTGATGACAGGCAGGACTGATCAGCTTTTGTTTTCTCCGGCAGACCTTGCTAACTGCACATGGGTTTTCAAGGCCAAAGAGTCACAGAAGGAGCACATTCAGGGAATATCTTTGACATCCCTTGAAAAAAGGCTCTCAAATGACCTGAGGTGGCATGGCTTACAATGACCCCACAGCAGCAACTCTGAACCTGCCAGCAGCACTTGTCAAAAATGTATTCAAAATGAACATGTTATAAATACAGCTTCCTTTTCTTGTTCAGTATAACCCCATAAGTAATGCTACTATTTGGACCTGCTTTATGTGGCAGATAAGACACAAAGATAAAAGAAGAGCACTTCCTTTGTTCATTATATTAATAGACAAGAATTTATTTAGCTTTTAGATGGCCTGTGTGGGTATGTGCATTTCAAGGAGCACTTAATTAAATATTAAAGTATTAAAAAGCCTCTAAACAGACAATAAAGGGGATATAAAACCCACTTTATATTCCTTTAGAGTTCATCTCATGCAATTAGACAATAGAAATATGTATATGTATTTTTTAAAGTCTGCTTCAGGGCTGAACTCAAGGATCTAGAACCAAAATGGTAGGTGGCAAACTTTAAGGGTGAAAAAATCTGTAGTGGATGAAACAAGGGTTAAAACAGGCCAAAGCCCCCCCCAGCAATGACTCCACACCTTGAAAGCTTACACTAGTGCCTGTAAACAGGACACATTCCCCCTTTGAACACAGCTCTGCTGTTCTGCAGCTGGGATATGCCCAAAAAATATATCACCCTTTGCCAGATTGAGGCAACTTCTATGCAGTTGATCAAGGCTAATAGCAAATTTGTGCTAATGCACATTTAAACATCAAACTCCAGTATGAATGCAGCTTTATTCATTTTCCAGGATGAAATGAATGTCTATCAAAATAGTTAATTTCCATTTGTACCTAGTTACAACCAAACTAGGATAATTTTATTCTCAACTAAATGTCCACAAGCAGATGAAGGATTTGGACAAGAACCAGTGCCACTGTTTCAGTCTGAGCTTGCACTGGGTTTTATTGCTTTAAATGCAGCACTGGGAGATGAGTGAAACAGGAGCCACTGTGGAATAAAGGAAGAGGATAAATGGGTAAAGCCAAAACGAATTAGAAGGGTGCAAAATACTGATATGGGGAGCAGTTTTGATCACTATTCTTTACATTTTAGTGCTTTCTGGCAGCATCAAATTACAGCAGACATGCATTCAGAGGCTAAAGCACACTTCAGTTTGTCAGTAGGCCCTGAGGCACAGCAACAACCCAGGCCAGGTACCCATCTTGCTGGCAGTGGAACAAATGCACTTTGACTAATTCCACTGAATTCCATTTTCCCTCCTGTGAGAAAAAATATTCATTATTTAGGATTATAATACCATCTAGATGTGTCATTCACCATTTCAGCCGTGCAGTACCAGGCACTACTCAGAGAGAGAAATGCCTCCATCCCACAAGAGCTCATAGAACACAGAGAGAAATCCTGCTTTGCTTGTTCTGAAAGACTTGTACTATGTATTTCTTGTACTATTAAGTGCTTGCTTACATTACTATTCACAGGTGAGAGCTATTTCATAAGAGTGGATTACTTCTGTGTTGTTTGAGATGTGATTTATCCATAATCTTGGGGTGGTCTGTAAAAGTTGTTCTTTCCAGTCAATGTTTCACACTAATGATCACTGGCTGCCAATCTATTTAAAAAACCTGAAATTGTCAGAAGAGGGGGACAGGCAGATTTTTTCTGCCAGGAGGCTGGTGATACTGGGGATAATTCAGAGGAAAAAAAGAGCAAGACCTCTTTGAGATTTAGACTAAACGAGATATTTTGGCTTTCAATGCTTTATTCCACTGCCATAACATATCACTCAAATATGGTATCTCATTATTAGAAAAAAAATTAAAAAGCACTTTACATTGCTCAGAGTTTTACTGAGAGTTTGACTACACAGAAAGTCATGGAGTTGGGCCACAGAAGCATATTTTCTCTTACATGGGAAGTTGGCCAGCAATTAAAGAGAATAAAATAACTACTTCAAGTGTGCAAGCACTAAAAAATATTTCTAGACCTGTGGTTTATTAAATTGCATCAGAATATTATCCGCATTCATTCTTTGGTTGAGGTGTATCACTGAAACACATCATCAGAAATTTGTTACAGCAAGTTCACATGTTTTCTGGGAGAAAAGAAGGGGAATATTGTATTTCATGGGAGAATTTTCCCTCCTTCCCACCTACAACTGCATTACTGAGCAGAACAAAAATAAATCAGAACAATGTGTTCATGAGCAATGGCTGATCAAAAAACTCACCAGAGCAGGAATCTGGACTGAGATCACCAGTGTAAAGTTCAGTGCAGCATGGATGGCAGCCTAATATTTGTTGTTTCCCAAAGAATAGAAAACCTAACTCTCAGTTTATTCTGACCTTTTCATCTCCTTTTCTATTTGTAGCAACCCAAGCTTCATCTAACATCCAATAGCATTTTTGACAGATCAAACTTATTGTATTTGTTTCAGTTTTTTTCAATTTTTGATTTCCACCAACCTCTTGGAAGAAATTGCAGTGCAGTGTTAAGTGGGGCACACATGAAACAAAAGGTTGATTTCCATCAGCTTACATGTAACCACATTTTTACCAAGTTGGTAAAACTTTCTGTGGAAGTTTGGCATGAACACTGAAATGTTACCTCTCAAAAAATGCAGGTTCCCTTTCCATTAACATAATTCAGTTAAATGGATGTGGTATCAAGATCTAAAGGATGGAAACAAAACCAACAAAAATCTAGGGACTTTCCAGTATGAACCTATTGCCTTTATAGCTCTAGAGGAATGGGCATTAAATGGAACATTTTGGTTTGTTTGCTGTTGGAAACAACAAATAACCTCCAGTAAATTCAAGGATTTTGGATCATGTGCTGTGGTTTTATAATTTTTTTAGCAAAAATATCTGTGTGGAGATGGAATGGAGACAGGAAAAGCAATAGATTGCAAATACCCTTGCTAATAATGTAGGATTACTCATGACCCCAACAGCAGCGCCAGATCATAACAACCTCAGAGCAGTTTCGGTAAGGTGTAGGTTGAAGAACTTTTTCTTTCTCTTTCAGGTGTTTATTACAAAAGGAAGAATATGGCTCAAGGAAGCAGATGGAAAAACATTTCTGACAGCTTAAGTACAGTTAATTATTTGTAGGCGAAGCATTCTGCTATCAGCACTGATTTGCTGAACTTGAAACTGAAACAGTCAGAGCAGCAACAATTTTATTCAGCATCACTGCAATTACCTGACTATAAATAGGAGACCT
>VWYE01002816.1:0-24089 GCA_013398995.1 Alaudala cheleensis
CACAAATCAGCTGTGCCAGGTGGGGATTTTTCTTTTAAGGAAAAAAAAACGAAGGAAAAAAAATCCAGGGAGGAATTTTAGTATCTGGGAAGAGGAATAATCTGAGTTTGGGCTGGATTTGATGTTCTGAGCTCTTTTTTATGTTGGTTGCAGGGCTGGAGAAAATTGAACAGCTACAAAACCATGAAAATGAAGACATCTACAAACTGGCTTATGAGATCATTGATCAGTTCTTCTCCTCAGATGATGTGAGTTGTGCTCCTGGGTCAGAAATGTTCTCAGTTCCAAATCCAGGGCAAAGGCAGCAGCCCCAGGGACACTGCTGGGCTCAGGGAACAAACTGAGCCCTGCTCTGAGCCCATGAGGGAGCACCCAGAGAAAATCTGGTGCCCAATTTCAGCCTCATCTCTTCCAGAGATGAACATGAAATTCCCCAGGAACAGTTCCTGTAACTCCCAGCCCCTGCCTGAGCCTGACATTTGCTGTTTGAGGAGCTCCCTGCTGGCCCCAGGGCTGAGGTGCTGCCTCAGGAACTGAGCACTTGGAATCTGTGAATAATTGCAGGGCTGGGATGGGCTGCTCAGGGAGGCTGTTCCCATTTCACACAGGGAACAGGGGTCACAGACAGGGAAATGCAGAAATGGGGGAGCCCAGCTGCACTCGTGGCCTCTCCCCACCTGGAACAGGGGTCAGTGCTGGAATTTCACTTGGATGTGAACAATGAGATCCAAGTCCTGTCCAGCAGCTCAGCTTTGGCATTTAGAGCCAGGCTTGGGATTTAATCCTGAGTCAGTTTGGGAGCCACAGTTTGGGCTGGGTCCTTCCTTGGCTTAGTGCTGCTGGTCTGTAAGAGCTGAGACAGCTTCTGAGAGTGCCAGGAGCTTTTCCAGGAGAGAAAATTGTGTGAAGAAGAGATTTTGGGGTTTGTGTTTGTCAGGTAATCCATGGCAGCATTTCCTGACAAATACAAACTAAAAAATTGGAGTTTAAATAACTTCATTAGTGCTCTCACTTAATGAATGGAGGGGTGGCAGGAGGTGAAGAGAGAGCTCCTTTTGGGATTGTCCCTGCTCATGGTGTCCCCACTGCTTTGCAGATTGATGAAGATCCAAGCCTTGTTCCAGAAGCAATCCAAGGTGGAACGTTTGGGTTCAATTCATCTGCCAACGTACCAGCAGAAGGGTTCCAGTTCTAGAGAGGTGTTCTGGAGGTTTAGGTACAAAAATGCAGCACTGAATAAAAAACAAAAAAAAGGTTTGATCCATCAATCTTGGCTCATGGGATCTGCTGCTGCATGAAATGGGGAAAGTAAAAAGTGAAGATTTCATTTGGAATCCCAGAACAAGCCCAAATGAAGTCGAGATGGCGAGTGGGTGCGAGTGAGAGTGAGTGGCAAAATGTAACGACAAACTTCACACTGAATGCTTCTTTAGATTGTTCAAAGAAAAAAAAAAAAACACAAAATAAAAAAAGGGCTACAGGTCACAGATCTTCAGTGCCTGAGAAGGAACACCGACCTCCTGGAGCAAAAAAGGGGGAGGGATGCAGAAAAACTCTCATCATCAGCCTCGACAGCATCCGAGGGCAGGGTGCCCACAGCACAGGGAGAGGAGGCCAGGCCTTGCTCTGCAGCCCCGTGTGAGTGAGTGTGTGCCCCTGCTGCCAGCTGCCAGCCTGTGCCAGGGGCTGTGCCAGGCTGTGCCAGGCCCTGGGGCTGTGGCTGTGCCAGCCCAGGCCGTGCGAGAGTGGTTGTGATGTGCTGTGAACGTGCGCGTGCGTCGCCTCCGGGGGCTGAGACCTAAACAAATCATCCAATGACTTCACAAGTGTTGACTTACACTGGACACACCAAGTTTAGCAGCAGACTCTGGTTTAATCCTGCAGCCTGTGTTTTTCTCTTTTTATTTTTTTTTTTCATTTTATTTTTTTTTATTTTAATTTTTTTCTTTTATTTTTTTTTTTCCCCTCTCTTGGTTTTTCTTCCGTTTCTTTTCCAAACCTCTTTTCTCCTGTTACAGCTTCTTAGTTGTTTGTAAAAGTCAGAACTTCAGGAAGGCTTCCCCGTGCATTTGCACCAGATGAATGTTGGATGTTATGAAAAAAAAGCTTTTCCATATCATCAAAAACTAATTTGTAGATTTTTTGCATGGAAAAAAAAACCCAAACAAACAAAAAAAAAAGAAAATCATCCATTTCCCTTCCAAACTAGACTGTGTTGCAGTACACAAGTTGCCATAAATAGTAGAAAGCAGTAAAATGTGGTAATTAAAACCTCATCCTTTTCATTTTCAGAGATAACACAAAGCCCTTTGCATGTGGTAATCCCCAGCATAGCTCATTTTTAGATTTGGTTGAGTCCTTGTAACCCCAGATGTTTCTGTTGTGGTAGGATACCTGTGCTGTGTTTCAATGTTACTTGTTTTCAAACTTTGTTTTCTATGAAAATGATATGGAAACGTCTAAAAAAAAAAATAAATGAAATTTGGTGCATATGTACTGCTGAAAAAAACAAAAAGAGTGAGAAAAAAGAGGTGTGAATAGATGTACAAATCAAGTCATGGTTGGAACACCTTTAATATGCCTAATCCAATTGTTTTAGACTCTTTTTATCTTAGATGTAGGCAGCCATGAACAATCTATTTTGAGCCACTTTAGAGAGAAAAAAAAAACAAAAAAAAAACCAAAAACCACAAACAAAAACATAAAAACCTTTGTATTTTTCAAACTTGCACCCAGAGCAGATGCAAGTGTTTTTTTATGATTGGAGGAGTGCCTCAGTTCCGAGGTGGTGCACACCCAAATTCCAGGGGATGTGACACAAATTTGTACCAAGTGAACTCTTGATAAGGTGGCTCATTGTAGGAAATGCTGTGCCTTCCCCTTCTGAGCACAAAGTGTTGCATGAACAGCAGTTTGCTATGACCCACCATCCCAGGTTTAGCCACCATTTAGCATCTTTCCCATCTTTGACCTTGTGTTCTCCCATCAGCTGGTCATTTCTGAACCACTGTAGAATGGATAAAAGATTATTTTGTGATCATAAAAAAAAAAAACAAACTCTTTGTTGGACTCTAGAGTATTTTTGCAGCATTCCTTGTCATCAGAAAACATGGTTAAAAATAAATAAATAAAAAAAAAAGTTGAGAACTAGAAGCAGCAGCAAAAACTAGCTTGTGAATTTATCCAAGTAGAGTGCAGGCTAGGCTGTCTTGGGGAAATAAACATTAAAACTTGCAACTCTTGGCTGCTCTGCCTGGTTCTTTCTGAAATGTTCACATTTTTCATCATCAAACACGGAGAGGAGGTGAAGAAAGTGGCTTTGAAAGGCCACTGGGTTGAGGTTTTTAATTCGTTACATGTTCTTGTGTTGCAGGTTCAGAGCAGGGAGGGATTGGGGGATGATTTGGAGAAAGTGATTTTTAAGGGCTCTGGGTTGAGGTTTTTTTACTTGGGGAAAAAGGGACAATTTTACTTCCATTTTACTGAATTATTTGTGTGTTGACTAAATAAATCAGGGCTGTTTCCAGGGAGTGCATGGAGGAAGGAAATGAAATCCATTTTCTGGAAGTTGTTCTTGTGTTGCAGGCTCAAAACATGGAGTTATTTTGCTATAAATGGTAAAAAAATAACAATTTTACTTCCATTTTACTTAATTTTTTGTGTATTCACTAAATAAATCAGGGCTGTTTTCCTGGAGCCAGGGAATGCACAGAGGAGGGAAATTAAATCCATTTTCTTGAAGTTTGTGTGTTGCAGGCTCAAAACATGGAGTTGTTTTGATGATTTGGAGAAAGTGATTTTTAAGGGCTCTGGGTTGAGGTTTTTTTATTTGGTGAAAAAAGCACAATTTTACTTCCATTTTACTTAATTTTTTGTGTGTTGACTAAATCAGGGCTGTTTTCATGGATCCAGGGAATGCACAGAGGAGGGAAATTATATCAATTTTCTGGAAGTTGTTTGTGTGTTGCAGGCTCAAAGCATGGAGGGATTGGGGGATGATTTGGAGAAAGTGATTTTTAAGGGCTCTGGGTTGAGGTTTTTTTATTTGGTGAAAAAAGCACAATTTTACTTCCATTTTACTGAATTATTTGTGTGTTGACTAAATAAATCAGGGCTGTTTCCAGGGAGTGCATGGAGGAAGGAAATGAAATCCATTTTCTGGAAGTTGTTCTTGTGTTGCAGGCTCAAAACATGGAGTTATTTTGCTATAAATGGTAAAAAAATAACAATTTTACTTCCATTTTACTTAATTTTTTGTGTATTCACTAAATAAATCAGGGCTGTTTTCCTGGAGCCAGGGAATGCACAGAGGAGGGAAATTAAATCCATTTTCTTGAAGTTTGTGTGTTGCAGGCTCAAAACATGGAGTTGTTTTGCTGATTTGAAGAAAGTGACTTTTAAAGGCTCTGGGTTGAGGGGTTTTTTCACCTGGTAAAAAAAAGGCTGAAAACTTTTGAGTTATTTTGCTATAAAGGTTAAAAAAAAGAACAATTTTCCTTCCATGTAATGAATTATTTGTGTGTTCATTAAATAAATCAGGGCTGTTTCTAGGGAGTGCATGGAGGAAGGAAATGAAATCCTTTTCCTGGAAGTTGTTCTTGTGTTGCAGGCTCAAAACATGGAGGTATTTTGCTATAAATATTAAAAAAAAAAAGAGAATAATTTCCCTTCCATTTAATGAATTATTTGTGTGTTCACTAAATAAATCAGGGCTGTTTTCCTGGAACCAGGGAATGCACAGAGGAGGGAAATTAAATCCATTTTCTTGAAGTTTGTGTGTTGCAGGCTCAAAACATGGAGTTGTTTTGCTGATTTGAAGAAAGTGACTTTTAAAGGCTCTGGGTTGAGGGGTTTTTTCACCTGGTAAAAAAAAGGCTGAAAACTTTTGAGTTATTTTGCTATAAAGGTTNGAACAGGGAAATTCTCTCCCCCTGCTCCACAGCAGATCCTGTCACTGTTATTTCACCAAATGTGGGATTCTGGAATATTCCAGCCCCAGGGGTGGCACCACCAGAGCTCCTGGAGGAACCTGAAGCTTTTTTGATGCCTTTTTTTAACCCCAAATTTGCATTTTGAGGTGATTCCTTTCTTGGGGAAGGGGGGATTTGTTTGGGAATCTTGGGATACAAACCAGAAATAATTTGGGAATTCTGATCACTGAGTTTGGGTGTTGGATCCATATTTATACCCATTAAAATATCCTGTATTTTAGAGTAGAAAATTCTCATTTCATCTGAGTTGAGGACAGCAAATAGAAAACTATTTAAAATATTAAAAGGATAAAAGTTAACCCTTTAATCAGCTGTGCCAGGTGGGAATTCTAAGGAAAAAATTCAAAGAGCTACCCTGGAATTTTAGGGATCTGGGAAGAAGAGTGAGCTGAATGTAAAGGGGTTTCTGGAATTGAGCCTTTCTCTGCTGGAAGTGGAATTACCCCTGGATCTTGGAGACCTCATCCCATCCTCCTTCCCTGTAAGTTGGGAATTTCTGCTTTGGGACAGGGTAAAAAAAATCCCAATTTCTGTACAGAACAGTGAGATAATGAGCAATTCCAAAGGATTCCCAGGAAAACCAAACCCTGGCAGAGTCACTTCATATCCTGGTTTGGTGTGCCCCAAAGCTGAGGGAAAATTTCNAGGGAATGCACAGAGGAAGGAAATTATATCCATTTTCTGGAAGTTGTTTGTGTGTTGCAGGCTCAAAACATGGAGTTACTTTGCTATAAATGGTAAAAAAAGAACAATTTTACTTCCATTTAATGAATTATCTCTGTGTATTCACTAAATAAATCAGAACTGTTTTCCTGGATCCAGGGAATGCACAGAGGAGGGAAATGAAATCTTTTTCTGGAAGTTGCAATGTTCTAAGGGAATTTTAATAACCAGAAAATTACAATTTTCACCCTCAAACACCTTTTGGTGGGGGATGTTCCACAGAAAAATGCTGATTTACAAACTTACCTTATTGGGGTAAGAGGAGAACAGGTATTTATGGCAACTTCTGCTTTTTTAAAAACAAAATCCCCCCAAAACTCTGTATTTAATGCCAAAAANAAAAATATGTAAAATATTAAAAGGATAAAAGTTAACCAATTTAATCAGCTGTGCCAGGTGGGAATTTTAAGGAAAAAATTCAAAGAGCTACCCTGGAATTTTAGGGGGGATCTGGGAAGAATGAGCTGAATGTAAAGGGGTTTCTGGAATTGAGCCTTTCTCTGCTGGAAGTGGAATTACCCCTGGATCTTGGAGACCTCATCCCATCCTCCTTCCCTGTAAGTTGGGAATTTCTGCTTTGGGTAAGGGTAAAAAAACACCCCAATTTCTGCACAGAGCAGTGAGATAATGAACAATTCCAAAGGATTCCCAGGAAAACCAAACCCTGGCAGAGTCACTTCATATCCTGGTTTGGTGTGCCCCAAAGCTGAGGGAAAATTTCCTTAAATTGGCATTCAAATGTTGATAAATTCTAAATTTCTATAAAGCACTAAAAGCTGCTCTTACCAGAAAAGGAGCAATTCTGGGAAATTTGAAATGCCCACTATTGGTAAATGTTTTCCAGGAGTTTTGTCATTTGATGGAAAGGCAGAGGAGGGTCAGACTTCTCAGCAATACATTAATCCCAGACTGAATTCCTGGAATGGCAGTTTGCACTCAAAATGCTGCTTCATCTTCAATTCTTAAATGAAGTACATAAAATAGATAAAAACCAACAAATGTTCTTACTCTGAGTATTGTGAATTGTTGTCAAAACCTCCCTTATTTTCTGCTCCTTTATTTTCCCCATAGGATTTTCTTGATGTGGTGGGTAATTTGTGATTGGAGCTTGAGAGTTTTTATTATTTGAGACTTTATTTTAGCTGTTTGCCAGATATTTGTATAATATTCTCTACACAGTAGAGAAAAAGTCGTTTTAAGTCACGTTAGGGTAAGTTCTGAATTTATATCACACCGTTAATTGAGTTTCATTTCTCTTCCAAATTCACTTTGCAACGGCTGAGAGTAACTTCAGTGAGCTGTAAATGAACACAATAATGTGGGATACGATAAAAGCCTTCACTGGGTGCTGCTCCGGGCCTGCAAAGGAACAATTCCTTCCCCAAATCCCTCCCGAGCCTCCCCCGGCGCCGGGAGCCGCTCCCCGTGTCCTCTCCGGCGGCCGAGGCAGATCAATGAGCTCCAGGAGAACACGAAATCATTTCAGTTTCCGCGCTCAGCAGCCGGCACAAGGTTCCGTGTGTCCGGGGAGGTTCCGTGTGTCCCGTTCTCCTCCTCCGGGGTGGATTTTCCGCGGGCTGTGCAGAGGAGCGAGGGTGAGAGGCGGGGACGGGAGCGGAGCGGGGATGGCCGCGGGGCTCCCTCAGTGCCGCGGAGCGGGATCACCTCTGCGGCTCCATCCCGAGCCTGAAGTGATTCCTGCCGCTGGAATCGGCCCTTCCCGGAGAGTTCCCTTGTTTCCTTTCCTTCCCGGGAGCTCCTTCCTTCCCTTCCTCCCGCGGCTCCGTCACCTCAGCGCCACAAACCCCGCTCCTGCCGCCCGAGGGAGGGACCCTGAGGGGGCCCGGCCCTGCCCTCCTTCCGCCCCTTCTCTCCCTCCACCTTCCCTCACTCTACCCCTTCCACCCCTTCCCTCAGTGCCCTTGCTGCTCTCCCTCTCTCGGTTTCATCCCATCCCTCGGCTCTGGCCCTTCCCTCTCTCCTCCCCTTCCCTCAGTGCCCTCACCGCTCTCCCTCCCTCGGCTCCGCCTGTTCCCGCCATTGGCGTTCCAGGGCCGCGGCCGTTACTGGGCGGAGCCAGGAGCGGCTCCACCGCCGAGCGGAGCTCCACGAGAGGGACTCCAGCGCCGAGCGGAGCTGCACGAGAGGGACTCCAGCGCCGAGCGGAGCTCCACGGGAAGAGCCCGGAGCGGCTCCAGCGCCGAGCGGAGCTCCACGAGAGGGACTCCAGCGCCGAGCGGAGCTCCACGGGAAGGGCACGGAGCGGCTCCATCGCTGAGCGGAGCTCCACGGGAGCGGCTCCATCGCCGAGTGGAAGGGCCCGAAGCGGCTCCACCGCCGAGCGGAGCTCCTCGGGAGCAAAAAAAACCCGACAGCTCTGCTGAGTGCGCTGGATGAGCTGGAGAGCTGCATCGCCAGGGGAAATACGAGGAGGGGGAAAAGCTGAAGTTGGAGGAGGGCGAGTTAAAGGAGCTGCACCCGGCTTTCCCCAGCAGGAGGAGTCCCCGCTGCTTTTCCTGGAGAAACTGCAGCTCCAGCACCTCAGGAACAACTCGCAGAGCCTGTGGAGATGCAGCCGAGGATGGAGGAGGTGCTGCAGGACAGCTGGTCCAGAACCGAGCCAGGACAGGGGCACAGGATGCACACCCCAAAGCTGCACGGGGCTCCCAGAGGGCAAACAGCAGCAGCAGCTGTCACTGAGCCCAAGGTTCTGCTGCTGTCCCTCACCTCCTGTCCCTGTGGCACGGGGACATCTCAGCTGGCACCATCCCTGCTCCTCTGGCAGTTCCTGCTGCAGAGTTCTCAGCATTCCTGCCTCTAGCTGCAGGACAGGGTGCAGGAGCTGTGCCACACTTCTGCCCTGCCCCTGCAGCTGTGCAGGAGAATCCTTCCTGACTACCTGGATTAGATTGAAAATAATGCTGCATTTCTGTACTGGGTGTTTTCCATTTCTACTTAAAGCTGGGCTGTTAAAGCTCTGCACTCTTCTGTTTCTGTATCCTTCCTTTTCTCTGTTGCATGGATTTCCTCTGAACTAAGTTCACATCCACTTCAGGTGAGTAGAGGTGAGTTTTGCCTTGATCCACAGCTTTATTTCAGTCTCTAACATCCTGCTGGAGTTTTTTGCCAAGTATCAGGTGCATTACTGAGCTTCCTGGCAGTTTTTTATTTCAGTAAATGACACTGAGTCCTTCAGTTGGTGTCTGTGTCTTTGGTGCTGCTCCCTGGGAAACCCAGTGCACTCTCTGTTTTCATCACTTTGCATCTCCTTTTCCTCAACTTTTACATGACATTCAAAAAGTGGGATTTACTGAGGATGGGTTTATATTAACAAGATCAAATCTTTACAAAATTTATTTAAAAATTTACAAACCAAAGTGTACAATACAAAAGGAGATCGTACAAAAATCAGCAGCAGCAGCCATGGAAGTTGCTTCCTCCCTATTTTTGGGCTACAGTGCACTCAGGGAGGCCGAGTTCCTCCAGTCCTTTCACAGCCAGGATTTTGGGGTTGATGGCCACACTCTTGGTGGTGTTCTGGGTTTTATAAATCCCAATTAATCTGTCTGCAATCTCAAACATGTTGTTCCTCAGGGAGATGATGATGAACTGGGCGTTTTTGGTTTGTTCCTGAAACAGAAGGGATTTGTGTTAGTGCCCAGCATTCCCAAATTTCCCTCTGTCCTGCAGTGGCACACAAAGCCAAGCTGAAACTGCAGCTGCAGGGAACTTCCAAGTGCTTCCTGAGTCTGAAGTAGCTGCTGCTAATCTTTGTCACCTGTTTCCAAAAGTGCAGTTCATAATCTCTCTGAATATTCCATTTTATTCAGGTTTAAGTACCTGAACTGGAGCTGGGTAAGTGGTTTGCTTTGATTCAATATGGTGAGGGCAGAAATTTTAAAGGCATGAAAAAAAATTAATTACTACTAATTAGAATCTAGATCAAAGACACTGATGGGAATGACATGGAAGCATAAATCCAAGGAACCAGGGGAAATCATGAGCTTGGAGACACCAGGAACAGCTCAAGTTGAGTTTTCTGGGGGAAATCTCTGTTCCAGAGGGAGCAGTGAACCTGCAGCACCCCAGAGCTTGTGGAAGTGTGTGAACACTGTGTCCCTGCTGCAGGATCCAGGGACAGCCCAGGGCTGAGGCCACACAACTCACATAGATGTAAAATGCCACGATGGAGACGTTTTTGAAGTCGAGGGCGGCGTCGATCTCGTCCATGAAGTACAGAGGGGTGGGTTTGTAGTGGTGCAGGGCAAACACCAGGGCCAGGGAGCTCAGGGTCTTCTCCCCTCCTGACAGGTTGAAGATTTTCTTCCAGCTCTTCTTGGGAGGCCTGACACTGGAACAGAGCAGGAGTTGGAATTGTGTCAGGAATTCTGATCTCAGCCTGTGTCACACAGGGCAGCAACTGCAGCTCCTCACCCCCTGCCCACTGCCTTCCCAGTTAATTCATTAATTTATATATATGAATTTATCCATGTCTGGATATGGATATGTTCATTAATTCATATATAGACATATCCATGTCTGGGTATGTTTATACATAAATTTATCCATGTCTGGATATGGATACATTCATTAATTCATCTACAGACATACCCAGACATATCCATGTCTAGATATCTTTATCCATGAATTTATCCATGTCTGTTCTGACAGAACACTGCCATCATTCCCTAGGCAGGAATGAAGTGAATTAAGAAGTGCTTGGAAATGAGTTCAAAGCTTTCCAACTGCTTTAATTTCTGAATCTGAGAGCTCAAAGTTCACTATTTGCCCACACTGAGCTTGTCTTGGTTCACTAATGATTAGTAAACATTTATTATAAAAACAGGTTGAAAAAAGGACTATGATGATTAGAACTTCATAGAATATGAAGTGTTTTGCAAACCTGAACATGATTCCCTCTGAGAAGGGATCCAGACTGTCCACGAGCTCCAGCTCAGCATCCCCTCCCAGTGTGAGCATCTGGTAGTTCTCCTTCAGCTTGTTGGTGATGACATTGAAGCCTGCCATGAATTCATTCAGCCTCTGCTTCCTGAGCTCCTCAAAGGCCTCTCTGAACCTGTCCCTCTCGCTGGTGATGTTGTCCAGCTCTCCCACGTGCTTCAGGTACAGCTCCTCCTGCAGGGGAAAACATCCAAACCGAGGGCTCTGAGAGCAGAGTTTAAACCACTTCTCCTGCCATTTGAACATTGCNTGAGGGCACTGAGAGCAGCTGCCTCCTCAGTTCAGAGTTTAAACCCCTTCTCCTGCCATTTGAACATTGCTTTTCCCCAGCTTGGCAAACAGCCCTGAAACAAAACCCCCAAATTGTCTCTCTTTTTCCATCTCTGCTGCTGAGGGAAAACTAAAAAACCAAACCTGTGTCAAAATAAAAAATCCTTCATCTGTTGAATGGCTCATTATTACTGATGTGAGGAGGGGGAAAATCCCAGTATTTTGTGTCTGTCTTGGCTGTGAAGACTTGACTCCATTAAATAAACATTCCCAGGAGAATCATGGAATTATTTAAGCTGGAAAAAACCTCAAGATCACCCAGGAGCTTGTTGTCACCTGACAATGTCAGTATGGAATCTCCTAGAAACAACTTGCACCTTGGCTAAAGGACAAGCTGGTGACAGAACAGGTGAGTTCCAGGCTTCCAAGAGGAAGGAGGAGGAGCAAAATTCTGATTCCCTGGAATGCCCAGGGCTGTGCTGTTCCACCCAGGGACTGCAGCAGCTCTTTTACCTTCATCCTGCACTCCTTTCCTGTTTCCCCCCAGGGGCTGCAGCAGCCCCAGGGCTTTCCATTGTTCCAGAACTCCTTTCCTGTTTCCCCAAGGAAGTGCAGAAGCCCTGGAGCCTTCCCTTGTTCCAGAACCCCTTTCCTGCTCTCCCCAGGGGCTGCAGCAGCCCTGGGGCTTTCCCTTGTTCCTGCACTCCTTTCCTGTTCCACCAGGGATTTCAGCTCACCTGGAGCTTTCCCTTGTTCCAGAATTCTTTTCCTGTTTCCCCAGGGATTGCAGCAGCCCCGGGGCTGTCCCCTGTTCCAGACCCCCTCTCCTGTCCCCCTGCAGCAGCCCCAGAGCATTCCCCTGTTCCAGAACCCCTTTCCTGCAGCAGCCCCGGGGCTGTCCCCTGTTCCAGACCTGCTTCCTGTTCCAGACCCCCTCTCCTGTCCCCCCAGAGCATTCCCCTGTTCTAGACCCCTTCTCCTGTTCCAGACCTCCTCTCCTGTCCCCCCAGGGCTCTCTCCTGTTCCAGACCCCCTCTCCTGTCCCCCCGGGGCTCTCTCCTGTTCCAGACCCCCTCTCCTGTCCCCCTGCAGCAGTCCNTGATTCCCTGGAATGCCCAGGGCTGTGCTGTTCCACCCAGGGACTGCAGCAGCTCTTTTACCTTCATCCTGCACTCCTTTCCTGTTTCCCCCCAGGGGCTGCAGCAGCCCCAGGGCTTTCCATTGTTCCAGAACTCCTTTCCTGTTTCCCCANGCGCTGCGCCTCCAGCAGCGCGATTCTCTTGCTGAGCACGTCGGGCTCCTGCAGCGCCTCCAGCTCCTCCTCGCTCAGCGCCCGCAGCTCCTCGGGGGCCTCGCCCTCGATGGGGTGCAGGGATAACTTGGAGATCTGCAGTGCAAAAGAGGGGGGAAAGCTTTAACAAACACGTGGAGCTGTTTGTAAAATGAGATTTTTCTGGGTTATACTGATCTCCAAACACTTCAAGGTTCTTCCCACAAGTCCCTTGAAAATAGGATGTGAAAAGGAGAATAAATATCCCTTTATCGTGTTCCTGCAGGTACAGCAATAGGCTGTGATCTGGAGAGGAATTTTCTCCCAAATCCTCTGTTTTCTAAGGGGATGAGTTCATCCTGTGACATCCCCAGAGGAGCTGTGGCTGCCCCTGGATCCCTGGGAGTGCCCAAGGCCAGGCCAGGGCTTGGAGCAACCTCTGGGATAGTGGAAGGTGTCCCTGAGGGTGCATCTGGATGAGCTTTAAGGTCCTTCCAAAGCCAAACCATTCCACAATTCCCTGATTTAAGTTTTAGGAACTAAACCATCTCCTACCTCTTTTTTTTTGCCAGTATTGAACCTTNCAACCTCTGGGATAGTGGAAGGTGTCCCTGAGGGTGCATCTGGATGAGCTTTAAGGTCCTTCCAAAGCCAAACCATTCCACAATTCCCTGATTTAAGTTTTAGGAACTAAACCATCTCCTACCTCTTTTTTTTGCCAGTATTGAACCTTTCTGGGTGAGCTTCAAGGTCTCTCCCAAACCAAACCATTCCACAATTCCCTGATTTAAGTTTTAGGAACTAAACCATTTCCTACCTCTTTTTTTGGCCAGTATTGAACCTTTCCCTGAGGGTGCATCTGGGTGAGCTTTAAGGTCCCTCCCAAACCAAACCATTCCACAATTCCCCCATTTAAACTTTAGGAACTAAACCATCTCCTACCTCTTTTTTTTGCCAGTATTGAACCTTTCTGGGTGAGCTTCAAGGTCTCTCCCAAACCAAACCATTCCACAATTCCCCCATTTAAGTTCTAGGAACTAAACCATCTCCTACCTCTTTTTTTTGCCAGTATTGAACCTTTCTGGGTGAGCTTTAAGGTCTCTCCCAAACCAAACCATTCCACAATTCCCCCATTTAAACTTTAGGAACTAAACCATCTCCTACCTCTTTTTGCCAGTATTTAACCTTGCCCTGGTGGGTGGAAATGTGGCTGTCAATCTGTTCAATTTTCAGCTTGATGCTCAGAGCTTCACTCTGAAGGGTGTGTTCAGCATCCCGAATGGTTTTCACCTCCTGCAGTAAATTCTTCTGCTCCTCCTGCACTGCTGGCAAAGCTTCCTGAAGAGAAAAATGACAAATACCCCCCAGAAGGGCATTAATCAATCATCTACAAAAATGCTGCCCCTTTTTTGGGTGAAAAGTCTGCTTTGGTTTAATTTACAAACAGCTATTGATGGAAATAAATAAATATTATTGGATTTAGAACTGATCCCTGAATTCTGGAATGACTGAGAAAATGCTGCAGTTTGTATTTTCGCTCCAGATCTGATCAAATGGATCCTACACTCATTTTTAGCTAATTAGAGAAAGAAATTAAATCTTAGATTTATTTGAAAGCATTGCAGCCATGCTGTTCCCTCAAAGAAATCTAGATGGGAAACTAAAATCCCACATAACTGGAAAAATTTGACGTTTAAGCAACTTTTAAGCCCAGCAATTTATTTGATGTAAGATTTTGCCTGAAGTGGGGCAGGATAAATTTCCAGGTGAGTATAAAAAATGAAAACCTGCCTGCTCTGCAGAGAGAATGGGACAAAGGGACAAAGGGAGGACTGAACCCCTGTCCCTGATTTCCCTGGAGGCCAGGGTGGTGCCAGGACTCACCTCAGCCTGCCTGCACTCATTCATCACCTCGGTGGCTTTGTCCTCCAGAGTTGTCAGCTCTGCTGTCAACTTCTTCATCTCCTTCTCGTTCTCCTCCATCTCCTTCTCCGTGCGCTTCAGAGCCTCCTCGGATTTCTTCAGGTTCCTGCCCAGGGAAGGGATCTCTGAGCTCCTCACAAAGAGCTCAGAATCCAGGAGCACAATCTCACTGACAACCAGGAGGAAGTGCTGCTTTAGGCACCAGCTCCCACACTCCAGAGGGATCCAAGGAAAACAAAGCTGTCTTCCTCAGCAGCCAGAGCTCGCTAAATGACTTCATTCCTTCTTGCAGAGTTTGGAATCTCTGTGGATTGGTGAGCTCCCATAAAAAATGGATCTCATTTTATTTCCTGACAGGTCCCCTCATAAAATCAGTCCCTTCAGATTTGAACTGCTCCAGCACATCCAATGGAGTGCTGCTTTGGACTTTATCCTGAATATTGCAGTTTAGGCAGTACTAGAGAAATAATTCAGGCAAATACATGAGAAATGCTGATTGAATGTGACTTTTCAACTATTAGGAAGTACAAAATTGAGTTCCCTTTCCCCCCTGAGGCCCACTCAGCACAGACAGTGAGTGAGTGCAGTGCTGTACCTGTCTGCAGTCTTGGCTGCCACCTGGGCCTTGGTGATGGCTGAGGAACATTCATCCATTTCCTTGTCAATCTGATCAATCTTGTCCTGCTGAGCCTTCAGTTTCTTATTGTTGGTGTCCATAATGAGCTGGTGGAGCCGTTTCACCTCCTCCTCCATCTTCCTGGCCTTCTCAGCCACCCTCTCATAATCTGTGCATGGACAAGGGCAGTTAAGGGCACTGTGCCCCCCTCAAGGACAGCAGCACTGAAGGGACAAAGTGATGGAAGGGATTTCACAGGGAAGCTCTGCTCTGTTCCTCCACTGGGAATTAATTACCCAAACTGCAGCCATGTAAGTGGTTTGCTTTGATTCAATAGGGGGAGGGCAGGAATTTTAAAAATTAATTACTAATTAAGATCTAGATCAAAGACACTGATGGGAATGACATGGAAGTATAAATCCAAGGAACCTGGGGAAATCATGAGCTTGGAGATATCAGAAACAGCTCAAGTTGTGGATTCTCTATGATTCTCTCTGCTGTGACAAATGATGAGTTTATCTGTGACAAACATCCAAATCCAGCCACTCCTTCCTGCCACTGCTCTGCCACAAAAACCACTCAACATGGATTAATTAATGCACACAGAGCACTTAAATACATGAGGTGGGGCATTAGAGTGACTCCAAGCTCATTCTTTGTATTTAATTAATAGGAAGATGCTAAGAAGTGAAATTTTCAGAACTGCATTTCCCAGGAGCTGGTGGAACTGTGCAGTTCTTGCCCTGCTGAACAGCATCCCTGCACCAAAGGGATGTGTTGAAAACAGGGGTTCATTTTACACTCATGGCACAGCCTGGTTAAAGCCTGGCAAAAACCTTCACTTGACTTTTATATCATCACCTCATTAACAATTCTTACCCATAATTAAATGAAGTTTCCCTATGAATGTGTGATACAACCACAAAAATCCAAGCAAAGAAACAAAACACTGCAATTCATGTTTACTTCAGCTTGACTGAAACATGAACATGAGCAATTACAAAGAAAAGGGGTTTTATACTCTCTAGAAACAGCTCAGAAAAATGAGATCCCAAACCAAGACAGGGAACTGAAGCACAAACCCAAACCCATTCCTTCCTCTAGTGCTTAAAGAGATCACTACAACTTTTCTCTCTAATCCCCTCTCCACAAAATGTACCTTTTTTATAACCATCAAGGACTTTTTCCAGCTCCCCCTGCTTGGTTTTGTCTGGAGCAGCAGCAGCGACGTTGGCTTCCAGTTCTTTGATTTGGTTTTTGAGATCAGCTTCTTGTTCAGAAAAACCCTGCAGAGAACAGAACCACAAACCAGGGCTGGAATCCTGTCCCTGAGCCCTCCTTGGCTCCAGGCAGGCCTGTGAGGGGGCAGTGCTCAGGAATTCCCACCTGGATGCTGGCTGTGTACTTCTCAGAGGTGTTCCTCATTTCCCGAATGTCCTGCTGCAGTTTCCTGATGGATTCCTCCAGCTGGGATTTCTCCTCCTCACACTGCAGGGCTCTTTGGGAATCCCTCTGCAGCTGGGATTCCATTCTGCTGATCTGCACAGAATGACAGGGTTATTTACTGCTGGCACCACCACAGGACCAAGGCAGGGCTCATCCCGCTGGAAAAGAGCTCTTAAAACACAGGAGAAAGTGCAGTAAAAACTTCATTTTGGGGAGTCTGAGTGCTGGGAACTGAGCTCTGCCAGTGAGGAACAAGAGGGGCAGCTCCAGATTAAAACCTACATGGAATTCAGAGGGAAAAGCAAACTGGATCCTGCTCCAAAAGGTGTCCAAGCTACCAAAGGGAGACAGAATTCAGTAATGGGCTGGGCTGTGAATAAACACAAAATCCCAGGATCCCTGAGGCTGGAAAAGCCCTCCAGGACCAGGGAGTCCAGCCCAGAGCACTGAGTGCACCTGCAGGGATGGGGACTCCACACCTCCCTGGGCAGCCCCTGCCAGTGACAAACCTTTTGTCCCTGATGCATTTCAAAGTGTAACCTCTGCTAACACTGAATTTTGGCTCTGTAACCCTTTTTAATTCTCTTCCATCCCAGATTGCTCCTGCTCAGGCTGCTTTGAAAGGCACTTGTGTGTCAGAGCTGCCCAAAGGAAGGAATTCCATTTCCATGCTGTGCTCACCTCTTCTTCTGAGATATCCATCACTACTGAGGAGCCCATTCTGCCCTTCATGACTTTGCCTCCCCCACCAGTCATGGTTCCTACAGGAAAAGGGATGAGAAGAGGTCAGAGAGCTCCCTGGGCTTTAGGATCACCCACAAAGTGCTTCCCATGGAGCTCCAGTGCTGGGGTTTAGGCTCCTTTTCAGCCTCACTGTCAGACAGGGACTAAATGCACCAGAGACAAATTTCTTCTTAAGACTCAGGTGTTTATTAATTCTTANCCTCAATTTAAACCTCAAATTCTCATCTTCCAGGGTTCCACCACTCCAGCTGGGGCTGCAGTACCTGACACCTCGATGATTTGTCCTTGCAGGGTCACCACCCTCCACCTTTTCTCCTTTTGGAATGCTATCCTGGTGGCTTCCTCCAGGTTCCTGGCCACCAGGGTGTCCCTGAGGGCGAAGTAGAAGGCGGTGCGCACGCTGGGGTCCTGCACCTTCACCAGGTCAAAGAGCCTTGGGGTGTTCTCTGGAGTTGGGATGGGCTGCATTTTCTTTTCCCACACTGCCATCTACAGCCACAAAGCAAATCAAGGCATCAGTCTTTGGGGTAAATGTTGAGGTCGTTGTTCAATGGGAACAAAGCTAAACAAGGCTTTAAAACAAATTAATTAACAGTGAAATGATTTGTTTTCCCAAGGGTGGGGACTCACCTTGTCCAGGGCTATAAAAGTGGCAACTCCAATGCCTCCAGCCTTCAGGAAGTTCACACAGGCCTGGGCAGTGTCAATGGTGTCCACAACAATGTGATCCAAGGCTCCACAGGATGAGGAGATGGCCACGTCATACTTGTCATCGATGGCTCCCAGGTCTCCCTGAGGACAAACACGGATTAGTTGGCACCTCTGAGCTGCTCTTGGAGTTGTGTCCCAGGAAATCCATCAATGCACTTTTTAAAATCTGAATAAACTGATTTTTTCTGAAGCAGAGATAATTCTCCTTGGACAAAAAACTGCAGAATACAAACCCAGCACTTTTATAATGACACTGATTGTGCAACAGGAATGAAAAACTCAGCTCTGAATTTTCAGAGCTTTAAACCAATGTTGCTTGGGAAGAACTGAAAAATGTTTGATTTTGCAGCAAGTCCACAGGATTTACGGCTCTGCTCTCCAAATCCCTAATTCCAGGGAAGTGAAGAATCCCTCTCCAAATTCCTAATCCCAGGGAAGGGAGGAATCCCTCCCCAAATCCCTAATGCCAGGGAAGGGAGGAATCCCTCTCCACATTCCTAATGCCAGGGAAGGGAGGCATCCGTCTCCAAATCCCCAATGCCAGGGAAGGGAGGAATCCCTCCCCAAATCCCCAATGCCAGGGAAGGGAGGAATCCCTCCCCAAATCCCTAATGCCAGGGAAGGGAGGGATCCCAAATCCCTAATGTCAGGAAGTGAGGATCCCACACTCTATCACAGGAACACCACTCAGCACCTCTTAAAGTTCAACACAAAAATGGTAACAGCCTCCTAAAACTCACCAGCCTTCCATAGAGGCCAGGGATGTTGCCACATTTCTTCTGCTGCAGCAGAGCCTCCAGCACTTTTCCTCTGCTGCGACTTTGTGCCAAAGAACTTTTGGCCTCTTCCACTTTGCGCCGCAGGCTCCGCACCTGATCCTTGGCCCCGTGTTCTTCCCTTCCCAGCTTCTCCAGAGCATTCTCCTTCTGAGGGGTTCAAAGGCATTGGCTCAGCCTCCCAGAATCTCCTGGCTTCAGGGAGTCTGCAATGCATGGCTTTGTTCTTTGGGGAATGGTTGAGGAGCAGGAAATGGAGTTGGAAGGGTGGTTTGGGTTGGGAGGGACAGTGAAGCTGCCCCAGTGGCACCTCTGCCATGGCAGGGACACCTCCCACTGTCCCAGGGGCTCCAAGTCCTGTCCAGCCTGGCCTTGGGCACTGCCAGAGATCTCTGGGACACTGTGCCAGGGCCTCAGCATCCTGAAGAAGGCTCAGGAACTCAGCCACATCTCAGTGTGAAATTAAATCTATTCCAGGGGTATGTAGGATTTAACTCAACATTGCCTTAAAATAATGAGTTTGAAATCCAGTATTTGCTCCACCAGCATAGTGAGTATTAGAAAGCAGCTTTTCAATGTGGTTTAGAGAAGGGTCATGGTTTATTTTCATGATTATTGCCAGAGAGAAGAGTGTGCCCCTGGTTTGTGTGTGACTCAGGATGAAATGGCAAAGCCAAGTCTCACCTCTTTGAGCTGCTGCTCAGCCTGGGGCAGTTTCCCAGCAATGTCCTTGATGGCAGCTTTCCTCTCCTTCAGGGTGCTGGAGGTGCTCCCCAGGGCCTCCTGAGCCTGGCTGAGGCGAGCCACAGCAGAGTTGTACCTGCTCAGGTACAGCTCCAGCTCTGACTGTGCAATCTCCATCTTGGAGCAGGCCTCGGTCACCTCCTTGCTGAACTCCATCAGCTCCTTCTCCTTGCCCTGCAGGAACACCACAGGCACAGCTCAGCCCTCAGCTGGGCACAGGGAGAGGAAATGGGATGTGCTCCTCCAGCCCTGGGTGCAGCAAACACTTCTGCTCTCTCATTAATGAGCATTAATGGCTTAACGAGGCTTTTGCTAATTATAAAGAACTTCAGGGAGTTAGCACAGAGCATTTCCATGCAAGCTTTGTATTGTTTTCTCCATGGTGGGAGGAGCCCTGCACACTGAGCTGAATTCCAGCTCAAATCCATGGAGAATCCACCTTTTCAAGGACAGAAAATCATCCTGCAAATTTCCAGGATAAATTTCCAGCCTCCAGGTACTGAACACCACCAATAACCAAATGTGAAAGTGTTGTCCATTAATCCACAGACAGAATGTCACATGAATTCAGTTGTCCATTAATTCACAGACATTTCCATGCAAGCTTTGTATTGTTTTCTCCAAGGTGGGAGAAGCCCTAAATTAAAGATAAATCCATGGAGAATCCATGGATTTTCAAGGACAGAAANTCCATGGTGGGAGGAGCCCTGCACACTGAGCTGAATTCCAGCTCAAATCCATGGAGAATCCACCTTTTCAAGGACAGAAAATCATCCTGCAAATTTCCAGGATAAATTTCCAGCCTCCAGGTACTGACCACCACCAACACCAATAACCAAATGTGAAAGTGTTGTCCATTAATCCACAGACAGAATGTCACATGAACTCAGCTGTCCATTAATTCACAGACATTTCCATGCCAGCTTTGTATTGTTTTCTCCAAGGTGGGAGGAGAAAATTCCATCTCAAATCCATGGAGAAGCCACCTTTTCAAGGACAGATAATCATCCTGCAAATTTCCAGGATAAATTTCCAGCCTCCAGGTACTGAACACCACCAATAACCAATAACCAAATGTTAAAGTAATTGTCCATTAATTCCCTGTGGGAAAGGCTGGGAACAGATCATTCCAAAATATCCTTATTTATTTAAGCAACACCATTGGCTTAAATATTTTGGTGGCAGAAAATCAGAGTGTATTATTGATATTAAATCTAGGAATTTACCTGATGATGCTTGAGCACTCAAAAAGCAGCCAAGGCTTTAGCTGTAATTATTAATTTCAGATTAATTTCCCACTGAGGCTGCTCTGAACTACCCCAAGGAAGAGTGGAACTGTCAATAAATGGCATTTCCCAAGTGCTGGTGTCCTTGACAAGAGTGAAGTTACAGCAGGTGGGTCATTCCTGCCTGGCCAAACCTCTTTTTCCTGCTGGATTCCCTTGGTCTCCTCCTGCAGGCTGGCCAGGACCTGCCTGAGCTTGGCCTCCTCCTTGTCCTTGGCCTTGGCCAGCAGCTCCCTCTTGGCCGTGGCGTCCTCGATGGCTTTGGTGCTCGAGGAGGGGACGTTCCTCAGCTCCTCCACCTGCAGCAGGAAAGGACCCTGAGCCTCCTCTCCCCCTGGGACAGCAATTCCTGAGGCCTAAATTCATCCAAACCCATCCCAACAGCTCTCAGAGACCCAAGGGGAGGACCCAGATCCATGAGTTAACTCCTCCTCTCCCACTGGAACAGCAATTCCTGAGTCTCTCCTTCATCCAAACCCATCCCAAGAGCTCTCAGGGACCACGTGTAGGACCCAGATCCATGAATTAACCCCTCCTCTGCCCTGGGACAGCAATTCCTGAGGCCCAAATTCATCCAAACCCATCCCAACAGCTCTCAGAGACCCAAGGGGAGGACCCAGATCCATGAGTTAACTCCTCCTCTCCCACTGGAACAGCAATTCCTGAGTCTCTCCTTCATCCAAACCCATCCCAAGAGCTCTCAGGGACCAAGGGGAGAACCCAGATCCATTAATTAATTCCTCCTCCTCCCCTGGGATAGCAATTCCTGAATTCTTCCTCCATCCCAACAGCTCTCAGGGACCAAGGGGAGGACCCAGATCCATGAATGAACTCCACTCATGGAGTCACCACTGCAGTGAGTGATGAGCAAACAAAACCTCTGGCTGATTTAATGACTTAAAATATCTGATTAAAACAATTTAAACCCCATTTTCTCCCTGAATTAACTGCACTTTCCCAAGCCAATCCAGCTGATCCATGCCCCCCTACCTTNAAGGGGAGAACCCAGATCCATTAATTAATTCCTCCTCCTCCCCTGGGATAGCAATTCCTGAATTCTTCCTCCATCCCAACAGCTCTCAGGGACCAAGGGGAGGACCCAGATCCATGAATGAACTCCACTCATGGAGTCACCACTGCAGTGAGTGATGAGCAAACAAAACCTCTGGCTGATTTAATGACTTAAAATATCTGATTAAAACAATTTAAACCCCATTTTCTCCCTGAATTAACTGCACTTTCCCAAGCCAATCCAGCTGATCCATGCCCCCCTACCTTTTCCTTGTCCTTTTGAAGCTGCCTCTCCAGTTTTTTAGCCTTGCTCTTGGCATGTTTGAGATTCTCCCTCACTTTCACATCCTGCAAATCCAACTGAGTGAATTTTTCTTTGTTTTCCTCTATGAACTTGGTGATTTTATTGAATTTCCTGAAGGAAAAAAGAAAAAATAATTATTTCAGACAGTAGAAAAATAAAATTAAGCTTGGGTTAATTAAGTCAACATGAAGAATTTAAACTAATATTACTCAGGTTTTGTGATAAACCACATCCAATATTCACTATATTCCCAGTATTTCCTTGGGAAAATGATGTGCCATCAGAAAAAGATCAACCAGCCAAGCAACATGAAATATATTTTCAGAAATTTGCTTTTTTTTCTTGGCAGAATTGGTAATTCCCATCTCTGCCCAGTAATTCCCTGAGGATGAGCAGGTCAATATTGCAGCTGGATTGGGGATCAGAACCCAAACTGCAAAAGTAATTTTAAGAAACACAATTTATGCATAAATGATTCATGAGGAAAACAGGGAAAAATTCCCAAATCCATGGGTTGTAAATCTAAAAAACCTTACTAACTCCTCTTTTGTACAGTCAATAGAAATATTTAAAATCCATTTAAAAGATCAGACATTTTCTTACAGTAATTGTGAATCTTTCCCAGAACCAAATCAAACCAATGTGAATTTGCTTTAATTGATTTTTGTGCATTGAACTGATTTTTGTGCATTAATTTAAATGCTTCTTTGTGTATTTAAATATACCAGAAGTGACTCTGCTCATCAGATAATTTAATTTTTTGGTTGGAAACATGCAAAACATGGAACTACACATCCCTAAAGTACTCACTTCTCAAGTTCTTTCAGAGCTTTATTCTTGGTTTTTGTTTCCTCTGCAAGTTTACTGCTTTTCTCATTAATACTTTTGGTTTCTTCATTAATTTTCTCTTTCTGCATCTCCAGGTCACTGATTCGTTTCTTTAGGTCATGGCTAGGAAAAGAAAACAGCAATAAATCCTCACTTTTCTCCATCTTCACAATGAATCTCTAGTTCCACTTCTCAGTGTAACAACAGGATTGTGTAAAGCATCAAAAATAACAATAATCTGGAGTTAGAAATGGAAAATATTTCTAATTATACTGAAGCAAAGTTTTAAAGCAGCCCCAGCACATCAAAGCCAACCCAAAGCTTGAGAATTACTCACATGTAATACTGACACATCTGATTCTTCTCCTTAAATATTTGGTTTTCCAAGGAAAGGAACTCAATGGCTTTATTCTTGTCCTCTTCCAAGGCATCCTTCTCTTTCTCCACCATTTTAACCCTGTTTAACTGCAGGAAACAGAGGGGCAGAGCTGAGGCAGGGCCAGCAGAAAAGCATGAGGAGAAAATTCCCAACCCTTTGTAGGATCCTCTGGAGAAATGCTATCAGGAATGACCTCTGATAGGTGAATTACCTACCAGGTAATAGGTAAATCAGAAATTACCTCTGACAGGTGAATTACCTATCAGGTAACAGTCAAATCAGAAATTACTTCTGATCACCTCATGGCAATTTGATGGCGATTTCCTTTATCTCAACCTTCTGACTGGCCATTTTTTATTGAATTAATCCAACTACAGGGGTTGTTACCTTTTAGGTGTTGTTTACCTTTAAAACAAGCCTGCCACAGGATTTACCAGGGACACATCACAGAAAACAAACTTTGATTTAATTTAGTGTTTTTCACTCATTCCATTGGTTTGATGCCCCAATGAATGTTCCCAAGGCAGGCTGGGCACAGTAATTCTGTGTCATTCAGGTTCCCTCCAGGACCATTTTTGATTGAATTAGTACAATTACAGGTTTTGTTACCTTAATTTTTAGGTGTTGCTTACCTTTAAAACAAGCCTGCCACAGGATTTACCATGAGCACATCACAAAAAACACACTTTGATTGAATTTAGCATTTTCTTACCAATTCATTTACCAATGAATGTTCCCAAGGCAGGTTTGGGCAGCAGTAATTGTGTAATTTGGGATGCCCCCCAGGGCCATTTTTAATTTAATTAGTACAACTAAGGTGTTGTTACCTTAATTTTTAGGTGTTGTTTACCTTTAAAACAATCCTGCCACAGGATTTACCACAGGCACATCATGGAAAATTAAGTTTCATTTAATTTAGGGNCAGGCACATCATGGAAAATTAAGTTTCATTTAATTTAGGGTTTTTTAGTCCTTCCAGCACTCAATGCACCAATGAATGTTCCCAAGGCAGGTTGGGCACAGCAATTCTGTGTAATTTGGGATCCCCATAGGGCCATTTTTGATTGAATTAGTACAACTATAGGTGTTGTTCACCTTTAAAACA
>VWYE01002818.1:0-20552 GCA_013398995.1 Alaudala cheleensis
TTCCCATCTGAGCAGTTCTGTGATTTTCAGGGCATTAGGTGCTTCCAGCCCTCTGTTTTCAGAGGAGTGAATACAGCAAGGCTCTGGGAAGCAATGGGAAATGAACTATTCTTTAAGCTTTTTGCCCTTAGCCATCACCACCTCCTCTCGGGGATGAGACTATTCCTCATTAGTCAGGGATCCTTGCTGAGGAAGGCCTGGCTGGAGAGAAGAACCTGGCTGTGCTAACACACACATGGGATCTTGCAGGTTGCTTCACCTGCTCGGAGGCACAATCACAGTCACCTTCACCAAGCCTGGCTCACCTGGTGACACAACACAGTCAGCTGCAAAGGCTGAAGCACTTGGTCAGTTGGCAGTCACCTGCAGTGACTCTGTCCTGGCAGCTGAAGCCCTCTCCCAGCTGTGACAGATGGAGGGGGAATGGCTGTCTCCATTGCTCAGCTGCATGTGATTCCCGGACCTGCGTGCTGTCATATTCCTGTCTGTTTACATAACCAAATCCAAATCCAGCGCTTGTAACAGCATTGTTACCCTTTGGTGGGGTGTTTTGAACAAAAAACAAGGCAAAGGAGGCGCTGGGCAGATGCTGTGAGCACTTCAGACCGCACCAGGTGGCAGTGCAGCCTCACAGATGCACTGCAGGCTCTGAACCTCTAAATCGAATTTTCATGCACTATTTGAGACACTGGCCTATCTCGTTCCCTCACTCCCCGCTAATGGCATCCATATCTGGCCAGAAAAAACAGCCTGAATTTTTTTCTGCCCTGCTGCTCCCATTGATTTGCAGGTTTCCCCGAGGGATTACACATACTAAATTATCTCCTCCTGCTAGAAATAAAAACTCATGCATCATCAACAGCCTGTTCTCATGCCAGTATTACTGGCAGTATTAAAAAACGCTGTGACTATACTTTCTTGGGTAAACATATGAGAAGGGATGCTTCAGTGACATATTTGCTTCTGGTGCAACAAAAGGTAGCGGAACGGTAAGATGGGCCAGGTCCCAAGAAAACAGATTATTTAGGCTCATCTCTGAAGTACAGAAAAAGAGTTTTAATCTAGCAGTAGTAGTGTAGGGATATGGAGTTGTTAGTTTTCTTCCTGTTGCAGTCTGTCAGTATTCAGCATCCAGCACTCCATGAATTGCATCCAGTGGGAATGTGGAAATCATTTGTCTGACATCCTATCCCATCCATCTGTACAGCATAAAATCTGCATTATGCCCTGGATGAATGCAGCAGCATGACTGCATTTCAGTGGTGAGGGGTGTGTGCAGTGTGCCCCATCCCCCCCAGGTGAGGCTCACCCTGAGCAGCAGCACCAAAACAGCCAGGAAAGGCTCCTGAGCTGCCCACACCCTGCTCAGCCTTGGCTATTTCATTTGCATCCCCTCCCCACATGTCCAGGCTTCCTCTGCCTACCCCAGGCAACCATGAGTGTGGACTACACAGCCACGCTGTCTCCATGCTTTGGCTCTGGGCCCCTCTGCAGGGACTGGAGTGACCCAGCACAAGGCAGACACTGACACACCCTAGCAGGGACAAGGACTGGGATGTAGGGAGAGGATCCTTCCCAGGCAGGACTTTGTGCACTTGGAAAGGGCTATGGCCTGGGACACTCACACCCTGATGGGGAAACAAACAGGGGTCCTGGCAGTGGCCAGAGACACTGAATCTCCCAAGGACCCTGCTCATCCCCAGAGTTGTGCAGCCACAGATCTTTTCTTCCCCAGTGGACACCCCTTGGATCCAACCTCACTGGGCTACAACTGGCAGCTTTCCAGCCTCCAGCCACTCTTTACATATCGGGCTACCCTGAAACCAAAGCACCCCACAGCTTTCCCCCATGTGCACCCTGGGGCCCTGGCCTCTGTTCCATGGCCATCACTAGTGGGGTTGGCGGCCAAGGTGTGTGCCCCTTGTCCTCCATGCCTGCCAGGTCTCTGCAGGCAGGACCCAGGTGGGCTCAGACCCAGTTCCCTGCAGCATGTTGTAAAGAGCACAGCAGGTTCTTAACATCTTTATTAGTTTGTTGGTTTATTTCCAACACAGTAACTCCTCTCTACAGCAACAGGTTAGTTAAATCCAGTTTACATATTGCTGTCTCACGAGTGCTGCGGCCTCGATGCCGCTGTGACAAAACCAGGCTGCACTCAGACAGGAAAATGTGTTAAATTCTGCTGTGACTGGGAAAAAAAGGAAAACCAACAAAAATCAAAAGAACAAACCACCAGGGAAACCAACCAACCAACAAAACCAAGGTGAGGAACTGAAGGCGAGCACGGCCACACCACCTCCAGGGAAACCACACGGCACTGCTTGGACAAGAATGCAAGGAGGAGTGAACCCAAAAACGTCAGGGATTGGGCAAACCCTTATATATATATTATGTATAGGTATTTATATATATATATCATCTGGAAGGACACGCTGAGAAAACAAGAGATCGCAGCGGTATCTACCATAAAAAGGAGCTACATAGCTTTCAGAGTCACACCAAGAAGGAAGCACACAGCAGAACAAAGTGGGGGACAGAGGGGGACACTGGTGTTTTGGGGCGGCCTTTTACTATGGGAGTGTTTGGGTGGGGCACGGGTCTCAGGGCCACAAGCCCTCATACACCCGCTGGGAGCCCCAGGACCTCTGTGCCTTTCACTGGGGAGCAGGGATGGGATCTGAGGGTAGAATGCTTTTGTGGGGCTGGGTGGGACCTGCTTCCAGAGGGCTGGTTCTGCTCGCCCAGGTGATGGCACCCCCTCAGGTCCCCCATGGACCACCTACAGAGACCTGAGCACCCATCACCAGAGCCAGGACCATCCTTACCTGTGCCTCACAGTGGGGCTGGGCACTGCTGCTCTGGCAGCAGAGGCTGTGTGATAATCACTGGGGTTATGCAATGGCAGGGTCTCCATGCCGAGTGTGAGAGGCAAGAGCCACCTGGAGGTGGTGGCTGGATGGGGCCCCACGGCCCGGGGGGAGCCAAGCCCTTGAGAGACACCCTGCCCCACTCAGTGCACAGGCAGAGTGCTGGAGGCGGGATGTGGATTTGGGGAACCAGGGGGGTCTGGCCAGCCATGTGGGCAAAGCCAGGCCATGGAGTGCTCCCCACATCCCATGGGTCACCCCACACTGCCAGCACCTTGTGGTGAGGCACCCTGCGGGGCAGAGGGTGCTGAAGGCTCCCCAGTATGGCAGGGG
The DNA here is from genome assembly GCA_013398995.1 of Alaudala cheleensis. Classification (NCBI taxonomy): domain Eukaryota; kingdom Metazoa; phylum Chordata; class Aves; order Passeriformes; family Alaudidae; genus Alaudala; species Alaudala cheleensis. Next base: position 3,201 of record VWYE01002818.1, read on the forward strand.
GAGTGTCTCATCTTATTGCTAATGGCTCCTTGGTGATGACACCCACAGGTTGTAGCGAAACTTGAGGTGGGATTTGCTGTGTGACATCCCCTAAAACAGTGGCCTCTGGACCCCGGCAGGCTCAGCCCAAGAGCTGGGAGTGGAACTGATACTGTGGCAGGGGCCAAGCCAGCCAATTCCCCCCTCCCCAGTGCGTTTTTGGTGGCTGGCGGTAATTGTCCTTCTTGCAACAAGGGATGAAGGAAGTGCCTCCGCTGGTGAGGGGCACGGGCAGAAGCAGGGGGACACTCATGCCACCCTCCTGCCCTTATAGCTTCTGGAGTAGGGCTGACCCCTCTTCACTCACCCCAGGGCAGCCCTCAGGGCACATGACTAGGGTGAAGGGACAGTTTGGATGTGATTTCTCACGAGGCTCAGCCAGCTCTGGGGTAGCAAGTCCTGGGTGTGCTGGGGGATCCCATGCTAGCTCTCCCTGGAGAGTGCTATCAGGGAGAAATGAAAACTGCATCCCTAGGAACAGACCAGTGACCTCCCAGTAAGTGCTGCTCCCTGTTCCCGTCTTCCTTTTGGTCAGCCATCAGTTGAACTTGGGAGACCAACCTACCTCCTGTGTCCTCTTCACGTACTGTCCCATCCCATCATCCCATCCCAACATCCTGTCCCCTTCTCACCACCCTGAGCCTGCTACCCCATCCTGGCCCTGTCCCCCTGCCACCCACCCTCCCAAGCCAGGGCCAAGTCGGTGCTGGGGAGGGTGAGGACCAAAGCAGAACCATGTGTGACTGCTGGACGAAGCCCCTCTCCTTCTCCTGTACCAGATAAGGGGATGAGGCCAACGGCAAAGAAGACAAATTGACCCCGAAGAAGCGAGGGCCCTGGTGGAGGATGTCCACGGGGCGGGTGGGTGCTGGCGGGATGCTGACGGATGGGAGATGGCTCTGAAGGAGACGTCGGCGGCGGGCGTGGGCCTCAGCACGATACCTCCATGGTGTGGTTGATCTGCCCCATGGCCTCGGTGCTCTCCGAGTGGGTGCAGGCACGCGGGCGGGTGCCGTCCACGGAGCTGGCGCTGGTGAGGGAGGCGGTGCGGGAGCGCGCCAGGCGGGTCATGCTGGCAGATGGCACTGCACGGGCACAGAGAGACGGCCGGGCTGCTCAGATCCCTCTGAAAACCTGAGGGACCTGAGCCGACATTGCCACCAGCCCTGCTCCCCGATGCGACTGAGCCTGGGCACAAGCTTGCAGCAAGCGGTGCTGTGACAACATGAGCAGCTCCAGGCTGGTAAGGGACAGGGGTGCTCTGGGGCAGGCTGGACACCGGGCTCACTCCTGGGCATGCAACCTCTGGGCATCAGGCAGTGGGGACCCCTGACTACCACGCTGCAGGAAAGGAGTGAGCTGGGATCAGAGCTCCCCTGGCTGCCCAGGATGTGTAGGAAATGTGACACCCAGTGGGCACAGTGGGCACACTGCCAAGACTGTGCTTGCATGAAGGGGGAATGCTCTGAATGCCATTTCTCAGCCCCCAGCCCTGGCTCAGGGTGCCATCTCAGGCAAAGCAGAGCGAGGCAGTGGGCATCTGGCTGGGAAGGGCCAGTCCTGCACCCAGGCTGCTCCCAAAGGTGCCCAGGCAGCTCGAGGGCACAGGCCAGGCAGGCACCATGCAGCAGCGGGCACTGAGCAGTACCTGTGCCTCCACTCAGCCTCCGATCCTTCAGGTGGGTGACTGGCAGGGGCAGGAGAAGGGCAGGGAGGGCAGAGAGAGAGTGTCAGCCCAGTCAGCCACTCCTCTGGGCCAGGAGCCCCTGCCCAGCCCACGTGTGCCTGCACACGGAGCTGTCCCTGTGCACACAGACTGCACACACACACACACACACATGCAGCAGACCTGCAAACACACACACATGTGCAACAGACCTGAACACACACACGTGCACATGTTGCAAGCATGCACACACAGGTATAGACAGACACACACACAGTCATAAACTGTGCACACACACATGCACAGACTTCTGCACGTGGGCTCTGCTTGTCTTTGTTGCACACACACAGCCCTTGCTCATGCATGCCCACACACACACACGTGCACACCTACACAGGCAGCCTGGCACACACATATGTACACACAGAGCCCATGTACACAGATCTGTGTGCACACACAGCCTGTGCACCCCATTTCCCTGCAGACACACAGACAGACCTACAGCAGGTCAGCACACGTGCACACCGGCACACACACATGGGCACACACAGACCCACACCAGCCCCACACCCAGCCCCAGCACTCACTGTAGCCCATGCCTTGCAGGAAGTACTTGAAGGCTTCAGTCAGCTTGCCTGGCTGTAGGGAGAGAGCAGGGTGAGCTGGGCTGAGGCAGCACTGAGGCTGAGATCCCCTCTCAGCCCCGAGCAGCTTCTGGCAGCCCCAGTGTGAGACCCCTATGTCCTCATCAGCCCATCCCCAGCTAGCCAAGGACAGTACCAGTGGATGTCTCAAGGCCCAGTATGCCCAGGTAACTGGGGAAGTTGTGAGGGCTCACCTGTGTGACCTGGGGCAGCCCACCGGAGTCAGCCATCTGCAGAGAGAAGGTCCTGCTTAGTTTCAGGGGGAGCTTATACTGCCCACCATCCCCCAGTACCCACTGGCAGGATGCCACTGCTGGGATCACCCTGCTCTCCCCATATACCCCCAGCTCCAAGGGCCATGATGGACCTGGAATGAAGAGACACCCTGCAGCCCACGGGCAGAGGGACACTTCATAGGCAGCAGTGACCTCCCTGCTGCCCCTTGCCACCAGCCTACCTTCAGGAATGTGGTGTTGGTGGGATCCAGCTTGGAGTTACACTCCACCTGTGGGCAGAAGAGATGATATTAGCTCCCTAGGAAGCCAGGAGCCAAGCAGAAGTTGTCCACCACCACTGGCCCATGGCATTCCACTGGCAAATCCCACCCCAGCCAGGGGCAGACAGGGTGAGCCCCTGAGCCCACAGGATCACCATCCCCTGCCATGGGACAGAGGGGACTTTCCTCTTATCAGTCTGGGCAAGGGCAGGGACTGGAACGGGAGGTGAGGGGGACTGCTGAGGCATTCTGTGTCACATACGTGTGTGTATGCACATAAGTGTGCCAACAGCTGTGTGTGTGCACATGGCCAGGCAGGGAGTGTGCCCATGTGCTGACACATCTGAGCATGCACAGTGTGAGCACATCTGGGCACATGAAGAAGGGCAGGTTTCCCAGGTGTGGCAACCATGCACAGCTGCACGTGCACAGGTGCCCACAGGAGCAGGCAGGTCTGCACACGAGCACACTCCCACTCCCAGGAGCTGCCATGTGTCTGAGCAGGCAGTGAACCTGTGCATGCCCTGCCAGCCTGCAGGCACTGCCCCGTCACTCACCACCCCCTCCTCAGCAGGTGCGTTGTCTCCAACCACCAGCATCACGGGGCAGCTGGAAAGGAGAGGAGAAAGGGGCCTGGTCAGGGTTTGGTCTGGGTGAATTCCACAGCCCCAGGACCCCTCTATGATTTGTGACTCTTACCGCAGCGTCTTGGCATTGGGCACAGTTCCGGGCCGGTTGATGTCCAGGTCCCTGCGGCTGATGGAGGAGAAAGAAGGCCAGTGTGAGCCCATGGGCAGATGCCACCACCAATGCCATAGCACAAGAATCAGGCCACTGCCAGCCCCAAGAAGACACAGTCAGCCCCACTGTCCTGGCACCTTGTGCATGGAGGATGGCATGGCCATCTCTGCCACAGCCCAAGCAGAGCCTGTGCCACAGAATGCAGCACCCAGCAGACTGGCAGGGCTCCCAACCCCCTGCATGCATGGTACTCTGTCCCCTTTCCCAGGCCTGTGCCAGCACCCAGTGCAGGAGGAGACATGGGAATGTGCACCCATGGTGGTGGGCTCTGGGACATGGCCAGGCTTTAGCTCAGGTACCAGCACTCCCATATCCCCAGCAAGCAATGGCAGATAACTTTGCACTGCTGCCTGCATGCACTGGAGGGTGATGACAGCACCCAACAGTGACCTCAGAGCCACCCACCAGCACTGAAGCCCCTCTCCCTAGCACAGACAGGACACAGCCCAGCAGCAGGGCTGCCTGGAGCACTCACCCATTGTACATGTTGAGGAATAGCTGGAGGTTGAACTGGTTCACCACACTGCCGATCTGCTGCCGGTAACTCTGCACCAGCTCCGTGTTGTTCATCAGCTCTTCCTGTGGTGGCAAGGGCATGGCGATCAGGGCAGGTGCTGGTGACACACCCTGCTCCCCCAGTCCTGCCCATGCTGTGCCAGCCAGCACAGACAAGGAGGAGGGTGGTGGGCAATGCAGCTGGGCACAGAGGTGCTGCAGGCAGGACGTGGGCACAAGTCACACACTCATCAAGGTTAAGCCTCAGACCAGGCAGGGCTTGACTGACCCCAACCCCGCACATGGGACAGCTCCAGTGGCACTGTGGCACCTGGCAGGGCACAGCCTGGGTGACCCAGCTGGGGGCTGGTGGCAGGGGCCCAGAGGATGCACAGCCCTTACCTGGCTGAACAGGTGGGACAGGACAATGTCTGGCAGCGTGCTGGTGAGGCCAGAGAGCTGTGGAGGGAGCACAGGGAGTTACTGCACTGCTGTGGCTGCCTCCTGCCCCAGGAAGCCACCAGGACTGGGAGGAGGGGTGGGGGCCCTGCCCACCTTGGCAGCTGCCCAGTCAATCCAGCCTTTGCCGTTGGGGTCGATGTTCATAAGAACCAGCCCTTCGACCAGGTCAGGGAAGATGAGCTGCAGTGAGGAAGAGGAGAGAGGCTCAGAGGGGAGAGGAGATGTGCCCTGGGCAGGCCCCCACCAGAGCCACTGCACAGGCATTGCGTGGAGCTGATGTGACCCTGTCCTGGGAGCAATGGGAGACCTGTGGCAAGACTGCTCAGCCACTGTGGCCATGGCAGTGCTGTCCTGGGTCCCCCAACCCTCCAAGGAGCCTTTGCAGCAATGGAGACTGCCTGGAGGTATCAGCTCCCGCTCTTCCCCATGCCCTGGGCTGACAGCAGGTACAAGCAACTCAAGGCCAGCCCATCCCAGCCCCAGGCTCACCGCAAACTTGGCCAGCACGTAGGCTCCTGCCCCAACACCGATCCCGATCACATACTTGAACCTGGAAATATGGAGAGGTCCATATGAGGGGACAGCAGGCTCCAACACGTTCCCTGGGACAGCTCTCCACCCACACCAAGAAGACTTGCAGGATGCCAGTTTACAGGGACAACTCCCCCAGCCCCAAATCCTTGTCTTGTGTCCACCTCCCTGCCCAGGACCCTCAGGCAGCAGCCGTGGAAGAGAGGCTGACTCACCCGAAATGCTGCACCACGCTGGGTAACATGGCAGCCAGCTGGTCCATGGATGGATACTGGTACCTGTGGCACAGGGAGGCACAGGAGGATGCTTATGGAACCTGCTCAGAGCAGAGTGTCTGGGACAGGGCAGCTGGGCTGCCTGAAATGGGCAGAAAAATGTCACCCACCTGCAAACCACCCTATTGCCCACCCTGGGCCAGTCGTCTGCCACAGGCTTTGGCAGAGTTTGGAAATACCCACGGGCAGGGCACAACTGCCAGGCAGCAACAACCCAAGGGGCAGGGAGGTGACACCCCAGCAGGCACAGTGAGTCCCTGCAGTTGGCACCTACCCCTGAGGGAACTGTGAGGCTCCTGCCTGCTGGCCTGGTGCATCCACGTGGCACACCACAAAGTGCTTCGTGATCTCCTGCATGTCCTCGTAGTTGAAGAAGGTGTTGAAACAAAGCTTGTCTGTCAAAGGGCAGGTGGGTATCAGAGACCAAACACTCCAACACTGGGGCCTGGTGGGTCAGGGGAGCATGGACAGAAGCTGACCACCCTCCCACTGCCCTTCAGCCAGGAGGTGACATGCCATCAAAACCACCCATCCCCTTCCCTCCAGGCTCCTTGTCCTCACAGCAGAGATCACAGCTACTGTTAGCAATGGCTGCATCCCTACAGGTGTCAGGAGGCACATGGGTATGGACAGACAGAGCCAGGAGAATGAGGAGTTCAGAGTGACCTCACTGGTGAGGTCCATCCCTCAGAAGGATGGAACTGAGGGATGCAGAGCCCAGGACTGCAAGACCACCCAGTGGGCAGCAGGATTAGCAGCCTGTCCAAAATCCCCAGGGCTAAAGAAAACACAGGATTTGAGGAACAGCTGCAAATCTTCATTGGAAAGAGTTGAAGAAACATTCACAGTGCTTTCATGAACAAGACCCCACCATGCAGTGGGATACAGACACTGTCAGGGCTTGGCAGGGTCCTGTCCCACGCCATCAGCCACCAAAAGGTGGGGTGAGGCAGGTTGTAAGGCCCATTGCAGCCAGCATGACGTGTACTTGAAGAGCCAGAGCTGCTGCAATGGTGACACAGCTCATGTAGTGTGTCAGTGACTCAGCCTCAGCCGCCAGCGGAGCAGGAGATGCTTCTCCCCGCTCACAGGGAATTGGGCAGCTGGAGGGCACAGCCTGGGGCAGGGCTCTGGGGTGCAGGTCTGGGGCTGCAGGCTGACAGAGAGTGCAGCATCTCCCCATCAGAGCCCCAGCTCGGGGTGCCTCCTTCCTTGCTATTCCCAGTCTCTTTTGTCCCCCACTGCTGCCAGCTGGGCCCATGCTCTGAATACCAACGGGCTGGCAGTGACAGTGAGGACCAGCCCAGCATCCCCCATGTCCCATCCCTGCCTGGTGTGGGCAGGCAGGCAGCCAGCACTGGGGTGGCCAAGCCCTCCTGGCTGTGCCTGGCCTGGGCTTTGTGTCCAGCTGAGCATCCAAACTCCCCTGGTGCTTTCCGATGCCTGTGGGAACCCTGTGCAGCCGTGGGTGGAGGCAAAGGAGCTGAGCCAGGGGCTCTGTCCTGGCACCCCATGGAGCCTCGAGCTCACCCCTGCCTGCCCTGCAGCCCCAGCCCAGCAGCAGCACTCACGGTTGAGGCCCACATCGTGGTAGGTCAGGATGGCCGGGCGGTTCCCCTTGGGAGAGCCCCGGATGACCACGTGCAGCAGCCCATAGGGGGTCTCAATGTCGTGTTCCTGGGGAAGAGGAGACATGGGGTGATGCCCACCTGCCCTAAGACAGCCTTTCATCCTCTCCTGCCCTGCCATCATCACACCCTTCACTGCTGCTCCCCCAAATAGCTGGGTCCCGTGAGAAGACATGGGAAAGAGGAGCAGCTGTCCCAGGGAAGAAAGAGTTCTGGGCATCCCAGAGGGGGTAGAAAGCAGTACAAATCACATACAAGTGCAGGGGAAGGGAAAGGGAAGACTTGACTTTGGATAGGATCATAGGATGTAGGATTGGACATGTTTATCATGGGATGGGATCACAGGATGGTACAAGGGATGGATCCAAGAGGGCTTGACAGAGGAGGATAATAGGATGGGACAGGTAAACCACATGACAGGAGAGGAGATCTTCAAGGGCTTGAGACTGAGACAATTTTGGCAACAGGGCAGGGGTTCACAGCATGGCCCAGTTTGGTACAGATTCAATATAAGTGAGAGAAACGGGCAGAGGTCAGGCCCTGAACAGCACTCCAGGAAATGCTGCAACCTGATCTCAAAATTACAGCTAAAGTAACTTCAAAACACCTGGTCTGTGCCCCCACACAGAAACAAAAAACTACCCTGTGCCTCAGTTTCCCTGTCTAGGAGAGCTCCTTTCCTTCCACATCCTGGCCTTAGCTCCCAGCCAGCACAGGAAACTGAGCCCAGGTGCTCCCCGAGGACAAGGGACCAGAAGTCCCCTCCAGATGCCCGTGCCTGCCAGCCAGTCCAGCAGCAGCAGCCTCGAGGCTGGCATCTGCTGGGTGCAGGAGCATCATGTGCTGAGCAGGGCAGGGCAGGGGATGATGGCAGGGTGCCCAAGCATCACGGTCCTCGCTGCTGGCACTGGCAGCCCCATGGCTGGGCTGGTGGGAGGGGAGCAGGTACGTGGATGCTCACGCGGGTTACACGCCACCAAGGACTCTGAAGGACACGGGCCTGGGTGGGAGGAACTGCCTGGGGACAGGGTCTCCTCACTGCAGTGCCTCCCCTCCCTGCAACCTGCTGTCCCTGGGGGAACACAGTGGCCAAAAGCAGATCCAGGGCTCTCTGGAGACATCTCTTGCCTCCCAAGGGCACCCTGACCCCATCCACAGCCATCATCCACAGCTGTCCCTCCACCCCCTGCAGCTGCATCAGGCACAAGTCCCTGAGCAGTGACATCCCTCTGCAACAACAGATTGGGACACTGAGGCAGAGGAAGGGCCTGGCCCAAGGTCACAGAGCAGGAGGCATCCATGTGGTCTGATCCTGGGCACAGGGCTGCCTCCTTGCCATCACCATCGCCATGGTCCCCATCACAGCCCCAACAGCTCAGCTTTCAATCCTACCCCAAAATCATCCACCCAAGGTGTCAGATGCCTCCTCAGCACTGCTCCTTCCTGCCCCCTGCCCAGTCAGGCACATCCTGCCCGTGGTGCAGCCTCTGCAGCACCGCTGGGTACCACAGCCCTGCCCTTTGCCGCAGGGATGCTCGCTGGGGGAACAGGATTAGGATGCAGGAGATGCAGGGGATGCAGGCAGCAAGCAGAGAGGGGTGAAGACAACCCACAGCCCCAGCAAGGAGAGGCATGGGGGTCTCAGCACCCATAGGTGTCTGACAGAGCCCATCCATGTCCAGGCTACCTGCTCACCGCTGCAGTGCTCTCACCTCAGTCACCCCCTCTGCACCAGCCTGTTGCCATCGGATGTTTCCATCACCGCAGAGGCCGGAAAGCAGCTGGGGGGTTGCTTCAAAACAGCCAGAGACCCTCTCCCTCTGCAGCTCAGGGGGTGGGCAAGGGGCAGTGTGCCCCCGCCAGCACACAACCCCAGCTCGGCCCGCAGCTGCTGACCCTCAGCCTCGGCACAGCATCTCTGCCGGGCTCGCGGAGGACACGCTCAAGGACAATGCGTCCCCAAAACCTGCAGCACATCAGGGATGCGGCAGCAGGGCTGGGAGAAGGAAGGGCTCCCCAGCAGTGGGTCCTCCCTGCCCCAATGCCTGTCTGACCCATGCCGAGCCCTGCTGGGTGCAAAGGCCCAGCCTGGGCAAGCAGGAGAGACGCTGGGGCAAAACACCTGGGGAGGGAGGGCAGCGAGCACGGGAACGGCGGTACCTACCCCATCCCAGCACTCCGGCATGGTGAGGAACTGGGCGGACGAGGATGCTCAGGCAGTGTGGGCCAAGCTGGAGGTCCCGGTGTGGGGCACAGCGATGCAGCGGCCGAGGCTAAGCTGAGCTCTGCGCTGGCTCAGCCCCTCGCCCCGATTTATAGCGGAGCCCCAGCCCTGCGCTAAGCCCTCCCTCGCCCTTCCCCCTCGGCAGGTTTGGCCTCCATTGCAGGCGAGCGCCGCGATGGAGCCAGCACTCAGCCATTGGCTGCCGCGGGAATTATTCATGCTCCAATTGGCCCCAAATACCCTTGTTTATGAAGAAAAAACGCCTGGCACCGTGCGGTACTTTCTCCATCTTCCCTCTCTCGGCAGACGGAGACGGGCGGGGTGTCTGGACTCGCATCCCGCGGAGCAGCCCCGGCACGGTCCGGGCAGCGCTCCCTGTGCCCCCCGCACACACCCGGCTCCAGCCCCACAGGAGCGCGCAGAGCCCGGCCGAGCCCGCAGCCGAGGGCCTTTAGCCGTGCCCAGGCAGCGGGCAGCACACACACAGCCACAGATGGACACGGGCACACGCTAAAAATCGGGAGAAGGGCACGGCAGGCGTGTGCCTGCACGTGAGCACGCGTGTACATGCACAGGAACACGTACCAACACAGGGCAAAGCCGGGTCTGGCAGTGGAAAAGCTGGAAAAATTGGTACCATACCCGCACCGAAGCACAAGCACCCCACAAAATGCTTGTGGCCAGGCCCTGTGTGTGTCAGTGCGTGTTCCTGTACATGTGTGTCACACCAGGAGCACATCTTCTGCACCCTCCTGCCGTGTGCTCGGCGTGGATGGTACAGCCATCACTAATGCTCGTGGGTGCACAGCGAGCTGCACACCCACAGAACCCTGCACACGTGTGCACAGAGGGGCACACACTCGTGTGCACATGCAAACACTGCCCAGACACCTGTGTCACCTCACCCAGCAGCACACTCATGCACCTGCTGCAGGATGATGGCACACAGGGGAACTGCAGGGTTCAGGCCTGACCTGGGCATCACTAGTGGCAGGCAAAGAAAGCAGGAGGAGGGACAATCCATCACTCCAAGGGGTTGGATTGTGTCCCTGGACTGACACACACGGGAGCATTCCCATGTGCACATGTGTGCAGGCAGATGATTCCAACTGATTCCAACAAGGCTCTTACCACCAGAGTCCCAAAACTCCCCAGCAGTCTGTGGGTGCCCTCCCCCTGCACCCTGCCTGCCCCTGCCCAGCCCAGCACCACTGCCCAGCTTGGCATGACCAGCACAAAGCTGGGCAATCATGGATGGAGGAGTCCCACGGTGCCTTCAATGTCTTTCTGGAACCCACTGAAAGCCATGTCCTACAAACAAGTCAGGGCTGCACAGCCAGAAGATGTGGATGTGGAGAAAGGACAGACAGGCAGAGGGGTGACAGTCACACTCCTCCAGGCTTTACTCTGCACTGTTTTTTTCCCATGGGAAGCTCAGATCCAGGCCTGGAAAGAGGCATCTCTGTGTGTGGTGGGGAAGCCCAGCTCCCAGGTGGTTCCTGGCACTCCAGGTGCCCTTTTTGCTTTCCCCAGCCCTGCTGCCTGTAGAGTCAAAGACCATGGCAGCTGCAGTCCCCAGGGAAAACACAAGAGATGCCGAGGGACAAAAAGAGACAGAAAGTGGTTAATAGAAGAGAGAAGGGGTGGAAGAGCCAATGCAAAAGGGCTTCAGGGAGATGGGAGGGCTGAGAAAGGCTGACTTTGCTTGAATAGCATCAAATGGGATTGCCACTGCCTTGGCTACTAGCCCACTTGCCTGGCGGGTGGCCCAGACCTCCTGCAGGATCCAGGGCACTCGGGTCCCAGGGCACCTGCCCCCAGCCCTCCTGCACCTTGGCTCATGTCCCAAGGGCTTTACTTTGGCTGGTGGCAGAAGTGGGGGCTCCCCAGTCCCCCCCACTGCCCAGGCAGAGCTGAGCATCCCATCAATGACTGGCTCTAGGGAGGAGCAGACAGACAGTGAAGAGTTAAGCTGGAGGCTGGATTGGATTATCCCAAGGAGGTGAGCCCAGAAAATGGGGTAAGATCTCCCCAAGAAATGGCAGGAAGCCCCCAGCCTTTGCACTGCACCAACTTGCAAATGTCAGAGTGGAGAAAAGGAGGGGGTTGCCCTGGCATAGCCCAGGAAACTCAGCCCATCCCTACCCTGAGGCTCTTGGAGGGGAACCAAGAGTACTCAGGGTCTGGCTGGCTTGGGAAAAGCTCCCTTGATCATTGCCCAGTTCCTTTTTTAGGTCCTGAGGGCCTGGAGGTGCATCCCCGTGGCATTTGCTGTCCAGAACTGCTCCACTTGGGCACCACCAGGGACAGAGTTCAGTGCCACCACGGGCCAACCCCTGAAATACACAACCATTGTCCTGGGAGGGTCACTGCTCTTTAATATCCCCTGCGTGCCAACCAAGCCCTGCCCCAGCACGGCTGAGTGAGAGACATACTGGTGCCTCTGGTGCTACTGAGAGCTCTGGGCAGCCTGGCACTGCCACCTCCCTCCCCTCCTCGCCTCCCTCTCCCTCCTCTCTCTCACTCTGGTGACACCAGGAGGTTTGGTTTCCCCTCCAGTGGCCAGCAGAAGCCCTGAGCAAGCAGAGCAAGGAGCAGCCCAGCCCTGCACACCCTGCTGCTCCCAGCCCCAGCACCTCACCAGCTTTGGAGTCACTGGGGAGGGCACCATTTAAATTATTTTGTGGCTTTTGAGAGGGCCATCAGATATGTCCCAGTCTGTGAACCACAGCAGCCACCACCCAGCACCTGCCAAAGGCCTTGCTCCCTTACCAGCTGCACCTTCCCACCCACATGGATGACAGACACTGAGTGTGCCAGCCCCAAAATTCTGGGCACTGCTAAAACAGGGACCTGTGCTCCCCTGCCCTTATCCCAGAATGAATGAAATCCACATTTATTTTGTCCTTACAGGTGCTGTTGTTTCAGTGCTGTACCTGCAAGGGCTCAGCCATCACCACCCAAGCCCACTCTCCCCATGGTCCCACTGCTGGCAAAGTGACAGCACAGAACCTGAAGGCAATCACTGGTGTTCCCTGGCAGGGGAACACCTTGAGAAAGGGACAGGCAACAAGCTGGCAGCCCCACTTCCCTCCCTCCCCACCACCCTGGTCCCTAGTGAGGATGAGCCTGGGCAGAGGTGTGAGTGTGATGCACATCAACATGGGAGCCAGGCACGAGCTGAGCTCCCATGAGTCCCAGAGCTGTATCCTGGGGCCCCTCTGGAGAGCAGAAATGGAGGTACAAGATGGGCAGCTGCCAGCCAAGGGAGCAGAGGGGCCCTGCTCTCCAAGAGAGGTGGGTGGTATAGGGGGCAATGCCCCAGCCCTCCAAAAGAGAAAGAGGCTTTCAAACATCCTTATGTAAGCAGGGTGCTGGCATCGCCTGGGAAACCATTGCCATGGCAATGGTGGAGGGGCTGGAAAAGCAGCTTGGTCTTCCTGAGAAGAAATTGCCTGTTTTAAAGGTTTTGTCCCCAGCCCATGGCCAAGTGCCCACCAGCCACATCCAAACGCCAGCACAGAGATGCCTGGCAGCATCCCCCCTCCTGACAAGGACCATGATGGATGTGCAACCCCAACAGACACTGGCCAGACACTGTATCCCCACAAAAAAAGGGACAGGAACACCCCAGAGTCCACTCAGTGCCCCACAGCCTTCCCCAGGCACAGGCTGCTGTTCCATGTGAAACCCGGGGGTGGGCAGCACCTCCCGTGGCCGGTCCTACCTTCCAGTCTGTGTCCACAGTGGAGAGGAAGACATCCGAGTTGTCCTGGGATGAGAAGGAGCCGTTAGGGACAGAGACACCCCTCACTTTTGCAGCACCCTCCCACCCAGCTCACAAAGCCCCCTGCCACCACAGGCACCCACTGCCCGGGGCTGCAGGGGACACAGAGCTCACGTGTGTGCACACAGACACACACACCCGTCCACAGCAGCTGCACACAGCTGCATGTGTTCCCTGCACACACAGGTGTGTGTCAGCATGATGTGCCACCTCTGCACACACATCCATCATCCCACAATCCCTGAACCTGTGCTCAGCCACGCGGGCTCAGCACCACCAGCACACACACACCAAGAGCCACAAATGTGCACCCAAAACCAGCACACACACACGCAGAGCACCACACACATGTGCCCAGTGCAAGCACACAACCCCTCCCAAGCTCCCACGTGCTGGTGCCCCACATGCAGGAGGCAGAGGCAGCGTGGTCACCAAACTCACCAGCTCGGCGTCCTGTCCCCGCAGCAGCGGCTTCTCCTCGGTGAAGCGCAGCTCGTGCAGCCCTGCCATGGTCATCTCCTGCAGCAGCAGCCCTGCCCAGGGCAAGGGAGATGTCAGGGCAGGTCCTGCCTCGGTTCTCTTTGCCCCAGCCCTCCAGAGCCTCATGGGGCTCCCTCCCATAGGGATTGGACCCCAAATCAGCTTCACTCCACCCATCTACTATTGGGACTTGGTGCTTCAGCTTGTCCAGGGGCTGCAGCGAGCCCCTCTGCTGGGAGCTGGCAGCAGGCACAGAGCAGACAGCTCCTACCCAGGTCCAGTTCTCCCAGTTAAGGACAAACCTATCTCCAGGGCATAAACTTGGGCAAACAGAGGGATCAACCTCATCTGTCCATGCTGGTCACCTCAATGAGTACCCAGTCCAGAACAAGAACAAATTCCCATCCCAGCTTTAAGCATCAGTCAAAGACAGGAAATCCAAATTTTTGGCCAGTTTTAGGCTGCAGATAGGTATGGATGGGACAGAGGGAGATCTCCCTGCACAGGCAGAATGAGGGGTGATGTTTCTCAGCCATGCTGGGAGGCAGAGGGACGTTCCAAGCAGAAAGAGAGCAGAGAGACAGCCTGAAGTTTGTATAGCAATGATGGGAAAAATCCAAATGTGAAGCCTTTGCTCCCAAAGTCGTCTCCTTGCCTGTGAATCAAGTGCTGGCCAGTTGGTACCTCAGCCCAGGACTTGGAGGGGACAGACTTCTCCATGCAGCTGCTGCTCAGCAACAGTGTGAGACTGGGTGCTGCTGACCTCAACCAACTGGAATCTCCAAAAACACCCCCAGGCACAAGCCCAGCTCAGAGAGCAAAAGAGAGCAAGGAGATCAGCAGCTGGCTGCACACAGAAGGTGAGAGACATGGGGACACAGGGAACAGTCCAGACTGCCCTGTGTTTAAATGGGATGGGTAACTGGCAAGTCCCAGTGCACTCAAGCAGGATCCAGACCTCAGGCATTGCCTTTGCAGCCACAGGACCAAGCCTTTGGACAAGTTGTTGCTTCTCCAAATGTGCCAGCACTGATCCCATGCCCCTCAGCTGTCTCCCCCCTGTGCAATCTCCCTGGACATAACGGGGATGGTTTGGGCTGTACAAGCACCCAGCAGACTCAGACCCACTCCATCCACGCAGCCTCAGCCGAGCCTGCTTCACACCTTGTCCACCTCCAAAACCTAAATCAGTCCAGGCTGATGGTGTGGAAAGGCCAAGAAATGCCACCAATATTGTAAGGCCACCAGGAACACAGGAACTGGTCATAAACTCCCCTCCAAAGTCAGGTTTTGCTCCTCCACCGAGTTTTCAATTCAAAACTCAAGCAGGCTGTGCCACCTGCCTGCTTTCTGCAAACACAGCACTTTGCCTTGCTCCTTGGGAGCCATCCAACAGTCCAGAACTGTTTGGAGGAAGAAACACCCCTGCAAAGCCTCTTGAGATTCCCAGGGCACCCAGCACCAGGAGTGTCCATGTCACCCCCTGCCCAGAGGGTCCCACCAGTCCAGGGGGTGTCAAGAGGTGCCACCAGCCCCATGGAGGGGCACAAGTGAGGGGCACACTGCTCCAGGCTGAGCTGCTGCTGCTGGGGAGATGGCTCAGTGCACAGGGACAGCCCTGGCCCACAGCCCACCAGCACAGCCAAGCCAGCACAGCCTGCAGAGCCACCAACAGAGCAACCCCACCACCCCAGGGGGAAAAAACCAGGAGAAAAATCAGCCTCACCAAGAGCTGGGTCTGGAAGAGAGCAGGAGCGTCCCACGCTGAGCACACCGACCCACCGTGTGGCCACGGCCCCAGGGTGGCTGGGAACAGCACTTAGTGTATGCTGAATGCCTTTAATAATTACACCCTGCAGCTAATATGGGAGGGAGGGAGGGTGGCTGAGCCATGAGGAAAGGCCCCGTGACCTTGTTTGCGTGGTGGGGGGAAAGCTGGCTCTAGGGGGAGGTGGCAGAGCCCTGCCCCGACCAGGATCCCCAGCATGGGATGGACAGGCTCCTAAAGTGGTGCTGAGTGTGGGAACAGAGGAGGGATCAGTAAGCCAGGGATCAGTAAGCGGGGTCACAGCCATGTTCCCACCTTCCCTGGGTGCTCTGCTTCCCATGGCACCCCACAGGAACCCTCGTCCCTGCTCCTGGCAGTGTACCTGCTCCTGGCAGTGCCCCACTGGGACACTGTTGCTGTGGAGGACTGGTGAGGAAGCCACAGCTCCAGCTCTCCCAGCCAAAACAACTTGGCTCCCATCTTATGCCAGGGTAATGTGCCCAGCAACGAGCCCTTTTCCTTGCAGCTCATCCCAATCCTCCTCAACAAGCACCCAATTCCCAGGGTGCCACCCCAAACACACCATCTCTGCTCCCACTCTGCCTTCCCAGTGTGGTGCCACAGTTTCCCAGGCACAGCCAGGACATGTCTCTTCCCTAATTCCCAATCAGTTCCAAACCCAGCAGGACATAAGAGCTCTGTCTGGGAATAGTGCTGCGCCCCACCAGGGGCCCTGGCACTGTGTAAATAGATGGGAACAGGAACAGCCACATTGGCTTACCTTCCCCAGGGATCTGCAGCCCACTGCTGGCTAACTGGAGGAGAACCAGCTTGTAGCATTAGCATTATTATTATTGTTATTATTATAATATCATGATCACGACAAGGCTGTGAGCTCCATTTCACTCATGGGAGTGTGTCTGGTCACAGGGCAGGGATCCCTCCGATGTTGCCTCAGCCTCACAGGAGTCCCCACAGTGACTACCTGTGTCCTGCCCTGGCACGGATGTGGTGCCCACAGGATGTTGGCACGGATACCTCGGGTTGACTGAGCAGTGTGAACAAACAGGCAGACAAATCAGGAGAAGCGAGGGCTGGCCCCTGCCAGGCAGTGAAGCCAAGGCAGCTTCCAGTGAGGCTGGGAGAGGGAGGAAAGGAACTTGCAGCTCGGTCAGAGCCACGGCCGTGTGCCCACAGCATTGCCCTCCGAGCAGGACCCATGGGGGAGCACGATGGGGTGAAGGAAAGCCCCAGTGTGACACAGTCTGGGGCACATCCTGCTCCACCGGTGCGGGAGGAACACTCAAAGCTTTCTCTGAACCCGTGGGGGACACAGGTCTGCCCCCCAGCAGCCCCCACAAACCAACCTAACAGTGTGGCCCGACTGAGGGGAGCAGGACCAGGCAGCCACACCACGAAATACACGGTGCAGCGATGCACGGGCTTAGCAACCCCGGCTCCGGGGGTGGCGGTGGCAGCAGGGGGCTTTGTGGGGGCTCAGGCTGGCTCGCAGCGGCTGTTGCTAAGAGCAGCCTCCTTCCCAGCCCAGCGCATTCGCCGGGGCAGCGGGGAGACTCCCAGGGGAGGCTGCCTGAGGAGCAGGGAGGCACCGCAGGGATGCTCCAGCAATTCCCCGGGCACCCCCACCCCGCGGCTGTCTGCCGAGAGGCCCCCTTTACCGGGAGGCTGCCGACTCCGCTCCCCCTGCCCCCAGCACCCCCGGGCGGGGCTTTCCCCGCTGCAGCAAGGCTTCACCTCCCGGAGCCCGAGGAGGACCGGAGCCCGGCAGCCCACACCTGCGGGAGCCAAGGCAGGCGGCGGAGGGGCCGGGGGGCAGCTCCATCTCACAGGCAGGGGCTGGAGGCTCTCGCCACCCCCGGCCTCATCACCCCATCGCCCCTCCTGGTTTGACACCCCCCGTTCCCGGCACGGGCGGCCGGGCCGTACCTGTCAGGAGCTCGATCTTGTGCCGGAGCACCTTCATGCCGGGTCCCGGCGGGCGGGGCGGGCTGCGAGGGGCGGCGGCGGCCCCGGCGCGGGGGGCGAGCGGAGCCGG
>VWYE01002880.1:0-32862 GCA_013398995.1 Alaudala cheleensis
AACTGCTGCAATGTGAATTCTCCCCTCGGGCACACAGTCCCAAAACTGCTGTGTGTGGGTCTCTCCGCCAGGTCAGTCCTCCAAGGACAGGCTGCTCCAGCCTGGAAGCAGGGGCCCTCCCTTTCCACTGGATCTTCCACTGGATCACAGCCTCCTCCTCCAGGCATCCATCCACTCTGGTGTGGGCACCTCCCCCATGGATCTCTGCATCCCCCCTGGATTCCCATGGGCTGCAGGGGCACAGCTGCTTCACCATGATCTCACCATGGCCTGCACAGGAATCTCGGCTCCAGCGCCTCCTGCCCTCCTTCTCCACTGACCTCGGTGTCTCCGTGTTGTTTTCCCTCACCAGGTCTCACCTCATCCTCTTCTCTGACTAGAACTATAATTGTCTGTTCCCACTTGGTTTTGATTTTCTTCTTATGTTATCACAGAGGTGTTACCAACCTCTCTCACTGGTCCAGCTTTGGCCAGCAGCATGTCCATCTTCAGAGACATCAGCAATTGGCTCTGCAGGACATGGTGGAAGCTTCCAGCATCTTCTCACAGAAGCCACCTCTGTGCCTGCCCCGCCCCACCCCCCACCTCCATCACCAAAAACCAGGCCATGTAGAACTAACAGGGAGGGAAATAGAAACATTGAGTGTAACCAACTCAGGACTGAGAAATGCAATGTGGAAGTGATTTTTAACTCTTCTTATATCTATCTCTAAGAAAGCTTCATAGTGCTGGATAGTCTCATTCTTGGAAGCTAATTTTCTGCTTCTGACAGAATTTTTTATCCTCTTATCCTAAAGATCTGCAACAGGAAGGTAGAAGAAATCAAACTGAAATAAGAAAAAAATATTTGCTATATAAAACCAACAGCAACAACAGCATCAAAACAATTTATTAAACTGCAAATTCAAGAAGCAATGACATTTTGAAGATTGTCTGTGACTTTTGTGCCTTGTGTTTATGCTTTGCTTGCTTAGTTATGTGCTTGTATCTTTTTTACACACGAACCAATACAGCATTGCTTATTGCCTTCAGTGTTTTCTGGTTGTGCTCAATATGTGGCCCCATGCCGTAGTCACTGTACCCCTTTAAATTCAGGTTTAATTCAGAATGATTCAGAGTTTGTGGTTTTCATGCTAATATCTTAATCTCAGAAGTCAGTCTAGGAGCAAATCACACAGGGTGCTGGAAATGATGCTCAGAGCCCCAGCAGGATAGAATTTTTAGTGGTCCCCACATGGACAACTGTGAGACAAATATCAACCACAAGCCTGGGCCTTCTTTCCTAATGCAGATGGAGCCTGTGTACAAAAATAAAATGTCTCTTTATACTGAGCACTCTTCTCTGCAGCAGTCCTGGAGCTGCAGCTACTTGTTAGCTTCCTGCAGGTTTGACAGTGTTTATTTTGCTGCAGATAATACCATCTGATATGGTGTCCTTCCTAATTTGACATCATCTGCACATTTCCTGAACATGTAGTTTGTGTGATACATGTTGCTGATAATGAACAATGCCAGCCCTGCTATTGAATGGTGCCTGCTGGGGGTAATGTGAGGTGGATGTCAATTTGTCAGTCTTGTGGCAAGCTCACAAATCTGTAGAAGCCCATGGGGATATCTGCAACATCCTATGTAGCTTTTGGCGGGGAAGAACCCCAAAGCTGGCTCCTCAATGATACACCTAGATGTGAGAGACACTGTCTCTATGTTGTGCCGTGCAGAACTAACAACACTTTTGGAGTTAAACTGAGTATTTCTTTGTGCTGCTACATTTAAACTGTTGACCCTGTAGAACATGCAATTGATTCTTTTTACTGCAAGAAACAAGAGTTCAAGACCAATTGAGTTTTCTTTTTTTTCCCCAGTATTGTAGCAAGTTTAATGTTTTCTCTCCCTGTATCGTGTGGGTGAATTTTTCACTTCCAAGTGATAAATGGAGCTCATTAGAAGTTCCATGTTGTCTTATAATGCCTTAAAGTAAATCCATTGTACCACAATGCATTGCTGTTATGTCTTACAATGCAGAAACAGGGCACCATTCAGCCATCTCTTTGAAAATGCAATGTGAGTTTGACAACAGCAGGGAAAGAAAAACTATGAAGGCACAGTGAAGTTGGGAAAACTTCAGTGTGACTACTTGTACTGGTTTTNGAGTCATACAATGGGTCCTTGATTGCCCATTAAGCAGAGACAGCTCCCAAAGGGAGTTACCTGTGAGTCATGGGCAGGGCATTGATGGGCCATTAACAGCAGATTGTCCGGAGGGAGGGGGCAAGGAAGACACTGCCCCACCTGGTTCCAACAAGCTATGAAGATGGTAATAGAATACATACTTTGGGCACATCTTACATTGCAACCTAGCACACTACTTTAAATATATTTTCGATGTCCGTTGGCAGTGACACTACTCAAATATTTTGTCAGTCTTTGTAACTAAATCCTTGTTTTATCTCTGATCTAGATGGCATTAGAGTAGGCCTTTTTTTTCCTGATTTATGCATGGTTTCATGTTTGTAACAATTCATAAGCCTTAGGAAAAGTATTTTGCATTCTCTCTGGTTTTGGTTATTTTCTAATTGCAGCATTTAGCAAGCAAAGCTATAAATGTTTTGTAAATAAACTTGCAGATTGTCTTGCTGTCTTCTTCAGTAATTAAATACAAAAACATTTACAATATATTTTTTTTTCTCTTTCATGTCTTCTTTCAAATGAGTATCTGATGTGAAAAAATACATATTCTACTGGTGCCTGAAAATCCAGAGAGAAGCTCAGAAAGGAGAACTAACTAAAACAGACAAAACAAGGCTTTTGACACATTCTCATAGGTAAACTCAGAAAGTGTGAGCCAGGTAAATGAACAGTGAGGTGAATTGAGAACTGGCTGAACAGCAGGTCGTGGAGGATGTAATCAGAAGAGCAGGGTCTAGTTGGAGGCCTGTCCCTAGTGGTGTCCCTCAAGGCTCAGTACTGGATTGAGAACTTTTTAATTTACTGAAACTTATTTCTCACTGACTTAGAGGAAGGTGCAGATACCTCCTTAGCAACTCAAATCTGTGAGGAGTGGCTGGTACCCCAGAGGTCTGTGCACCCCTTCAGAAGGACCTCGATGGGTTGGAGAGATGAGCAGAGAACTGTGAAATTCAACAAAGGCCAATGCAGGGTCCTGCACCTGGGGAGGAACAACCCCATGGACCTGTACAGGCTGGGGGCTGATCTGCTGGGAAGCATCTCCGTGGAGAAGGACCTGGGGGTCCTGGTGGACAACAAGCTGCTCATGAGCCAGCAGTGTGTCCTTGTGGCCAAGAAGGCCAAAGGTTTTCTGGGGTGCATTGGGAAGAGCTTTGCCAGCAGGTCACAGGAGGTGATCCTGTCCTTCTACTCTGCCCTGATGAGGAACATCTGCATTGCTGAATCCAGTTCCGGGCTCCTGGGGACAAGGGAGATGTGGAGCACCTGGAACAGGTCCAATGGAGGGCTACAAAGATGACTGAAGGACTGGAAAATCTCTCTCATGAGGAAAGGCTAAAGGAGCTTGGCCTTTCAGCCTCTAGAAGAGATGAGTGAGAGGGGACCTCATCAATGTCTGTCAGTATCTGAAGGGAGGGTGTCAGACAATGTTTCCAGGCTCTTCTTGGTGGTGCCCAGCAATAGGAGAAGGGGCAATGGGCAGAAACTGATGCACAGGAAGCTCCATCTGAACATAATGAAGAACATCTTTACTGTGCAGGTGACTGAGCACTGGAACAGATTGCCCAGAGAGGCTGTAGAGTCTCCATCTGTGGGGATATTCAAGAACTGTCTGGAAACCATTCTGTGCCATGTGCTCTAGGATGGCCCTGCTTGAGCAGGGTGGTTGGCCCAGATGACCCATTGTAGTCCATTCTAACCTGACCCATTTTTGTGATTTTATTAGAGTGCAATGAGATTGTGTTTAAAATTACCTCAACCAAGAGCAATAAAAATGAGCTTACTTCCTGAGAACACAGTCAAATTTATGAAAAATATAAAAAAATTCGCAAACACTTTTGTATGTAGTTGTACACATAAGAAAGCTAAAGTCACCTTCAAACTTGCACAAAAAGATAGCTGTAATCAAGACACAGTGTGTTAACAATGAGTCATGTGCAGAAATCATTGAGGATATAAATACCAGCAAAAATGAAAATGTGAAATATTGCCATACATTGGTATAACTGTAATTAATTTAATCTGCATTTCTTATCATATTAATCTGTGTTGCTTATAGGTTCCTATTTTTTTTTTTTGGACAAAGATTACCAAACCACAGCATCTCTAAAGATTCTAAGTGGCTAGTATATGAATTGGCAATGGGGATGAATAGAGAGCAAGGAAGATATATTTCAAGTGCATATGGTAGTGGCTGAGAAGAAGGCATTTATGTAAATGAAATGAAAATATCTGACTTTGAAAGAGTATCTCAGTTTGTATGGGTGTTTGGTTGGTTGGGTTTTATTTTTATTTTATTTTATTTTTTACTGAAGATTAGCCTGGAGCCAGAGAAGAATAAAGCTGTTTGTCTTTGTTCAAAAGAAACTATTTTGGATTTTCCAGAGCGAATGCTATACTGTTCTTCATTTACTTCACTGGAAACACTGGAGGAGTGGAAGGAGTCCACATATTAAATTTTAACATACTCTGTCCTATGAAATTAATCATTATAAAGTACACCAAAACTCTAAAATGTTTAAAGTAAGAAGAAAGAAACTATGCAAGTTCTTTATTAATAAAAAGTTCAAAAGTGTCCGGGTGCTGAATCCTCCCAAAACAGCGATTTTTTTTCTGAATTTTTCCATTGTCTTTTAAGACATTTTAAGATTTTTACATGGTAGGTAGATTATGTTGGTCTAAAGACAAGGAAAAGAGTACTTAAATTTTGCATCTGAAGCTCTGCCTGAATTCCATGCACATGTTCAAAATGTTTTGCTGATTTGGATCCCAAGTATCTAATTTTAGAGAGCTGAGGCTGATTAATGGCTGCACTAACAAAATTGTTTTATGACTCACAGCTCAGAAGAGAATTTTCATACTTTTCAGCCTCATCAGACAATGGCAATGCTCAGTGCTAATTTGCTGTGTGTGTGCAGAGAGTTACACAGTGCTTTGGATGACGTAGCCTCCTTTGTACTGAGAGCCTCCTGTTTGCAGATGTACAGCCTACTTTCCCCCAGCAGTGCTGGGGTGCTCATCACCCCAGCCACTTGGACAGGATCTCCCAGGGCCCTGAGCTTGGATTTCCCTCTCCATGGTCTGTTTTTGTGGCCTTGCACCTGCTAAGTTGGTAGTGTGGCTGTGGTGGGCTCTCAAAGGAAGCAGTTGTGCTAGGCAGGAGAAACGCTCGACCTATTTTCACCTCTTTTGGGTCTTCAGGGTGAATTGGAGATCCAATAATATGCTTCATACCGAGTGTAGCAGTGAGGATGCAGCACCAGCCCCCATCAGCACATAAAAGATCACATAGTCAGGAACAATCAACAAGAGTTTGAACATAAAGCTCTACTGCAAGAGAGAGTTTTGGGGAATCTCTGTTGCACTTGAGAGGAGCCTTGGGGTGGCTGCTTGCTGGGAACCTCCATCACTTCTCTCCCTGCTGGCCACTGAAGAGAGTTTTCTCTTTTTCTCTCAGTCTTTTACTTTTTGATTTTATTTTTCCCAAAGTAACTTACACTGTTAGTACAATATATGGCATAAACTATGAAATCCACTTGCAATTTTTGCGCAACTTCCTCAGCATCCACTCTGTAACAATGGCTCTTTCTGCAACTTGCTGATAGATTCCTCCATCCACTCATCTTGTCTCATTTTGGGTTTTAAAAAAACATTTTCTGCATCCCAAAGTCCATGTTCCTTACTTTTTTCAGAACACAGCTGGCATCTGCCCTTTCATGTGTGTGCTAAAACCCACAATGTTGAAAGCCACCTAAATCCAATCTCATACAGATTCACTAGTTCCCTGCCTAATTTAGTATTCAGCTCAGAGAACAGTCTGCAAGCAGGTTTGTACCCCAATTTGCATGCAGTGTTCTGCTGATATCCCTAGTTTTCAAGGCTTATTTGTAATCCTCCTTTCTGTGGTACCTCATGTGCAAGGAAAGAAGAATTCACTTGATGTCAAGTTCCTGGGTGTGATTAAATTTTGTTTTATTAGCATGTGACAGGTTGCTTCTGGCAACGATTCAAATATTTCACTCATTTTCAAAGGTATATTAAAACCAAAACCTCATAATTTGCTCAAAACTAATGAATAAATTATTGGTAAAACATGTAAGAAGATCCCAGTGCATCTGCAGGACTTTATATAAACACTTCCACACTGTCAACTGCATCTGTTTTCCACACAGTTACCCTGGATTTGGAGACTGGATAATTCTATGTATACATGCCCACCCTTCTGTTAAGGTATTGCTGGAGTTCAAGTGAATATATTCCCTGTAAGATAAACTTTGATCAGATGTAGGATTTTACTTCTGAAATATTTTTTATGATGTTTTAATTTCAGGGACATTAGACCTTACTGGCTGGATGGGCCACTGTGGTGGATTGAAATGTCTTCATCACCATGGCATTGTTTTGCAGCCTCTATTTACTAACTAGATTAATTCCATCTATTGAATATGTTCAACAGACCTGATGTGCTAACAGAATATGTCCTGTTTAAAACACAAGAAGGAAACATTCTGAATTTCTCACACAGCCAATAAAGTGAGTAATTCAGCATGAATCAAAGCATATCTTCTGGGTCATTTCGGGTAAAACATAAAGAAATTATTGAGTAAAATTTGGAAATATAAGAAATATGCTATTTAAATCACCTTTCAGACATTGAAAGAAAAAGGAAACTTACACAGAGTAACTGGAATGCTTCTGTGAAGCTTCCTAGAGCTGAATGCCAGTGCTGGTGGCTATCTGGATAGTTCAGGTTTCAGCCTTAGCTCATGAAAAGAGCTTCTGACTCTTTTATATCAGTTAAGTGGGGCAGAGGAGATGCTTTCAAAATACACTTCTAAAACCCTTCAAATTTTTCTGTTTCTCATCTCGCTCCAACTAATTGACAAGTATTTTGCCAAAGAGCTTGTGTACACACAGCCAAACACCCACACGTGTAAAGGCAAAGAAACAGATCAGTTTTAGCACTTGTAGTCATTCCTTTCAGAGTAATTTACTGTAAAACAAGCAATAAAACCTCCATAGAACTGGTAAACATGACTTTCCTTCTTATGGACATTTAAGCAGTTCAGATAGGATCTTTAAATCAAAATTATTTAAGGTAGTAATTTGGGGAAAGAAAGAAAGAAAAACCAAAAAGAACAAAAGGCGAATTTAAATCCTGTTCACATGTCTGCACCTACAGTCACAGAATAATTATTAAGTATAAAAAAGATCTTGGCAGTGGTGTTTCTCTCCATGCTGTGTGAATTCAGGAAAGGGGTTCAACACAATAGTAGCAGAGAATGCTGACAAACAAATGTTAATTCATCATCTATAAAATTCTCCTGAAGCAGGTCGACTGCTATGCACAGGGATCATAGAAGTGGGTCAAACATGCAAACTGGATCAGTGCAGGAGTTATTACATTGATCCTTTTCTCTCACCTAATGGAGATGCAGTCTGCACTTCCTGCAGTGCCACCAAAAGGTTTAATTCTGTAAAGAGTCCACTTATTACACCTAAGGAGGGCAGTGCAACAAAGCCTATCAGGCATAGCAAGCTTATGGGAAAAAATCAAAACACACTTTTAAAATGTTACATAAGCAATTAGTCTCATATATTAATAAAAACAGAAATAAAATTATATACAAAATCAAGACCTCCTTATACTGCTAATCCTGGATATCAATCCACCATGGCACAAATCCAACAGCATCAGACCTGGTCTCCTGATCAGTGTGATCTCCTGGGATGAGTTGCGTGTAAGCTGTAGAGTCCCTGTGAAATCTTGTGTTCTCTGACTTGTAAGCTGTTATGGGATAAAGATCTATTTGCAAAAGATAAGACAGATCCCAGATACTTGATCAGGAAAACTCCCATCAGGGTCAGGATCAAAGGTTCAAATCTTGAGTGCAGAAATGCATTTTTCTTCAGCCAGGAACTGAGGTTTCAGGATTGCCTAGGTTAAGCTGCTTGATTGCTGTACTTGATCTAGTCCTTGGGCTCCTAGGTACTTTTATAAATACTCTCTGATGAAAATGAACAAAGATTTTCTGTTGAAATGATCAATAGTAAATGTAGTTTCATTTTGGAATAAGCACAGGAAATTCCAGTAGTTTGTGTAAATTCCTCGTCTTGTATGAAAGGCAAATTAGTACAGTAATCTCTATTGAAAAAATTATCTCTAAATGCCTAGAGGTTTGCAATACATCAGTGTTAAAACAAGGGGTTTTTCTCTGTTGAACTGTATTGAAGGAATGCTGCAGACAGCATACTCAGGAGAAAGAGGGCAGAGAAGTGGAACAAAGACAATTGATTCAGGTAAGGAAAGGAAAAGTAAACCAAGTATTGCAGTTAGCATTACCTTTCTGTCGCAGTACTCTTCTTGTTTTTAATAATACTACTAAAGTTTCTTGGTGTTATGTAAAAAAATGGAGCTTCTTCAGAAACCAGAAAAATCTTTGAAATATATATAGATATGTCTAATTATTTTGTTCCTTTTCTCATGTATATCAGAATAGCATCATCATGAATAATAAGGTAGATTAATTGGGATGAGTGCAAGAATGTAAGAATATAGTTCAGTCATGCTGGATATGAGGGTCGATCTGATATTGTTGGAGGCACAAAAGCAGCTTGGGTATCAAAAGCGGAGGAAAGAGTCAGATGCCCACATGTTCAATAATCTTATCTACATAGGCAAACTGGATCAAGGAAAATTATTATATTTCACATATTTAATAAACATCCAGCTTCCTCATCACAAAGTTGTGTTTCTTCCTTTTCTAAAAATAAAAACTCATTCATAGTTTTTCTAGTAAAGAAAGATTGCTGTAATTACTTAGAAGTATAGCGAGTAAGAGTCCTACTCCTAGTTCAGATTGAGCTAGCAGTCTCTAAAGTGTTTCTAGAGCCTGCAGAAAAATGCCTTGTAAACATATAGTTATTCATTATTAATTTTATAAAACAAATTTCAATCTTGTCTATCAGATTTTTGTAGTGACAGGTTAATTAAATAAAAAATTCTCTTAAACAAAAATGTCTAGCTATGTAAGATGCGTCACAAATTAGCATCATCCGGAAACAGCTTTCACAGGAGGTGTTTCTGCTGTTAAATATCAAGCAGTCTTTATTTTAACAGAGAGAAGCCTCAGATTGAAAAGATAAAAAGGATTGCATAAAGACTGCAAAATGCCCCAAATTTTTACCAGAAAAAAAAAGTTAATAGGGGTCTAGCATTTGCATGCATTTTGAAATTGCTTTAGCTTGGGATCTGCTTTCAAGCTGGGCCCCTTCCTGCTTGTTCCCCTCTGAAAATGATTCCCCCAAGCAGCCCCCCGAAACTCCCAGGCCAGCTCAGATCTCAAGGGACTTAGGAGGGAATATTTCAGAGGTAGGACAAAGGATTTACCAAAAGAGGCTCACCCCCAAAGTTGTCTGAGATGTTCATTCTTTGATGGTCCAAGGGGGGAAGAGAGAGAACAAAGGAGAACAGGGCCTCATGTAAGTTTATCCAGAGGAGGGGATAGCTGGACATAAGCCAATAGGGTCGGGGAAGAAGTGAAGGGTCAAGATATGTGTTCACAAATTCCAGGGATCTCTGAGAGGGGGAGAAGCCATTTCCCAGAGAAATGCAACACCCCTCCTGCTATCTGCTACAGATGCTGCACAGCAATGTCCATGGCAGTGCTCTGTTGATGTGAAACATGAACCTCACAGGTAGGCTCATGTCCCAGTCCAGCCTTGTCCCATCCCCAGTGCCCAGCAAGGTGCCCAGTGCCTATGCTGGGGCTGCTGTGGTGGCCCTGGCTGCCCTGCTCTTGGTCAGGAGGTGAGACATGCCCTGCCTGAGTGTCCCTGCCCTGCCAGCTCAGGGAACATCCAGCATCTCCAACAACTACCCTCAAGCAGCCTCCAGCCCCCATCATGCCCTGGCAGAGTTCATTAAGCTTAATGTAGATACCTGTGTGTTATATGTCTAGATTTGTGATGCTGTGTGCTTCTGGAGCATTAACTTCATCCTCATGTAGACAGCTGAAGTAAATCACAAGAGCATCAGAGGAGCTGTACCCCAAAACAGTCCGTTTCCCCCAGAATCCCATGAAGAGACTGAATTTAACTACAGTCAGAAATCTAAAATCAAGTGGTGTAAATCCAATTTTTTAACTTTATCTGGCATATGGAATAATAACATGAAGCAGAGTGTATGATAATATGCAACATTACATTGCCAGAATTCAATATGTGTTTATTATGCAGAATCACAGAAAGAGCACTGTCTGACTTTATGCACTGAAATCTCATAGGTTACATCCATTTGGGTATACACACATATATATGGAAGTTGTGGTTCTGGTAATTTAATACCAAAATGGAAGAAGAGCAGATGTTACACCATTTATGAAAAACATCAGAACACTTTTTACAAGCCTGAGCGACTTCATGTGTCACCATTTTCCTCATTTATTTTAAACCAAATTACTTATGATTTTGGTTTATGCAGTGTGCCCTCAACTGCGAGAAATCAACAGCCATGTTGCAGGAAGATTTCTAAAGTTTCTGTGGAGAAAGAAACACCTTATATAAGTAGCTTCAATCTCTTCTTCCTATTGTTGCCAGTTTTCTTCCACTGAAGGTATATATANATGCAACACCCCTCCTGCTATCTGCTGCAGATGCTGCACAGCAATGTCCATGGCAGTGCTCTGTTGATGTGAAACATGAACCTCACAGGTAGGCTCATGTCCCAGTCCAGCCTTGTCCCATCCCCAGTGCCCAGCAAGATGCCCAGTGCCTATGCTGGGGCTGCTGTGGTGGCCCTGGCTGCCCTGCTCTTGGTCAGGAGGTGAGACATGCCCTGCCTGAGTGTCCCTGCCCTGCCAGCTCAGGGAACCTCCAGCATCTCCAACAACTACCCTCAAGCAGCCTCCAGCCCCCATCATGCCCTGGCAGAGTTCATTAAGCTTAATGNAATTGTCACCAGAGTTTGCAATAATCTAAGAAAAAGTGTAAGAATACTACAAAACACAAGATCACTGTACAATAAACTCACAAGTACTCTCAAAGTACTAAACTAAACAGACAAGTTCCCTTTATTTTGAAAGTGCAGAAGCCAGATATCACCAGCTCAGAAAGAGGTCAAAGAAAATAATAGTGCTTTACTTGGGAACCGCCTAAAGGAAGAATTTCTGTCCCATGAAAGACAACGGCGGAATTATACAGTGTGAGGACTTGTTCCATGTGAAATAACATCATTCAATGAGTTTATTTGAATAATATGTCAGAGGAACATAATGGGAAAATTAATTCAGAAACAGTCAAAATGGATCAGAGCTGATCATGAATAGCATAATTCCAAGACATAACAATTATTTAAATTCCTTCTGGTAAAATCTGTCATTGTCACATTTTTGTTATATTTTAGTTAAAATGACTTTGTAGGGTATAAGTAAGCGTCAGCAACTTTTCAGAGATATAGTTATCGTGGTCTTTGTAGCCAGCAGCAACTTGACTATCTTGCCACCAACTCTACTTTCAAAGGTCACAAATTTTTGGGGTGGTCAACCATCTACCTACTTGGTACCTACTCTAAATTTTTCCCAGATCAGAGTCCCTAGTATAAGTTTTGATGTGGCAGAGTTAAAAAACTAAGGGTATTACTAGAGCTATTCTAGCTGCAAAATGACCCAAAGAAGTTGAGAGCTTTGTATTTTTCCAAAAATTAATAATGGATGGCAGAAAAATCCTACAAATTTTCTCACAAACTGGAAAATGTCAAATAAAAAAATTACAAGTGCTGATGTATTTATGTATTTTTCTTTGTCAAAGAAGTCAGTGTTTCTTACGTGGTTTCCAGCTGACATCTTGGTTACTTGCCATCATAGTGAAAAATGTCAAAAAATCCCTGAAGCATTGTGGAATAAACTTTGATCCATAGCTTTAAGTCTTTCCCTTCACACAAAGGATCATGGGATTTTAATGACCCAAATGGGTCACTACCTTTGATTTATAGCTCATCTAGTGGGGCCTTAACCTAAGCCTGTGCTTATTTACCTTTACTGTTATTTGGCTATACAGAGAGTGGTAACAATCATTATTCTTTATTTTAGGAGCTCAAAAAGGAAAGGGAATACGAGACTCTTATTTCAGTCATGTCAAAAATTATCAAAGATCTGAAACTGGGCACTTTTAATGTGTAGTGCTCAGACAAGCTGAATGACAGATAAATAGTGGGAAAAATAATCAGAAAACTGCAGTTCATTCTGAGCATTGGCTGAAGTCTCTCATCACTCAACCAATGTTATCATTTTCTATGTTCTTCAAGAGATAATGTTCATCCTTTCCCTTGTGGTCAAATCTCATTCTGCCATCAAATCAGCAAAATAATAATTAACTACAACTAGTATAAAAACCATAAGAAACCATGAGTAGAAATAAAGGATAAGCACTCCACAGTTTTATGATTAAAAGCCAGAGAAAGAGCATGCAGGTCATGCGTGTGATAAGCAAGAAGGTGCATGAAACACCCCAGAGGAGAATGGGAAGAACATGATAATTCTGATGGAGGATGGGCTGCCTACCCCTTTCCTGGTGTTGTGCAGGCACCTTGACATTGCTTTGAAATTACATGGAGTCTAAAATCACAGCTCTTAGGCTGCACCGTGCAACAGAGAGCAAACACCTACTTGGGAAATGCTCAGTACACAAAACTTTGCCCTTTCACTGGCTTATCAGCATGAGTTCAGCCCTGTGGCTTGGACAAGGCTGTCAGCCTTGTGGCTGAGTTTCTCTTGAAGCGTTTGCTTCTGAGTTAAGCCTGGGCTAACAGGGTCTGAGTTAAGCCTGGGCTAACAGGGTCTGCCTGGAGGTTGGCTGATTTTGCTGTGTGCCAGAATTGGAGATCCACCATGTGGCCCACTACAACAAACCTATTCTGTTGCACCAAGTGCCACAGTTTCTTTTGCCTTTTTCATTCTACTGTTCTGTCTTTCTGAGGCAAACATGATAAAGTAGAAACTAGCAAATGGTGATAGAGCAACAAAACTTTCCTGGAGGGTGGAATTTGCCTCTGCAGTGATGGACACACCAAGCATCTTCAGTTGCCATCTGTATCCTAGCAAAATTGGTTAGCTGTTTTGGGAGTGGGCAGGTGGCCATCAGCTCGGCAGATGTGTGTGCTTCCAGTGCCATGTAGCACCATTCAAAATAAAAATGACCTTCCAGGTTGGGATTGTCATTTTTTTCTCGAATTCCAGTATCCAAAAAGTGCAATCATGTGACTGATAGACTTCTGAAGAGAGGTACACCAACTTTATTTGCAGGCTGTGAGACAGAATGAGTAGTAAAATGAGAATTTTAATTCCTTCTTAGTTTTTCACCAAAAGCCATACAGATTTAAAATTTGATTATACTTGTTACTTAGCCTTTTAATTGTCAATGTTTTTAACTACCTATAAATGTTAAAAACTTTTCTTATGTATGCTGAAAGGAGCAGCGGAATTGCCATGAACAGTCACAGAAATCATAATAGAGTTTTAACATTTTTCATTGGAACAATCTATTTAAAGGGCATATGTCAGAAAATAATATCATAGCTGCTAAACAATGCTGCTAAAAAACATCCATTCTAATTCAAGTACTTAGTTTTGCTTTTACACATCCCAGTAATTAGTGGAATAAAACTGTGTTTTGAGTTTCATACATATTTAATTTGAAGTGCTAAACTCTTTTGCTTCAGTCTATTCTCTTTACCTACCCCTGAATACACCTCACTGTTTATCTCAGTTTCTCAGTTAAGTCTTAACAACAATATGAATCCATCCACTGGTAAATACAAAATCGGGTATACAATAAGATCAATTTTGTAAGCACCTGGGTAGCACAGAATATAAAGCTCCTACTCTAAATTTTTCCCAAAATGAGTTAAATTTTCTTATAGTTTTGATAAAAGCGTCAAAAGTCTTGTTTTTTGCCATCTCAAACCAGCTGGCTCTCTCAGCCCTGCAGGGTGCAGCGCTGGGTGTACCAACTGACTTTGCAGACTAAAGCACCTGCTGTGATGAGTCACTTCTTGCACCATTCTGCAGCACAGCAAAGAAATTTGGTCCAGTATTATAATTCTATCAAAGTTTAAGGAAGTGTCATTTTCAGGATTTATGTTCCTTTGACATGGCAGTAAAAACATGCAGAAAAGTAAGAACATTTATCAAAATGTTACAATCTGTCACTGTCATATAACTTAAAACAAGAACTAAAGCTAATTTAAATTAGAGGCCAATGACAATATTTTGGGTTGAATGACTAAGAGTAATCTTGAGAGTAAATTCTTCTGTGCAGAGGTAAAATAACTGTGGATCAAGAGTGAAGATATTTCAATTGTGGCAGTCTTTTTAATGTGGTTAGAGTATGCATAGATAAAAAACTGGAAATTTTATCGGTTTTGTTGTGTTTTATGTTTTTATTTGGGGTTTGTTTGGTTTGTTTTTCTTTACTTCTAAAAATATCAAAAACCATGGGCCAGAGTGGCGGTAAGGGATGAGCAACTTTGATTTGAGACCATTGACTTCCTGAATAAAGTTAACCTATACAAGTTTCCATCTAAGTCAAAGACATTAGCCAAACTTAGAAAAAAAAAAGCCTTGAGGCTACTGATGAATTCCATCAATAAAAGCAGGATTGAAGGTTATCTAGATTTTCAGTATTGAATAGTTGGCATTACTAGAGCTCTTCAAAAATTTTAAGAGCATCTTAGTTTTGAAGACTGAAATGCTCATAATAATGTGAAGTACTCTCATAATTTTAAATCACTCTATACTGCAGCTTCAGAAATTCTTATTACTGCTCAGTTTCAGCTGCTCATCTATTATCACCAAGACGTTGGTTTAGAAAAGTGTTTTACTGCCTTTTTCACCAAGTCTCTAAACCTCATTCTAACTGCATGATGAAATTAGCTAGGCCTTATGAATGATGACCTTACAACTGCAAAAACAATAGACCAACAAATGAAGCCACTCAATGACCTTGATAAAAACTTATCATCTGAAATAAAACCACAAACAGCTTGTTTTATGTAAAATTTTCTTTTTTTTAATGACAAAATTAAACAAACTAGAATACACTTAGCGGTTGCATTCTCCTTTCCCTTGTTAATACAAATATTTTTGTGAGCCATCTACTATCAAGTAGATAATTGACTCTTTTCTCAATTCAAATAAGTATGAGAAATGACAGTGAGAGATGTACACTAGTACAGCTTAGCCTTGCAAGGAGAAGATTCGGGGGGGGAGCTTATCAATTTGTATAAATATCTGAAGGAAAGGTGCAAAGAGGATGGAGCTGGGCTCTTTCCAATGGTGCCCATTGACAGGACAAGAGACAATAAGCACAAACCAGTATACAGGGGGTGTCATCAGAAAACTGTGACTAGGAAGGGTAAGTGATCACTTGTACTGTTTACCCAGAGAGGTTGTGGAGTCTCCACACTTGGAGAGATTCCAAAGCTGTCTAGACTGTGTGGAGGCTATTAAATCAGACAGTAACCTAAGCATGCTCCCCTGGAGAAAGAGCAGCCACTAGGCTTGACTCCACTGTGATCCCCCTAAGTCAAAAAAACCCTGGCAGGCAGCTCTCTCTCTCATGGTGAGAAAACGTGTTAGGCTTTGCAACAGGTATGTAAATCTTTTGTGGCTCGTTGGCCCTTTGCCCCTCCCTGATCCCTCTATTGATTGGTCCTTTCCTCAATCCCTCATTTGATTGGTTCTCCCCTGAATCCTTCAGCCGATTGGCTGAAATGTTTAACCCCACCCCCAACCTTCCCTATATAAGCCCCTGTTCCCCTCAGTCTCGGGTTCTTTTTCCTCTGGATCCCTTCTTGGATCTTTGCTCCTGAAAAAAAGGATACCAAGGAACACCAAGCAAAAGGCTCTGTCCCATTCTTCCACGTAGCCCAAGAGGATTGCTGCTCACAAAGGAGCTGAAATCACTCCTGCAGCAGTGGATGTGGCTGTGCCATCAGAATGTCCTTTTCAGGACACTTCGCGGGGAAGGTCGCGGCACTCCTACCATCCTGCAACAGTTCTGGACAACTGACTCTAGGTGATTCTGCTTGAACAGGAGAACTGGGCAAGATGAACTCCAGAGGTTCCTTCCAACCTCAGCCATTCTGTGATTCCATTTCTAAGCACTAGGTTCCACAGAACACCTTTCCTTGTCTCCTTGATCAACTTTTGTCAGGAAGCTGTAAATGCTCCCCAAAAATCTTCTAGATTGCATGTGACCTGCTGTAATGTCCTTACAACTGTGGGTAAAATTCCCTGTGAGGGTCAGGGTCTGTGAACACAAAGATTCCTCCAGTTGTTTGAAGAAGGACCCATCTACTTCCTCCTGATCAGAAATCCCACATGCCAATGCAGTGTCCTCATGTTATCAACACCCGTGAATTAATGACTTTAAATTAATCTGAAACCTGATTTTTGTCTCTGAATTTAGAGGAATAAATAAATGTAACCATGGTTGGTTAGATAAAGGAATAAAATGCAAATAATAAACTTAAGAAATGCCTAAAAAACAGGTGTTTTTTTCTATTTTCAGATTCAGATGAAACTCTGAATGGCTTTAACTTTTTAGTCTAATCCCATAAAAATTAGGCCCTGAAGGTTTGCATTTGCTTTTGCTACAGTAAGAGAGAAGTAGGTCAATTCTGGCAACTCCTGTTGGGGAGGTTTTTCTACTGGTGTACCTGCTGTGTCAGTGCACTCTCCCATTGTACTTCATTCCTGGGCCTTTGATGAAGTCCTGTGGCCTTGCTTAAGGTGTCATTTGAGGAATGAGGTCTCTCTGGTGGGATATGCTCATGTGACCTTGGAACACAGCTGGAAAACTGACTGGACGCACCTCATATCATTGAAGATATTTGTTTGCTTGCAACCAGGTATTATTTTGCTAGGGAATAATTATCTTATATTTTCTTAGAGCAGTTCATAATAAGGGACAGTGTAATCCCGTGTCATAACCAAGGAATTTGCTGAAATAGGAAAAAAAGTAATGTGCCATCAGTGAGATTCAGTGTGCTTATGATTGTGTGGCAAACAGCACTCTGTATGCAAAATCTGAGTGGTTTAAACAGTATGTGCTTCCCTTGGGCACCGTGATAAAGCAAATACCCATTCACTTGACTTTGGATTGGAGGTTTTCATGGAGCTTTCCCTAGAACAGGTATTGCTCTGCTTCAGTGGGCAACTGCACTCATACTCCCCGTAAACTTCTACCATACAGCTTCCATGCATGCTGAAAAGTGGAAAAACCCAAGAAAATGCATTATTTTGCCTAACTCTGAAAGAAGACAATTTTGGAATGCGTCAGGTGGAACTTGGTGAATATTTAGGTGCTGAATTTAGATACTCACTAGGAGAAACTCAGACAAATTTGATTCACTCCTTATATACACTGTCAGTAAATACGTAGTGGCTTATATGCAATAGGAATGAAAATGAAAAGCTTATTTATGTATCAGTATTATTTATTCAACACCTTAATTTACAGAATCTGTCTGTATCTTTATGCCCATGGTTGTGTAGAGATTTTTCACATATGTTAACAGCTCTTCAATAAAATGCAATTGATGAATTTTTTACAGTGTTGTAAAATGGAACAGAGAAGTTTTAATGGACAGTAGATTCACAACCATTACCAATGCATGTTCTTCCATCTTCTGCCAGCTTGTACAGATCAGTGTGGAGACATTTGTAGCTGCCTTTAGTGTTAATGCACATAGCAGAAGGAGGGCATGGTGGATTAATTTCATTTTCACATTCATTGATGTCTGCAAAATGAGTACACACTGATCAATAATAATTACAAATTGCAAAGGGATTACTAATTTCTCATAAACACTTTTTACAAGGATTAATAAATGAAAGGCATTGTACACTTTAAATGAGACAGATAATGATAAAAATCTGTATTGTTACTGTTTAAAGGGCAAAGTAGGGGGTTGATGTTGATTTGTTTTGGGGTTTTTTTGTTTGCTTTAAAGCTGGAAATGATGAAAAATAATTGTTGCTTTCATAATCCACCAAAAGTTACAAATGGCAATTGGCTGAATTTTCAAAAATGCAAACCCTAAACTTTAGAGCTCTTCTTGCATGTGTTTATGTCCTAAGACTTCCTCTATAAACATTTTCACTCTGTGCTCTATACGCATAAAGAAAATAATAATTCAGACACAGTTCTGTACCCTTCTAGGCATGATTTTGAAGATCCAGATTTTCAGGTTATCTTTTACAAAATTTATAACTACAATTTGTGATATCACTGCAAGGATGGTTGTTTCTAGATGCTGTATAAATTCTGTAAAATGACAATATCCCTGCATGACGATATCCCAGAATTTTGAGCGGATGAACAATTATCCATTGGAAAATTTTCATACACATATTGTTCTTGAGACCTTTCAAGATCTTTCACTCTTACTTTCTGATTATGGGATGAAATGGGAAACAGCAGTGCAGGAGAGAAAGTACTCAGTGAGGGAAAGAAAGAGGTATTTTCATATTTTTGCACCTTTCTTCTTTCTGTGTAATATTTTCTTGAATGACGCTATTCAGTTGACTAAAAGTAGGTGTCCAGTGTTATTTTAGGTAGTTTCCCATGGGTTCTGTATATCTGACATCTTGTTTAATGTCTCTGACCAATGGTCCTGTGAAGCACTGTCAATCCTGTGGAAAGCTAGTCGAGTCTTCAGTGTCTTCTCTTTTTGGTTTTATTCCTTTCCTTCTCTACTACAATGTTTGATCTGTTACTTCAATACAAGTACTTATTTTCAATCAGTATTAAAAACATACTTGTACTTACTTAGTTTAGCATTGTCACTGAGACTACTTTCCATCATTGGAAATAGGATCAAGCCTGATTCTCTCAAGTTTTAGTACAAAAAATAGTTGTGCCCAAAGATAGTTATCAACTGAGACAGTCAAATGACTAACATGCAGGAAAAATCCAAAACTTCAGAACCCTTAAGAAACAATAACTTTCATAACACTTCTTTGAAGCAGGAAAATCATCTGTTGATCAGAATGAAGATTTCTGCATATTACCCCCTTCAAAACTACATTTTGAGATAATGTTCACTGCCTTAATCATCTTCCTAGAAAGAAAACCGGCACCTTTGCCTGCATTGTAATTTAAATGTGCTGCATCAACTTCTGTAGATCCATAGTCATGCTATCTGCTAACTAGCTGACTCCACTAAACAGTGCATGTCAGATCTGTCCAGCCTACCCTGCTGCTCAGAGAGCAGTAGTTTACTAAAACAAAGTGAAGAGTTTTCTATCAGGAATATGACATCACTTAATATAAAGGAAGGTAGCATATTCTAGCACCAAATGGCTTCCTGAATCAATAAAAATTATCTCAGTCAAAGCCCAAATTAGGAAGTGGGAATTAACAGCTCTCAGAATCCTATGCTTTTGCCAGTAAGCCACTCTGTCTTTTCCAGAGCAGAGTATAATTTTGAAACCATCTGCAGAAATGCTAAGCTCTATCCTCCTCATTATATTGCTTGATTTATCCCTAATTTGCGGAATATTTAAAAGAATGGGAACATATTGCACGCATGGAACAAAGCGCTTTCTCCTCTAAAACTCAAGTAGCATCTGCATAAGTGGGCTTTGATGGTTTTCCTTTAATAAAGGCTTTGCTTTTTTAATATATGCAGCAGCTTGTTTTCCTATAGCAGATATACAGTCTTTTGTTTACATTACTGAACACATTAAAAGAAACTAGGACAAGGAATGATTCACTCATTTAACTTATTTATTACATTTGCTGCCAGAACATTAATCTATTGAAAAGGTGTTATTATAATTCATTTAACAGTTTTATTTCTTTAGATGGCATTTATGTGGGAGGAATTCAGTGGATAAATAGGATTTGAATAAAGGAAAGAGCTGCAAATTTTATTTGACTTTTTCCATACCACGTATACAATTAGAATGAAGAGGTTTCTATTCTGCTTTTATAGAAATACTGATAACAGACTTTATTGTGGATGAGCTGCAGCACTTGCACTCAAATTAATTTACCACCATCCATAATATATTCTGAAATACATCCTTTTTAGGTTTAGTTTTCTCTCATGCTCTTATACAGCAGAGGAGTGTGAATACACACACACACATATGCATGTATATATATGTACACATGCCCCCATTATAAACACACACATTGGAAATGTGAACAGAGAGAATTCATTCTTCACAGCATGAAGAGTGAAAGTCTTGAAATATTTTACATATTCTCTTTCTAACCTATTCTACTAAACAGTAAAAGTCAAAAAGAAAACAGGAGATGAAAGAATTATTAAAATAACTGAAAAAGATTCCTGTGAAAATGTGCCAGAAATATATATTTTTTTACTATTTTTACCTGCTCTACTTTTGTACCTGCAGAAGTAAGTAACTTCTGGCAAATCTTTTTAAAGCTATTTGGTAGAGGAAGTTGTACCTAAAGTGATTATTAGTTTCCTTAATTTCACTTATTCACTTCACAGAATGGGCTTTTTTTTTGCTTTTACTAAAATTATTAGGATGACACATGACCTAGTGGTGAAGAGTTCGACTTTTATCTAGAGCATCCATTGCAACAATGCCAAAATAATGGTAACATGCTGTCATGTTATTTTGAATGTAGGAAGAAGCAATGCATGATTCTGATTTGCTGCTTTTTTCCCCTCTTTTCTCCTAATAGACTTGATTTTTGCTTAATTGGGAATTTTTAGTGTAATTTTCCTAACATCAACTTGATTGCTGAATCAGGATGGGTAGACATTGGTATAGCAATTTTGGAGAGAGTTTCACATTTTTGTGTTATTGCACCTCTAACTCCAGGATGCTAACTACAAGAATGTATAGGAGTGAATTCGCATCTGATGAGCTACGGTGGATATTATCTGCTAGAAAATTCAGAAATTAAAAATAATAATAATAATAATAGTAATTGTAATAGTAATAACAATAAATACCTATACAAACTGGAGCCTCAAAATTCCATCCTTTGCTTGTGCAGGTTAATTGCTCTTCTCCTTGTAACTGAAATCCATAGTGACACGTATAAGTCACTGTAGAGTTTCCAGATTCTGAGCAGTAAACAAAATCACCATTTTCCACACTCTTTGGTGCTCCACATAGTTCATCTACAAATAAAAACACAAAATACAAATTACCATCTTTCACTTGCAGATTCTCCCTTGCTGCTTTAAACATTAACTTTGGTGAAACTTTTCACATTTTAAGGTGATAAAGATTAAATGGATCATTTCTGGAAAAGAATTTATACGGAATACCACAGGTTAGATTTACAGTCCTCAAAAAACTAGCATTACAACTACATGAGAAGGACATGGACCTATTGGATCAAATCCAGAGTAGGGCAACACAGACAATCAGAGGGCTGGAGCACCTTTCCTTTGAAGAGAGAGGCTGAGAGAGTGGGGATTGTTGTTGTTGCAGCCTGGAGAAGAAAAGGCTACAGGGAGACCTTATTATAGCCTGTCAATTTAAACAAGCCTTTTAAGAATGATTGTAACATACTTTTTACCAGGACCTGTTGCAATAGGAAAAGGGATAATGTTGTTAAGCTAAAAGAGGGTTGATTTAGATTAAATATAAGGAACAAACTTTTTACAAGAGTGTTGTAATGCAGCTTTAAAACAAACACGTATTTTCCACATAAGGAAAAGGATTTCAGTGTTACCATAAAAGGAAAAGCCCTAGAAAGTTCTCTGCACTCTTGGCAGCCGTTGGCTTTATGCCAGGACAGAGGCAAGGATAGGTCTCTTTCCCTGTCTTTCAGCAATGTAGCCATTCTCTATTGGGCAGTTTGCCAAGGACACCTCCTCAACCATTAGATACTTAATGGGCTGCACAAAGCCTCTCCTGGCTTTTTTGGGGTGCTTTACATAGTGGTAGGGTCTCCCTTGCACTTGTGTATGGCTTATTTTTATTTGCATTATAGTGTTTGTTATTTTCTCCTTTTATTAAAACTTTTTCTGTTACCAAGCACGCCTGGAGAAGTTGTCTCGCTCTTATTAAGCCACTCTGTGAGGTGCAGGCACCCTCAGAGACTTGATGCATCTCCACGTGGCTTACTCCATGCTGGCCACATGGAAGAATGTATCACAAGAGTACTGAAACACTGTCACTGGTTGCCCAGAGAGGTGGATGCCCTATCCCTGGAAATATATGCATTCAGATTGCACAGGGCTCTAAGCAATCTGATTTAATTGAATATGTTCCTGGTCATTGCAGGTGGGTTGGACTTATAAAGATTCCTTCCAAGACAAAATGTTCCATGACTCCACGACCCCA
Source organism: Alaudala cheleensis (assembly GCA_013398995.1). NCBI lineage: Eukaryota > Metazoa > Chordata > Aves > Passeriformes > Alaudidae > Alaudala > Alaudala cheleensis. The sequence goes on from VWYE01002880.1 coordinate 22,527, forward strand.
TAACCCCACTTCCTAGTGGTAGAAATACTAAAGGTATGATTCAGACCTGCCACAACGAAGATCTGCCACAACCAAGGTCAGTACTTCAACTGCTCCCTCCACTCCCCTCCCCTCCAAAAGGATTGGTAACTGCTAGATTACCTTCCTGATAAAATTCTTGCCAAGCTTCTAAATTCATCCCGGGTATATCATTACAATGCTTAAAATCCTGTGGAAACTTTCCAAGTTGAAAGGCATCTGCCGGCACTTTGGAAATTCCTGTGTTGTCACAAATCACGCGGGACAGTGAATGTTTTCTGAGTTCATGCTTTTGAGCTTCTGTGAAAACATTATCATTTTCCCACCAAAATCTGGAAAGATTGATAGAAACCTTTTTTGAAAAGATCAAGTTCAAGGAGCTGGTTATTCTTACTTTCACAGTGCCTTGTATAAAAGACCAAAACCAAGAATTACAGCAAAAATAGGTGAATATAACAATAATAAGAGTAGATGCCATGACCATACAAACCAGTCGTAAAAAGGGTAGCGTGAGTCTGATGTGTTGGACAACTCAGGTCAAGTGTTAAAGCCAGCAGAATTGCTTTTCATTGATTAAACAGGTCCACAGAAAAAAATTACAGTCCTGAGAGGAAAACTTGAGACAAATTTGATTGAACTGGATCCTTACTCCTACACATACTATTATGTGCTGTTCACTCATAAATTGTTTAAAGCATAAATTGAAGAATTGGAGGAATAACCATAATAGATTTCCCCATACCAAAGCTTTTGAATTTTGCTTGCCCTTACTGAATGGTTTCTAGGAAAACAGGTATTATTGAATGCTTCTCTGGTTAATTAGGAGTACTTAATTTGCTAAGAAACCGTAGATATGCAGATTATTTATAGTAGAAAAAAATAAATAAGTAAAGTTTTTGATCATACAAAAAGTAAGCTAAGAGGACTGTCTGAAACAGAAAAGACCTGCTGATTTTTGTCAGATCAGGGATGTGGTGTCAGAACAGAGGACCAGTTGGTGCTACAAAGGTATCTAGTAAATAGTGACATTATATACAGTATCTATGTATGCATACACATACAAATATACCTTTAAATGTAAAAGGAAAGAAATACCGGGGAGAAAAGGAGAGACAAACATTTTGTATGTACAGTCGTCATTAATGACAAAAGTACTTCTGGAGAGTTTGATAGAACATCTCTACTAGTACTTTAAACAGTGATAAGCAGTGCTACACTGCTTAGTTCTCTGTGGGACTCAGGCCAGGCCAGTTAGAATTTTCCCAAATGCTAGGCAGGATTGGTGGTGACATGCTTGAGGATAGTCAGAAGTAGAGTATGGGAGTGATCACACTGTACAAACTGACCTCAGGTTTAACATGGGATTTATGATTCAAAATCCAGGGCTGAGGTTTCTGTAAAGTCTGTGAGTTTGTGCTTCCATTTGCCTGATTAGAAGGGAACAGCAATATTGGCTGCGGACTCTATGCAAACCTGGCATGTGTGCAGCATTTGAAGCTTTTTTATTTTTGAGCTACCTATAAGGGTACCATACAAATGGGAAGTCTGATAGTTGTGTTTGTGATCTAGGGAGGATGAGGATTGCCAGTGTGCCCTAGGGTGGCTTTTCAGGGTGAATTAGATCCTGCTGCCAACAGCATGCCTGCTAAATAAGGTAAGTGCAGGTGAAATTTTGGAAAACTGGCTTTGTTTGTAGGCCAACAGTTACCTTTAGAAGCCTGATTTGAGAAAAAACCTATCCCACTTTGCCTACATTGAAGGAGGAGGCAATGCACAGAACCAGGGGTGGAGTGAATGCCCCACACCTCAGCAGCACTGTGACAAGAAATGCAGGAGAGATGGGGGGGCTGGAAGGAGAGAAAAGGAGCCTTCCTCCTACACCTCACCTGCACGCTGTTCCTAAACTGCTCAGAGCATCCTGAAACCTCACTGATGATTCCAAGGCCCCTTCCTATAATAAAAGCCATCGAAGTTTTTTGTCCAGTCAGTTCTCCTACACCTGTCATGCCCCCTTTCATGTACATTAAAACCTATTCTACTTTCATCATAAAATTCAGTTTTATCTACAGACCTAAATGAAAAAATATTTTTTAAATCTATCAAACAGATAGGTGTTTAACAAACATTTTGGTTTACTCCATTTGATCTGTATCAGGTGACCAAATCCCCATGCAAAGGATGACCAAACCAGAATTTTTGCCCAAATATTTCAAATCCTGAGACTGCAAAAATATTCAGAGGAGGAAGAGGCAGAATAAGGCTGATGGATCAGAAGCAATTTGTTTCAGTTGATGTGGTTAAGACCGTGCCTGAGTTTAGTAGATAAGAAGAAAACCTTTTATGTTTTGTCAGATTACTGACAAAAAGGTTTTAGGGCTATCAGAATTTGGAGTTCAGTCAGATGACAATTCCAGTAAGTCCTGATTTTTGAACTTAAAGGGTACATTCGAAGAGTTATTTTTAAATCCCTGCATACAGACCTTTCAATTAGGATATCTAGTTTATGTAATATCCCTGGTGCAGTTACAGATAATGCCCAACACTCTACCTGACCAGACACTCAATGAGTGATAGACTTTTCGGTTTTTATTATGTGACAACTATAACATGTTGTTACACACTTCCAACTTCTCTTAGGTGGTTTCTTTGTTGTTAATGACAGAATACCATTTCACATTTAAGTTAGCTGCCACAAACTTTGTGGTAGAAACCCAGGGAATTCTTTCATTATTAGAACTCTTTTTCTCACTTTGGAGTTAATGTATTAAATTGTTTATATTTATTTAATGCTGGTAGCATTATAAGACACTGGATGTTAAGTAACAGTGTAAGGTACTGAATAATAGAAAGGAGGCTGAAAAGCCTTCCATAGATACTCCTTCCCAGATAGGGACAAGTATGCCTGTACAATTCAGAGGACTTTCAACCACATTTTTAGCACAGCTGAGTAGAATGTTTGTTATTTATACAGTTTCTGCAAATAAAAGACCACCTTTATGATTAGCATTGCTTCTTCTTGCAAGCTAATTAATTAACATTTTTAAAAGTTCAGATTTAAATTCTGCCTTAGATGATTATTTCCTCAATGGTTTCTTTCCGTAACAGTGACTTATAAGAGGAGCTTAAAGGTCATTGTAAGGACCGGATGTACTTAAAACACCCCTGCTGGTATGGTGTGAGCAGTTTTACATTAGCTGTCTCATGAGATCCAAAATTACTGTCAAAAGTACATGACAGAAATAAAAAAAGTTTGGTTTTATAATTGCTTAACACAGAGAAGCAAGACATAAACAGCTTCTCGCACCCTGTTGTGACCTGAATCTGCATTCCTCCTGCTTTTCTGGTATGAAGGGCTGTAGTGGCACAAGATGCTGGTGGCACTTGTGCAGGGTTGGTTGAAGTGACATCCTATGTGTCCAATGAGGCAACTCTGGGAACACCCTGCAGCACCAATTCACATAAGGCTGACTACGCGGAGTTTTTCTTATCCCCTTTATGATGCCTGAATTACAGCTTTTTCCTATCCCTTCTGACTTTTCTGCAGTTGCCAAAGAAAAATATTGAGGTTCTTCCAGCTGCTGAGCCCAGTGCAGCCCTCAGGGGGAATAAAGCCTCCACAGCACTATATCCATTCCATGCAGAAGTTACTGGCCCCTGCCACAATTACCTTCTGGTGGCACCTTGCATTTTCAGCAGGAGGACACAGCTGGACACCTCAGTACCATAGAAACAAACTCCATGTCATCTGTAATTGAGACTATGTATGAACCAAAGAAGAATAATCAAAAGCTCACCCAATAAAACTGAAGGAGCTAGTTCAACAATGTGCAAGGAGCAGAGAATGATTTGTTTGAAGCATATTTAAGTGGCTGTAAAAGTCTCCATTGCTACTGGGTTTCTCCACATGATTTGACTGCATAATGAACTCACCGGTCACCATCCCTTAGTGCTTTCATTTGTTTCCCAATTATACACGCAAACAGGGGACCAGTCCTAGCACCTGGAAGAAAGTCTTCCACAAGACCACCAAGCCAAACATCAATATTGTTAGGATTATGGTACAGTTCCATGATTTTTTCAGTGACACTGTTATTGGTTATTACTGTATTCAGGTCAGAGTGAGTTTCCAGTTTTGGTAAACCACAGAATTCTCGCCATTCATTATAACCTGCAAATATGATGTTTAAAGGAAAATTAGGTTTTTCTGTTAGGCATGATAAATTAAATTAATAAATTTATAAGCACTGTATTTTGACAACCTTGATCATTGACAGTTATGTATAAAAAGGTCTACTGTTATTGGTTAAATGGTTCAGAGAAATTATGGCAGGGTCTGAACTAAATTCCAGCAGTCTTCCTTTAAGCAGGTATACCCATGGCTTAATGGACTATTAACTCCTTTACTGTTAGTTCAATCTTACCCTGGGCTGACTGGAGTAAAAAACCTAGTGCAAAAACCAGCAGCATACATGTAATATTTCTTAAAATGCAGAATGTACCTGACTAAGCCCCTGGAGACCACACCTGAAGACATCTGTCAACACCTTCTGTGGCTGGTGGAGCCAGTGAGGGTGTGCCTAAATTGACCTATCCTATAGGCTGAGGACAGTCTGCTGATGGGAATTGGCTGCTTCAGGCAGAAACCCCATTTCCCAGAGCTGGTTCCAGCAAAAGAAGCTGAGCACACCTAGATCCACTCACTAGTACTGTTCTTCTAGTTTCCCCATTTACCAGATTAAAATAATCTAAAGAGCTGTCAAACACTTTCCATCAAAGTAAAGAATATTAGCAATGTACATTTTAAAAGACACTTAACTGACTTTTCTGATTACCAACGCTATTATTTAAAAGCTTGTGATTACATCCCCAATATAAGCAGTTATACTTCAGCTACCAGTTGGAAGAAAAAAAATCAAGAAAAATCGATAGACCTGGGAGTCCATGATCACGGCCACGTTGTAAATTCAATGATGATAAATCAAGTGAACCATTATTGGACAACACAAACAGTTTTTCTGTTAGCTCCTCATTCAGCAGTTGATCTTGTACCTGCAGTTTTGCTGGATGTGCTAGAAGACCCCTTATTAAAGGATCCAAGCCTCCTTTAAACATAAAAATGATGGTATTATAGCATATATATAAACCATTACAACTTTCATAACAAATGTGAATACATATATATTTCTATATTTTAAAAATATTGTCATACAGGCTTTTATAGTCAAATATATGTGAAAATCTCCTTTAGTTTAAAGTAATAGTGGTATGAAAAAGCTTTGTCTTCTTCAGGTGTAGAAGAACTTGCAACCTGTTAATAAATTCATACACAAAAAAATCCCAGAAACATCTTCATCTTTGCTCATCCTTCTATTGCCAATTTACCAGACTGGTTTAATATGGAGAGTAATGTTTTTCTGATTCAGTCAACTATTTAATTGAGAATAATAATTCAAGTTCTTTTAAGTGCCCTGGAATCCAATCAATAACTGAAATGAATGATTTAACCAACAATTTAAATAAATGCTCCCATTCTTAATTCAGTATAAGTAACTTATAAAAAAGTTACAATATGCTGGGGAGAAAAAGACCAAAAAGCAACAGAAGCACTTTAAATAAGACCATACCTTCTTTAATGAGCCTCCAAGGACTAAAGAAAACTTCATGCAAATGAAGATTTGGGAGTTCAGGATCCTCTAAATACTGTGCATTCAACCGCCTTACTATTGGTTGGATTGTTGCATGGCCAAAACGAAAAGCAGCTGTTGAAAATATATTAGAAATTGTAGGATTCATTGTGGGATCATAACCTGTATAAAGGCCAATATACAGATTAAAAGCATCTGGGCCAATGATTTTGGGAATGTAATCTCTTAAAGTAATAATCTGAAAGAAAACAAAAAGAAACATATTTCAGCTTTTCTATAGATGAATAGTAATGAACCCCAGGTACTTTTTTCTTCACTCATCTATGCCCATGCATTTGGCATAAATAAGAGCAGTATTTCCTGGGAAACAATATTAGTCTTATTTTTGCAGTAAGGGGACAAATGACCAGAGAGAATCCATGGGACATCTCAGAACAATGCAACAGTCGGGCCCTGTTAGGTCTCACCATAGATGCTAGACCAAAGCCTCCTGAGCAGAGATTACCAGTGCTACTCATTTACAAACCACGGGGCTAATCCAGCTCACAGGAGGTGTTCTGAGATTAAAAGTGTAAATTACAATGGCCTCAAAAATGGCAATGAAAGCAAGAAGCACTGTAATGTCTTTCAAGAACACTTTCTAATGTGAATAAATGTTATTTTCAGACATATGTTTGAGACACAAATCCTCTTTTATTATTATTTGAAATGATGAGGCTTTAAAATACTGGTGGCCCCAAATCCCCTTGTAAACATTTTATACTAAACTTAGGCCAATTTCTAGATTTCTAAGAAATGCACTTCAAAAACGAAAAGACTGATAAACATCTTCTGTCAAATGCTTTTATAATGTAATAGTATTACAGTGGCATGAAAAAGCATAGGAGTCAATCATGACAAAAGGAAAGGGGAAAATTTTCTACTGTACCAAATAAAATGAAAATGCATTATAGGTTAAAGATTATGCTGAATTCAATAAAGCAATATGAGATAAATATGAAGCATAATGGACTCAATAAAATACCTCATAGATTCAATATAATACACAATAAATATACTGACAAATGTACTTTGAACTTGGTATAGTGCATATTGAAAAAGCAGCTGGCAAAAAATGACTTTATAAAAAAATTTGTATCTTTATTTTAGACACAGAGCACAGACAAGCAAACCTTTCCAAAATTTGATCACTTTTCTCAGAAAGCAGAGGTTTGGGTTTTTAGGTTAGGTTGTGCAGTGAACAAAATGTACAAAAGGCAGTATGTTAGAATCCCCTTTTCAGCTTCTTTAGTGCAGCATATGAAAAAATAAAATTATTGCAAGTAATTAACATGACTAATAATTAAATGACACTGTCATTTGAAAAGCCAATCTTTTGCTTTATTCACAAAAGTTTTGCAAGACAGCAGTTCTAATTTTAGATGTGTAGTTTTTACAAGCAAAGACCTCATGGAAGAATAGGTTAGTCATGGATACAAAAATCCTGGTATGACTAATTGTTTTGCTCATTCTAAATGAAATCCCAGGCTAAGCTGCTCAGAAAGGCCAGACTCCCTGAAGGAAAGGACAACTCAGATTTTTCATTTGCTCCAGAGGCAACATCTTCATTCCTAATTTCCTTGATAAGGGAAAGAGAGCTTGACATTTCAAGACACAAAAATTAAAAGGCTAAGAGTAAAAAGGGGTCTTATACCTGCCTACCCTGCACTAGGAGAGGCATCTGTTTGATGGAAACTTCTGAAGGCTAAATGAGGCTCCATCAAGTAGAGGTGAGTTTTAGATAGTACAGGCTAAGTTGTTACTAACACAGAAGAATATGATACTNCAGAGGTTTGGGTTTTTAGGTTAGGTTGTGCAGTGAACAAAATGTATAAAAGGCAGTATGTTAGAATCCCCTTTTCAGCTTCTTTAGTGCAGCATATGAAAAAATATAATTATTGCAAGTTATTAACATGATTAATAATTAAATGACACTGTCATTTGAAAAGCCAATCTTTTGCTTTATTCACAAAAGTTCTGCAAGACAGCAGTTCTAATTTTAGATGTGTAGTTTTTACAAGCAAAGACCTCATGGAAGAATAGGTTAGTCATGGATACAAAAATCCTGGTATGACTAATTGTTTTGCTCATTCTAAATGAAATCCCAGGCTAAGCTGCTCAGAAAGGCCAGACTCCCTGAAGGAAAGGACAACTCAGATGCTCCAGAGGCAACATCCTCATTCCTAATTTCCTTGATAAGGGAAAGAGAGCTTGCCATTTCAAGACACAAAAATTAAAAGGCTAAGAGTAAAAAGGGGTCTTATACCTGCCTACCCTGCACTAGGAGAGGCATCTGTTTGATGGAAACTTGTGAAGGCTAAATGAGGCTCCATCAAGTAGAGGTGAGTTTTAGATAGTACAGGCTAAGTTGTTACTAACACAGAAGAATATGATACTGCTACTGGAATCTGCCAAAGAACCACACCTGAAATAGCATCTAGCACTTGTGTATTCTCTAGATGTGGCCAAATTTTTCTGTGTGAAGTCAAGGAGAGGCTCACTATAGGTTCTCACAACTGACACATATATAAATTTTAAAGAAGATGTTAATAGGTGACAAGCACCAAAATTATTTTCATTAAAATTCTTTTGCATGCAGTCCCTTCTCTCAGATAATTATATAAAAGGTTTATTTACTTTCATAAATAAGCACAGTACTTTCTTTCAGTAGAATATTCCTTCAATAAGTGACATTTGCCTGTGGAAACAAAGGAATGTCCTTGTTGCAAAATATGTCAATAAAATCAGCGACTATGTCGGGAAAAAAAATCACAAAATAGTATAATGAATGGCTCCATCATTTCTGGCTTACTTTGAATATATTTGTTAACAAAAAGTTAACTTTGCGGCAGCATAAGGAATGTATGTGGATATCCTGAGTCTGAACCTGCAAGGTACTGACTGGTCTCAACTATTTGTGACATTTATGAGATTAGTGGTAATCCAAGCTCCTCTTAGGCTACATCCATCACCTCATAGCATCAAATCCAAGCTCTACGAAAGCCTCACAAAGAAAACAATTTTAATCAATAACATCAATACTTCTACTATTTTATGGCAGTCACTGTTCCAACAGTATAATTTAGTGGAAAATTATGACAAATGAGCACTGTGTTTTAAGCAGAGGCCCATATGCTTGGGGTTTTTATATGGCCTTTAAAATCCATATAACTGTATATTAACTGAGAAATTAAGATCATTTAAATGTAATTCATTTAGTCATATCAGAGAAAATAAAACACTAATTTCTTAGCAATTCAGCCAATCATTTGGAAAGTATCCAGACAGAAACAGTTCTGAGTGTCAGAAAAGGCTTTGTATAAATTATGTATCATATCATGAATCCCATGTGTGCTGTTTGCAGAAAAAGTAACTGAATCCTGCCCTGTAAACACCAGAATATTACAAGTCAGATAGGATGTTACTGTTAAAGGCAACACTCTTCTCATTCAGAAGGGAGAATTACAACAGGGGTTTCCAAGCCTTATGAACTCACTGAGTATCCTGGCTGCATTTTTCTCCACGCTGAGCCACCTTCAGAAGGAGTCACCCACATATTATATGTTTGAAAATAGGTTACATAATTTCACTTTATTTTTGAAAACTTTTTTGTTCATGTTAAACATTGTTATCAATTAGATGAAAAAGATCCAGAAATTCTTATCACTTTTCATAGGGTTCAGGAGACTTTCCTTGCAAAAGTCTCTATAAGTATATCCCAAAGTAGGTGCGAATGGGGCACAATGGTTGGAACAGGGAAAAAAAAAAAAGGCTAGAAGATAAAAATATGGGAACTACCATAAGATAAGTAAAGCCAAAAGTGCATCTTGTCATTGCCATTGGCCAGCTATAACTGCAGAGGAATAGTATCTCACTGAGATAATGTAGTGCCAATTAAATGAAGCTTCTGCACTTGGAAAAGATTGCAGAAATAATAGAGAAGCATCAAATATAGCAATGATGTGTAATTCATTAAAGTGCTATGCACAGTTAGTCTGCAGTTTGCACTGAAAATAATGAAGGATTTACAGATGATGAAGATAATGTTGAAGTCCTAAACTTTTGGGTTTTACAAGAGTTCAGTTTTTAATAAAAAAATGAACATGTTATAGTTCTGTTAATTGTCTAAACTATACACTTTATAAGCATGAGTTCTGACATTATTTAAGACATACTATTTTATAATATATATTATTTATCTATTTATTCTTTATAATTTCATATTTCTGAGAGGAGCTATCTCATCACTAATTTCACAAACAAGTTTCATCCAAGTAGTTAATGTATGTAATGTCTTAGAATTCACTCACTTTCAGCCCAGGACTTGGACCATGCAAGATGCTCAGAGAACATAAGCAGATGTAGAAGGAAGTGAAATAAACACCTATATGTACACTAAAAATTAAAGGCATAAAATTGGGATCAAGTGGGAGCAACTGCATTCATTCAGAGGTGGTTCTCTGGTACTGTAATAAATCAAAGAGAATTGGATTCAGATTGATCTGCAGAAATCCTGCTCCATTTGACTAGTGCCAGATCATCCAACTTTCATAATCCAAATGGCACCTTAGGGCATGTGGCAAACCAGAGTATCTCTCTGGTTCTCCTAGATGGGCAGGAGCCTGGACGGGGGG
>VWYE01002900.1:883-35657 GCA_013398995.1 Alaudala cheleensis
CAGCTGAATTCACTGACAGACCAGAGACCAGTGGGATGCAGGGAGAACCCTCCCTCAAAAAGCAGACAATCACAGATGCAGAGCACCTTCTAGCTCTTCCAGTGGGAGAGGTGCTGCTTCAATGGGCACCAAAGTTCCTCAGTAGCACCAAGGCAGAAAAATCTTGTTCTGAAGTTAAAGATGACAACCCAAAAGATCACAGGACCCTTCCTGAGCAACCAGGTCTAAATTTGCCAAGATTTCCCCTATCCCTATGGTATGCACTCTATTGTTTTCAAACAAAAGGTACATCTGAAACAGAATTCAGGAAAAGAAAGGGACAAGAAGAACAAGAATGCACGGTGAGTTCTGATGAATCTTTGCAGCTTTACTTTCTTTGAACCAAGCTGCCACAGATAACACTGTGCTCTATAATTATGTATGTTTTGACTAGACAGGCTGATACCTAGACAGGCATTTGAAATGTCTGAATGTTGTTTTAAAGTGCATGAGCAAAGATTTCAGATTTTGAAATTGTGTTACATGAAAATGAGACTGAAGAAAACTCCTCCCCCTTCTCATCATTCCCATGCAAATGCAAAGAGAATTAGAAGATTTGTGTCAGTGTGGAATACTTCACAGTTTGCTCCTACTGAGATGAATGTCAAAAATAACTGAGCTTTTACAAAGCTTGCAGACAAATAAACTCTAAAGATGCTGATTTCTGCACCAAAAAAAAAATTTCTGTGAGGCCCATGACTGCCAAAACAATGGAAATCTGATAGCATGGAAAGTCAGTTTAATTTTTATAGCACTTCAGATACCCTAGTTTGAAAAACCTTATTCTGAATAAGCCCCTTCACAATTTATCACTTGGTAAAACTCCTTTAAATGAGTTATCTCTACTACATCCCCCCAGAAAACATGCCCCTCTGAAGGTCTATTGTCACCGGTATTGATTAACTCCTCCTGTAATTTCAGAATAATATCAGTACCTATGCCCCTTGCTCTTTCTCACATACAAATAGAGCAAAATTTGACCTCTGTCTTAGGGGACATTCCATTAGGACCATACTTTCCCTCTCCAGTTTCCTGTACTTTGTGATTCAAAGTGTCCTCAGCTGCTTCAGGAGTCCAATTGCTTCCCCATAAAAATTTCAGCTGTGGCACTGCTGTATTTATTTGGCCACATGACCACTAAAGAGATATTTTGGGCTTTTTTAGTAGAAAGAAACCTTTCTATCTTTACTTGCTTGCTTTTTGAGTATGACTGCTATAATGACTTTCTGTCATTTTATAGATCACTTAGACAAATTTAGCAGTAAAGCAAAGGCATAATTTCCTTTCTTTAAAGACCTGAATCAATACTATTCAGACAGACACAAAATTTAGAGCTTCCAAAGAAAACATATATTTTTAGCTGTAACACAATATTACTTCAAATATCTGAGTAGAAAGTCTTGCATGGACAAAACTAACAATAGTTGAGATGTGCAGCCTATAATAATATCAGTCCCCATTACAAACTGAAGAGACACTTCACAGTGAACAGAATCTTCTTTGGGCTTCTTCATAACTTGTGGCTTGTAAGAAAGCTGCACTATGGTAAAAGTGATAAATGATGATATTTTCCCCTCACATCAGGCATCTTATTTTCACTTTTCAAACTAGCACATCTCCGTTTTTAACTGAACTGACTTTCAGTTCTCCAGCTTATCCTACAGTTTCCTGCAAATTCAGAGAGTGACAAAAAATCACCCTTAACCACAAAGATCCTGTTGGCATCTGAGGCTGAAGGGTGGTGGGACAACAGCTGGAGACACTGTGTCTCAGGATTATCTGTATTTATATTTGTTTCTTTTTTTTTTTGGCTGGATAAAAGAGACAACTTTCAAGTAGCCTGTCCTGAGACACCTTCCAGAGCCCCACAGGAGATAAAACTACCCAGACTATAAACACAGAGCCAGGGTAGGAGTGAGAATGACTTTTAAAAGATCTGTAGAGCTTTAAGAAATTCTTTACTCATTTTTACTTACCAAGAAATACAATTTTCATTAGTCACAATCCAACACAACACAAAGGATTTTCTCTAATGGCCCAACTTATGAAACTAATGCATTAATGAAAATGCTTTTTTTTTTTTTTAATTGGGAATTCACCTGTTTAAAGGCTAATACTGTTCCCAAATTAGTATAAAGGGTCATTGTGGTGATTAGTTACCCTTCCTCCAAACAAGGTGTTCATTTTCATGCAGAAAAAATATCCCTAAATGAAAGATAGCTGCAATTTTAACAAAGCCAGTACAAATAGTACCAATAACCTCTTTTCTTATCTATTCAGCATATCAACCTAACAAGGTTAGGCACAGCTATATGAAGATAAGCTGATAGCAGCTAGTGAACATTAAAAAAATCCCCACAGTTCTATTCCAGATAGGAACCCCCTGCCACAGACCTTTAAGGCACAGATAAAAGGAAATGCTGTTTCCCCCAACCAACTTCTGCAGAAGAGAATTGCTTCCCATGCCACTTTCTAGGTTTTTACTGCCACAGAAGGGACTTTGAGAGTCACGAGCTTGCTTTCTTTGTTAGCAGCATTACTGTATGACAAAGTGTGTTTCAGCAGGCAATGGCAGAACCTTTTTGACTCACAGGAACTGTACCAGAACTCCACTGAAAAAATCACTTAGATCAGGCCTACAAAAATGCTGAAAACAGCACTGCCCTCTCCTCAGAGTCATGGGAGTTCAAGCAGATGAACAAACTGGCAAGAGGCTTTTCTGACATGTGATTTAACTTAACACACTTAAATATATTTCTTAAAAAATGTAAGCCAAAGTGATACAGATTAACAAACAAATTTGTATTGGTTAAGGGACCAAAATAGAATAAAATAAACATGTCCCTAAATTTTCAAATATATATATATGATGACTGCTCCGAATGAGAAGCTTTTTTTATGCATGCTGTTATCATTACAGTTGTAATAAAACAAAGTTCCCAGAAAAAAATTTAGCTGACTTAGTCAAACTGAGGATTTCTTCCCAAGCCATATATTAAGTTAAAAATATTATCAAGTTAAAATATATTATCAATAATAAAATAAACACTCCTGAAGTGTTACTTTAATGATTAATTTCTTGACCAACTAAAGCTTAACCAGAAAACTGTCCCCACTGAAAACTTTGTGATACTTGGGAAGAAAGAGAAATAAACAGAAAAGTTTTATTAAACTGCTCAAAATATGGATTAATATTAGATTCTGTTTCCAGTGACTTAAAGCTTTTATGTAGGGTCTTGAAGAATAAGGGGTACTTGAGTTCTCAATTTATTTTTAATTTTAAGCTGAGGATTTGTTAGACATTTCCTTTGTTGTACTAAGAAGGTAATACCTCGCTTATCAGGCAGAGCAGCAAATAAGTGAGATCAATTATGCTGATGCTTCTAATTTTTCCCTAACTCTGCCTGTCAGCTCTGTCATTCCATCAGATTTAAGGCTCCTTCCAGTCTGAAAATGGCACTGAAACTCTTAGAGGAAAATCCTTGTCTGCTCCTGAGAGACCTTGAAGCAAAGCTACTCCCAAATGAAGGCTGCAATTCCAGACTCCATTAATATTAAGAACCACTTATGAGCTCCTGTAAAGCTTTATTGCTTTCCACCTGGCCTAGATTGCTTAGATCCTCGAGCACACCAGACTGGAGAGGACAGTCCCACTCTGAGCCATCCGAGCTGCTCGAGGTCCTGTGGTGAGGTGGGAAGTGCCATGCTGCCATCTGCAGTCAGGACACCACCACAGGGATCTCTGTCTGCTCGATCTCCTTACAGACAACACTCTTTTTTTTCCCTTCTAATTTTCTCCCTTACTACTCAGGAAGATCAAATTGTTTGTTCTACAATACCTTGATCAAATACGAACTTTCAAAGTTTTACTCCTTGCAGGAGAACTTATCTTGCAGCACTTCGAACTAGAGTTCTAGGATTGGCAAAGTAAGAAGGGAAGGAGAAAGAAAGCACCTTAAAATTCCATTACCTGTCTGGTGTGTATGGGGCCTGGGGTCTTGAAGCCTCCTTGACAGCTGCATTCAGAAACACTGTAAGGGTCCGAGCTGCTGGATGAGCACTTGGAAAGTGAGTCACAGCCCACCACAAAGGTGTTATCTAGCGGCAATTCCTGAATGACATGGTGCTTCTTGGGGGGTACAGGAGTTTCAGGTTTAATTTGAAAGGTAGGCTGTGGAGAAGCAGACTTGTAGTGCTTTGCTAAGTCTGGGCTATCAGGTTTAAATGTAGTTGGTGTGGTGGCCCAGTTGTATTTTCCCATAGTCTGCTCTTCTAGCTCTACGGGAATGTCTAAAGTGCCATTTATGTGCTCGTGGCCAGGATCATCAGGCTTAGATTCTTCAATAGTCACAAAGTTGAGGAGGAGACTCTTTGGAGAGCGCTTCTTCTTCTTCTTCTTTTTCTTGATCTGCCTATTCTCTTGGTTGGGGGAAACCCATTCGCCACTCTGCTTATTTTTTTGGACGACCTTGTGCCTGGGCGTCTGGCGGCACCGGACTAAAGCAGTAACAAAAATTACCAGAATAACTGTCATGGTGCCTGCAATAATGGCAATGATGATCTTGACATAATCATTGGTCTGTGGGGTTATCTCGCCATCCCCAATGTTCTGGCCAACTGGAGTTTCCATGTTCCTACGCACCAGCTCTTGCACGTAGGAGCTGTTGGTGACTGTCTCGTTCACAAACAAGTGCACAAGAGCTATGGTGTAAAGAGACTCCGGCTGTCCCAGGTCATTTACCTTGATCACCAGTCTGTGCAAGCCATGATCTGATGCAATTACCTTCTCTTTCAAAGTAATATTGCCTGTTAATTGGTCAATTGTAAACAAGCCCCTGGAGTTACCACCTATGATGCTATAGCGGAGCTCTGCGTTCATTCCCGTGTCATTATCAACTGCAAAGACTTTAGTGACTACAGACCCTGGGCTGGCTGACGTTGGGACCAACTCATAGGAGTAGTTAGATGAGGGAATAACAAAAACAGGTCTGTTATCATTCACATCAACAACATTGATGGTCACTTTGGCAGTTGAGGAACGCTGCAGTCTTCCTCCATCCACTGCTTTCACCTGGAAAGTGTATGACCCCTGCTGCTCCCTATCAAAGGTAATGTTAGGTCTTATTACACCAGTAAGCGGATCTATAATGAAATTATCTCTACCATTTAAGATAGAGAGAGTGACCGCAGCGTTGTCTCCCGCGTCAGCATCTGTAACTGTGATCAGCCCCACTGTGCCATACATGGGCAGGTTTTCTGGCACATAGAAATTATATTCATTATGTGTGAAAGCAGGGCTGTTATCATTCTGGTCCAGCACTGACACCGTCACGGTAGCATTGGTCTGCAAAGGTGGCATCCCATTATCCTTAGCCAGCACAGTGAAAGAGTACCTGTCTTGCTTTTCTCTGTCCAGCTTTCTCACTGCTGTCAGGATGCCTGTACGGCGGTCCAGGTTGAAAATCGGGGGCGCATCAGAACCCAGGATGTAGCTGATCTCGGCATTCCGCCCACTGTCAGCATCTGTAGCACTGATCTTGGTTAGCTGAGTACCAGGAGCGTTGTTTTCAGGGATGGAAAGGCCTATGATAGGCTGTGTGAAGACTGGGGCATTGTCATTTTCATCTTTAATTTTGATCAGGAGCATTGCAGACTGGTTTAAGGGAGGCTTTCCTGAATCTGAAGCCACTATTTTGATGGCATATTCCCGTGTAGCTTCATAGTCTAGAAATGTGGCTGTCTCCAGGAGAAACTGATTATCAAACACTGGTTTCAGCCTGAAAGGGACATCATGATCTGTAAAACAGGTAACTTTGCCATTCTGATCGGCGTCCTTGTCCATCACTGTTATCAAAGCAATTTTTGTATTAAGGGGAGCCTTCTCAGACAAAAGCACTGTCCCATTCACTGGGTTGATGATGTACCTCGTGTCTATTGATGGGACATTGTCATTAATATCTGTGACATTAACAGTCACTGTTGCTCTTGACGGAGTTGAGCTGCCATCACTTGCCAAAACAGTCAATTTGTGCACAGGAGATTCCTCCCTGTCCAGCGGCTCCCTGATGGTGATGAGGCCAGTGGTGTTATCGATGGCAAAGAGCCTTTTGGCCAGGCTGGAGATCTGGTTGCTAAAATAGAAGTGGATTTGTGCATTTGAGCCCAGGTCTGCATCGGTGGCGTGGAGCTGAGACACGGAGGTGCCCACCGGGGCGTTTTCCGGCACGCTGACCTCGATGTCATTCTCTTTGAAGACCGGGCGGTTGTCATTGACATCGGTCACCGTCACCTGCAGGATGGCAGTGCTGGACCTTGGGGGGCTACCACCATCCTCAACTTTGATTTTCATCACATATGTGTCCTTCTGCTCCCTGTCCAGGATCTGCTGGACAATCAGTTGAGGCCACTTATCTCCCTCTGGTGTCTCAGTTATGTCAAGACCAAACACATTTTGACCCTACAAGACACAGAAAGAACACACTTTAGTTTGACAGTGTATTTAAACAGAAAAATATCACATTATATTTCTGAAATTGTAATGGAATATATATTTATGTATATACTCTATACAGCAATATACTATTTATCTTTATTTTCCCATATCTAATTTTGCTTTAATCTCCAGAGCCTCAAGAAAGCTTCAGAGCAAACATGGCAATAAACAGACACTCTAGCAAAAGGGGGATTGTGGGAGTGATGGTGATTCTTTTCAACCAGATTCTCTTTTTCTAAATAAAAGTTATTAAATTCCTGGACAGATGTAATTCAGTTTATCTGCTGTATGAGTGAGTGTGGAAATGAGGAATGAAGCCAAAGTTCAGTCACTGGAGAACCTATTCCAATATTCAATTTCAAGGAAACCAACAAAGATGAAGGGATTATTTCTCTGTGTGTAGAGCAACTCTGGACATGATCTGAAACCATTAGCATAAATAATAAATAAATTAATTAATAAAAACCAATACCATCAGTGATAAGCTGCTCACTACATAATTCAGATGTCAGATGATACAGACAAAGCAAAGTCCTAACAGTTCATCCAAAATATATTTAAAACTATTTCTGTATTCATTACTATATGTTTTATATTTGTAGTGAAAATTACAATCCCAGTGAAAAAAAGAAAGACTTATCTTCATTTAAAAAATATCACAGAACTGCAAGATCAATTTGAAAATGATCAATATTTTTCATGGGGTTTGTTGAACATCTCTGGAACTGCACCAAAATGCTGCATGTATTGCACAAACACAGCTTTTTTAAAAAACAGCAGTGTTGACAAATCTGCTAAAATAAATACTGGAATCTAGAACTAAATTAATTCCCTCTCTCTTGTGCTGTCTCTTCAGACAAACAGGAATTAAGAATGGTGTAATGATTCTCTTTTCTTATATCACTTAGAGGAATGATGCAAAGGCAGGTTTCCAGCCACATCTTCCATAAGAATGGCTAGAATGCAGATGGCTAGTGCTGAATGCATGGGATGACCAGAAAAAAGAAGGCATAAATAAATTTGTGGACTACATAAGAGTTTCTTTTTATGTGTAATATTGGTAAGAATGAACAGCTGTTTTTTCTCTGCTTATTCTTTTCATCTTTCACCCTCACTCAGGTAACAGCCGTGGAATCATAGATGGTTTGGGCTGGAAGGGACCTTAAAGATCTTCTCATTCCAACTCCTTGCCACAGGCAGGAACACCTTCCACTGGACCAGGTTTAAACTTGTTTGAGACACTCCAGAACAAAGCAAAAGAAAATGTTCCCAGTGTTCAAGGTTCCTTATTTCTCAGAAGTTGAAAAAGATTTGTATTCCCTGTATCTTGCTAACCCACCACTAACTGAATGTATTTATAGCTTCTATACACTTCTGACTGAGGCTGGATTCTTTCACTGATTTGTTTTCCCAAAGCCAGACTTTGACCCCACATAAGCAATAGTTTTTTCATGGGGCAGAACTATTCATCCATATACCCAAAATTACTGCGCCACTTGCACAGCATTTTTGGCAACATTAAGTTGCAACTGGCGACAGTATAAAGTAAACTGGAACACATTTTGAAGCAATAAAACAAATACAGATTTGGCTTCTTTAGCAGAAGGCATGAAAATATAAGCCCTGCAAATTGTTTCTAAATCAAGATATACATTTTGAACCAATTAGGGTAAATTTTAGAGTGGTAATTCTATGCTGATAGGAAGCAGAGCGTGAGTTTCCTCTTCATATTCAATCTGGCTAGCAGTTATTTGCAATAAATTTCATAATTACCAAGAAATTATAAATTATATATTTTATGTTTTAACATAGATTCCAGAGGAAAGAAAATAACAGAAGCCAGAGTGAAAGCAACCTGTCATCTCTCTTTACTTCTTTATTTGTACACAATTTGACAGATGGGCACTGATTATTCTGACATTAGATCCCACAGCTACAACAAGAACTTCGTACAGACTTTGCATTCACGTGGCTGTACATTTGTGTGCCCAACTCTGCTTTTTTTATCCAGTATGGAAAAGGGGTTTTTCATCAGAGCAGATGAGTTTGATACAAAATATGGTGCTTCAGCTCACCATCACTAGCAGTGAATGACTAGAGAACAGAAAAGAATGCAAAGATCTCTTCCAAGTTCATTATTAATACTTGAATAATTTTCTATGGAAAAAAATATTATCCCTGTCTATTTTTTTCCTATTCATTACAGGTTTAGACATCTTTTTAAACTACAGAAAAACCATTACAGTGAAGCAGACTTTCTCTTCATTCTAGCAAGACCATTTCACAGTTTAAGCGATGAGGTTTGGTGTGACATGCTGCAAATTAACAAACACATTTTCTAAGAACAGATAATTTTCGCATTCTAAACACTCAAAAAATTGATGAAATATTCAAGAAACATATTTTTAAGATTATAAGTATCTAGTTGTCTCCATTGTGAGCAAAGAAATTGACAATTAGGATTAATTTCTTGACATTGAAGTAAATAGCTCTATCATCATTAAAAGTTCGGTGAATTTAAAATTTCCTTTAGGGTCAGATTTCTATTTGGACTAAACTGTGCCTCAGTCACCACATTATCCCAGTGATCAGAAGGATTTGTTCCTATTGGGAAGGGCAAGAGTCCATTGAAAAAGCACCATAGATAATTAAGTTATAGAATACCTTTGCCCATTAAAACAATTAATAGAAGTAATCTGCTCTATTGATACCTCTGCCCTTACAGAAGAACGCGAGTGAGAAATACAAGAGATTGACTTTTTAAATTTAAAAATACAATTTAAGCACCAACTATTGGAGCCAAACAAAAGTTATGCCCATCTCAGAGCCTGGATTACCTTAAAGAGGTTCTGACTCTGTTCACAAGATCCCTTATCTGGGCAATAAGGAGCTCTGTTACTTTACCCAATTTTCATAACAGCCTTTTCCTTGGATTTATACACACAGTTTCTCAAATAATGAAATGAGTTTGTTGAACACTCCCTACTGTGTATATTTACCTGGTCATTTGTAATGGATCCAAATGTCCTTTTCGGAGTGGTTTTGGGCTGTCATGTAAATAAAAAAATTAGAGAGTATTTTAAAAATTGCAACATTTAGATGGTTTCATAAATACATAATCAATGACACATGGACACATAGTGTGGTAAGCTAGAACAGCTTCTAAGTACTACAGACAAGACTGGATGTGACAAAGTGGACCAGAAGTCCACACACAGACATTGCAGTATCATAGCATTTCACCACAGGATTTTGTTAAATCTGTGGGGTACTGACTGCCTGGACACTGTTGGGAAGGATGGGAAAAGAGATTAGCTTCTGGTTAATGCTGATAACAGAGACACAGTCCACTGTATTCAAAACATCTTATGGACTTACATTTGCAGGGCAGTTAGTTGGCAGAAAGCAGGAATTGGGGAATGGGGAAGGAAAATAATATTGTGCTAAATAATGCTACAAACCCAACTGCTTGCAATACAAAGTACTCAAATTGAGAGGGGCTACCAGTGATTATTCCTTAAATTATGTAATCTTGTGTAACAAGCATCCATTATTAGCTGACAAAGGGTAGATTAACACTGTCCTCATCTCCATTCAAAAGAGGATTCTGATCCTCCAGAGAAAGCAACAGGAGCAAAGACAGCTCATTGTTTGGTGGCTACAAATTCACACCATACTTGTTATCAATCCTTCAGGCACTGTAAATGACAAACATATACCACGTGATGTCCTTGGTTCAACTGAATCTCTAACAGCAGTCAAGGGCCATGCACAGCTCAAACTTTTACTAGTATTTTACAGTAACTCATTTCAATGACTATTGCAACAAGCTAGAAGTACACATTTCTCACAGTTAACAATCATCTTAAAAGAAAAAGAGAGAAGAAAAAAAAATTGAAAGATTGGTTTCTCATCACAAAGTAAATCAGTAATTCATTAAGTAATTACTTAAAAATCTTTTCAGAAAGTCCAGAAAATGATGCATGACTGCTAAATGCTGATTAATTCATATGGAACAACACAGAAAATCTTTTCAGGTCTTCTGCAGAACTACAAGACAGGTCCAAGGGACTTATCCCTTGCCCGTTTTTGCCAAGACATATGGAATTGCTCTGTGACTGTCCTGTAGATCAGCAGAGAGTACAGCAGCACAGCTTCAGTTCTAAATGCAGGACAACAGACCACAGTTAGCCAGTGGGCAACTTTTTCAATAAAAGCTGAAAATTAAACTTGCATTTTTCTTTCAAAGACGGTGCTTTGATTGAGAAATTGAGAATTGCCAAAGCCAGGTCAACATCTTAAACACAAAATATCCCACATGGTAGGCAATAATGAATCTAGGTGGCTATAATGGGTGCATATGAATGCACTCAGATCCAAACTACCCTAAGTGATGTAGCTCTAACAAAAGTTCCTTGCCTCCTATTAATCACCCAATGTGCAATTTGCTGTCCATGCATTCTAGAGAATTACCATTTGTGGGACAGCTGTCCTGCTCTAAGACCTCACAGTCACTCCTCTCATGACATCCCATAGCTTACAACCCAAAGTTACTGGAAATAAGTGTCATTAGTACCAGCAGTTACCTTATGAACTGAGTGGCAGAACTTCAAAGGAGAAAAATAACATTACAAAGGTAAGAATTTTTTATAATGCAGACCTCAGCAGATGCAGAACTGCTTACAGATTTGAAACACTCTCTTTGTCAAAGCAATTCAGTCTTTTAATTTGTAGGCCAAGATGCTTTAGACTTTTGTTCAATTCATGGTGTTCTGTCAGTGTCATGCACTGTTTCCACTTGTTTCCTTTGAAGCAAGAAAAAAGTTTAGCTTGGAATAAACTGAACTTTCAGGTTCAGAACCACAGTAAAAATAGGACTGGGAAGCATCCAATTAAGCACAAACCTAACGTGCATTTTCTGCATTCAGAATCCTAATTGTCTCTATTCCTATGTAAGAGTTGAGGACATCATATTATTAGCAATGCCTACACCATAACTTGCTACTTTTCCACCTCAAATTATGTAAGACCTCCTATAAATGTAAAACACAGCTGAAATTTCCTCTCCATACACACAGCCACACACAAAACTGCTCTTGTCCCATGAAACAAGAGCAAGCACAACTCTCTGGATTGGGTCAATAGAACGCAAGGATAAAAATGAACCATTTCATGCTGGAAAGGAACAATAAAAAGTACAACATGGAATGAAAAAGAGGACAATCAATGCATTTTATATTGATTTTCTGAAAAAGGGGAAAAAAAAGGCTAGGAGGTTTACCCAAATTACTTCCTTGGAAATATAAATCTAATGTTACTATTACAAAACTTACACAGTCCTAATAATTGTATTGCTGGAGTCACCTTAAACAGTCACCTTAAACTTTTCAGATGAGTTGGTCCCTTTTTAAGGAGTCTTTTTTAATCTTGTCATGTTCTAAACATTGTCTACTTTATTTTCTAAGATAGATAGATATAAGATAGGTGTGTTATTTCTGAGATAGAATATTTTTTCATCTTACTCAATTCTTCGCATTCAATTGTCAGAACATGTTTATTAGATCACGTTCACATCCATTGAGGAGGAACAATTAGGGAAAGTGAATACTATATTATTGTTTTATTTACTTTTTTTTCCTGTCTTATGCTCTACATTTCAAGTGAGCCTGAAACTCCCTAAATTAAAAGTTAATATTTTTAACCACCACTTTTACAAGGGAGAGAACAGGAAAAACTGAAACTTGGTAACCAACAAGAACTTTACATTTTCAAAACTGCACCAGGTTTCGTGAATAAAAAGAGAATTCTCTTTCCATAGCACATCTCTGGCCTTTGAAATGTTCTTTCAAGTTCAGTTGTTTGTGGGTTCTTAATTAAATCTAATTTATCCTTTCAAACAAAAACAAAACCAAACAAACAAAAGTAAAAAAAAAAAAAAAAACAGAAAAGAAAACCTAAAACAAAACAGAAACCAGAATCTATTATTTTAATAGAAATTCACTTCATCCACCTCTAAAAACTAGGTGGGGAACTCACATTGCTGCATTACTAGGACACAAAATTATGAAGAAACTCCTTTCAAGGAACTGGGCCATTTCTTGAGTGGTCTTTCACAATGCACTGCAGACATACAATTATATATTTCAGAAAAATATGCAGCTGCACCACAAAACTGTAAGGAATTTATGCTCACAATACTCCTGCTGTATAAATAGTTGTACTCTAACTAAAGATGGGAAATTGAAGTACAGAGACACTTTTATCAATTGTCTGAATTTGTAGCTGGTCTGAAAAAGGCAGTTACTAATTCTGAGTGACCAATCATGTTTAAAATTAAACTTTAAAATTTTAAACTTTAGAAACTAACCATTAGAATGCAACTTTAGGAGTTAAACTTTAGAATTGTAAATGTCAAGCAAAGTTCTTATATTTAGAGACACTTGCACCGAAACAAGTGAGGTCAGCTGCTGCAGGTAACAACCAGGGAGGCAACCTCCCCTCTTAATCTCCTCCATTATAGTTGTTCAGAAATATTCAGAGACATCCTACTGAACAAAAAGCTACATTTTCAACACCCTGAGGATATTCAGATTAAGGTATTAAACATGTTTGAGCTTTGCTCTGAATTCCCATGATAAAGCTCCAGACACCTGACTTGCCTTTCAGCATGTTTCTGCCTTTGGAGTTTCACTATAGATATATAATGAAGGGGGAAAAAAAATGGGATTTATATCAGGCAACAATACACCCAACAAGTGCATTTTGATATTTGCATTATACAAGGTGACAGTTACATATTTGCTCTATTTCCTGGCTGAGAACAGGCACAGAACCGAGGATGTGCGAGAAAGAGAAATAAATGAGTACAAGCTTCCAATGCAGCACTGTGCCTTTGGAGGGAAGCACTAACAATTCTGTACAGCTGCTCAGAACAGCTCCTAAATCACAACCTCATTTTGCCTCGACAGCCAAAGGCAGTGTCTGAGCTCCCAGTGGCACATTTGGAGCTCGGGGTGAGCGCTGCCAGGTGTTGGTGAGGGGTGAACCTGCTGTGCCCTCCTGCTCACAACCTGCTCGTGAGCACTGCCAGGCAGGAGGGGATTAAACCTGACAGCCACTTGTACAGCAGGAAATACAAACAACCCAGACAGTTCTGAAAATCCCTTTCCCCTAAACAAGGGGCTGTGCAGCATGCCCAGCTCCCAGTGATTTCAGTGGAGACTAGGGGTAATGGGTATATGTGGATTTGGTTTCTGGCAAATGGGGGAAAAAGATATGAAATAGACTGGAATCCTTGTGCTTTGCTGAAAAGGAGTACAAACATCTGCACATCAGCATCCATGAAATATTTATAGCTACTATCTCATTCCCTCCTATACATACATGCACATAAATTCAGTGTGTATGATATCTTTAAATGCATGGCACCTTCATTAAGAAAAATCCATATTCTAACCTCTGATGCTGCAGGTTTTCCAACAAGTTGTTTAGCAAGATTGTCTTCTTTGACCTAACACCTTTCTAAAGCTCAGGTTCAGCTGGGAGCAAAATCACTGTATATTCCCTTTATGCTTATACTTGCAGGAAAAAAAATGCTCACAAAACTTCTATCTGAATAGCAGGAATATCTCACATACACACGTGGAGCCCCCCACACTTCCAGAAACATAAGGAAATTCTTTCATGTGCAGGGAGAGCACTTTAATGTCCATGTGTCACTGCTTTATGAATGTTGATTAAAAAATCCACAGCCTTAATGGAAAAAATTCACTACCCATGTGGGCAAAAATAGAGCAGGATGAGGAAAAAAAACACTCTAGCAGAAACGAGTTTGCACTCTCCACTTGGAACAGATTTCCCCCAGCTTCCACAAGCAAGCTTTAGGAATTCTAGACCTGTCACAACTACTGCAGAAATGACCTGATCATAAGCCTCTCTCACAGCTTCCACTCTGCAGGGTTTTGAAAAAATCAAAATAAGAAAGAGTGTGTGTGTGTGACATTTAACTGCCACAAGATCGGTTTTGCTTTTGAAAGAAATAAAGCTATACTTTTTCAAGGAATGAAAACTTATCCTTTTTTTATTACTCTCAGGAAATAACAGTGAGACTCCCATATTAAACTCTAAAAGTATGTGACGTATGCAAGTGCAAGATGCCACTTCACTTCACATGGGAAGATAATAAATAATACTGCAATTTCAGAGAAATAAATGGGTGATGGTAGCTGAGAAGAAATACAGAATGGCACTACTAAAAATAGTTCCAGAGACACTGAATTCTAAAACTCAGTAAATGAAAGTCTTTTCACCGTACTGATCAAGAAGTGTAGAGGATAAACCACAAAATGTATTTTCTGGCGCTGGATTTCTCAGGAACTTGACTTCTTCCTCCTCCAGTGTTACTGACTCCTATTTATCTGACTCACTAGAACAAGAGCAAGATAAAAAAGAAGAAAGATTTCCTTACTCTAAGGCAGCAACTTGAGTCTGAAAGTCAATTTTGAAAAGAAATCTCTTGCTACCTGTGTGTATTGAAAGTTCTAGCAAATAAATTGTCCTGACTTTCCAGTTAATGAGTTATAGTCTGAGAAAATGCTTTCCTGTGAGTTTGGGATCAAAAAATCTTATAAGGGTATTTGATTTATACTTCAATATATAGTTTTACTCAAGAATATATTCCTTTCTAAAAACAGAAATAAAATTCCAATTTCACTCTAATTGAATGCACTTGAGCTATATCTCGGTCTAAAAATCAGAGATAGAATTGATGAAGAACAAAAATAAATTTAAGAATATTAGAATGGCATGTTTATAAGGAAAACACCACTCATCATTCCATTCCAGCTTTTCTGCTCAGTTTTTATTCACTGTTTATATTTCCTAATAGCAGTTTAGCCATGAATATACACTAAAAATTATTGCTAATGGACAGGGATTTTTTCCTCCAAAAGGGAAAAAATAAAAAAAAAAATCAAAGAAAACCATAATACCATAGAAAACAATAGGCCAATATTTAAGCATGAAGAACACCAGCTTCAGAAGGTAAATACAATATCCATATCCTGTTGCAGAGCTCTAGATTAGTCTCACCAGGTAAGGTGAATCCTCCAATAAATTGTAAACTGAGACAAACACTCCCACAATTCTTCAGAAAAGAAGGAGAGAGTGGTGAATGTTAGGAGTAAGGTGAGTGATGTGGTGTATCTCCTCAGCAAGGTTAATGCCAGAATAAATAACACAGCTCAGGAGTTATTTAGAAATGTGATTGCCCTCTCACAAAGTGAGCTATTCCAGAAAAAGCAAATTAAACAAAGGTAGGTGAAGCCATTTCTGCCCAGTAACAACAACTATAACCCAAGTCAAAGGGAAAACCCAAGCTTTCCCAGGTCTGGGCCCACACAAAGTACTTTCCTGAGGTTAATTCAATCACTACCCTAAAACAGATGTTCCCAAATAACAGCTCACATATTGTTTGTGGTACAATAAAGCTCTGTAATAGGCACACACAGAAATTGGACCTGAGGCCTCTTCCTCAGCGAGAAACATGAACAGCTTTGGGGCAGCTGCTGCAATTCCAGCCAGGAAGGTGTCAGGGTGGCAAACCAGAACTGAAAACTTTCCCCAGACCTCTCCCAGATGTTCCTCTCTGATCACAACCCCCAGTTAAACACCCAGAACAGTGCCCAGAGAATCCATCATGCTTCGAGACAGTTCCTAGCAAGGACAGCATCTCTCAGCCACACACAGGTTGGAACCAGGAGCAGGGATAGGACAAAGCACCCTCTGGGTATGACAACAGTCTTTGAGTAATTAAATGTGAAGTTTAGCCTTCATATTAAAAAACGATGTAAACAAGCAATTCTACCAAAACAAAACCATTAAAATATTTCATCCTGAAATCCAGCCAAAATGTATTAACTTACGTCGATCATCTGGGAAAATGACCACCGAAAATAAAGCACAGCTCAAACAATTTTACTTAAATAATCTTTAAACAATTTTCAGCTTAGACACAAAGACTTTATCTATACCTTGATTTGTCCCCTTAACTGTTTTCTATTTCTTTATCTTAGAGGGTTTAGCATATTGTTAGGATTCTTGCATATTAAGGTATTAAAGCTATGGACAATAATTCAATGTATTCTGTTGGTAAAGCAGTCAGCTAAACAAACAGTTGATTCCAAATCCAAAGATTTAGTTGGGCATGTTACTATTTTTAAAACATGCCTAGGATATTCTACCAAATACTACAACTGTCATTATTCATCAGGTTCACAGATACTGAAAGAACACAAAACAAGTGCTCGCCAGGACAGATTGAGTCAATTCGCTCACAGAAATCTGCAGGACTGCTCTCTGCAATAAAGCAGGTTTCAGTTGTTGTGTGGATTCAAAACAGAGCACTATCTTCAAATCCTAAGGTGACACTATAAAACTAAATTTTTTATGCATTCTACCTACAGAGTCAAAGCTCTGTTTCCACACTCAGTTAACTTTACTGGTAACATAAGAAGAGACCTACTGTGGTTATATGTGGAAGCACCCATTGTGAAATGTAAAATTAAGTGAAATCTGTTTTGAAATCCAGCTTTATTGCTTTTAACAAAACAACAAGCCTAAACTAAATTAGTGGAAGTGAGTATGACAACTGAAGCCACGGAGCTTCCAAGAGGGCTAAGCATTATTAAAGTTTTCCTTATTATGCTCTTAGGCACAATCTGATTAGTTCCAACAGCTGCCCAGCAAGAAAAGCCAACCCATCATTCCACAGGAATACTCAAAGTAAAGCACCCTGAGCTTTCAGTGATGCCAGACCCAGGTAGCACAGAGCACTGCAGCATCAACTCTCATCTCCTGATTTACAGTGATGCTCAGTATCTCAAGTGCAAATCATGGCAGAAGCTCCTGATCAGCGTAATACAAGCTACTAAAACCTTTCCTGATGAATAAACTTGTTCCACCCACGATATACAAAGGGAAGGAAAAGAAACCAATCCACTGTACATGTATGTTATTTAAGTCTTTGTTAGAGGCAATGAGTAAAAAAAAGGAATTTTCCTTGCTACCTTGTTTGTGAAACTCAGTAGCCTGAAGCATAAGCTGTGCTGTGAACGTGCCATTGAACTTTAAAACAATATTCAAAATAGATTCTGAAAGATTTCACCTCTGTTTGCAGGAACTCTTGTAGCATATCTGAATATTACAAGAGTGATGAGGAGACTGATGCTTTTACCACTTCTTCCAGTGCCCTGGATTTCAACACAGCTGTGAAAGGTTGAACAATCCTGGGACAGTGATTTTCAGCCAGCTGGAACCCTGAATCATATCATATCATTCCATCATCACATAATTTTGAAATTGTTATTATTCAATCAATTCCACACAGGTTTTAATTCCATAAAGATAAATTCACTTCTGAAGATGGCTTGACTGTTCTTCTAGTTACTGAACATAGGAAAACTTAGCAGAAAACTGTATTTCAAGTATTGCAAAGTTTTCTGCCACTGGGTAGCAGAACAAATTCTAGTTTTATCTCTGGGCTTTACTTCCCACCTCAGCTCAAGCACATACACATTTCAAATATGAACTAAAATAATTTTATTTCTGCTTAATGTAATACAATGGCATGGATATTAGTGAAAAATGTCTTTGCACAGTTTCTCAGCTCCTTCATGAGCCTATAAAACTGTATATTTTTTAAAGTTAAATAATAAAGTTGAAGTCTTCTATCACTGCATCCAAAATGCATTTCAAAGACAGGGCTGTTTTCATGGAATAAGGATGCTACCAGTGGGCTGGTGTAAGCAGAAACTAAAACAAGTGATCATCACACAATGTAGTGCCTAAAACTTTGCCAATATTCTGAACACTCAAATTTTACAATTTAGAATTTTTATAAAATAGGTAAAAGATACCCCTGGAAAAACTGCACACATGGGAGGGAAAAAAAAAACCAACCAAAACCACAAAAAACCCACAACGCAGATAATATTAAAATCAGCACTGCTGGGCAGGAAATCTGTGAGCTTCAAACTGGCAGAATATCAGGAACAGCTTGAGAAAATATTCTGGTGATTCCCAAGCATTTGATATCAAATGTTAGATACAAGATGAGAGGAAACTAATTTTCATCCTGCCAGTCCATACTTCAGTCAGGCCCAGAAATCAGTGCCCCTCCTCTTCCCCCTGTGAGGAAGCTGCAGACTTTGGAAACAGAGACAAGCAAAGACTGAGAAGACCCAAGTCCAGTTCAGATGATAAATGAAGGTGTCCAGCAAAGGTGATATGTCTTAATGCACTTCAAAACCCAAATAATAAAAATATCAGAAGCAGATAATAAAACAGATATTAAAACATGTACACACTAACAGGTTTTTCTCTTTAGCTTAGCCAAAAGTCCACTTAGACGCTCAACCTCATTGCCAAGAGCCCTGGATGACGCTGGCAGTTGAAGGTTTGACTTATTCAAATGAAAGCTTTTCATGAGAGAGGGGCTGAACTACCTCAGAATTTAAAAATAAGCATTAATGTAGAATCTTACAAAGAAGCAGGTAATCTGGAAACTTCAAGGAACACATTAAAGTTCTGATATTGTACAAGCATAGTAAGTATCTTGGATATTCATCATGGACAAATAATTTATACAAAACAATAAAAAATGTGAAACCATTTACTGTAAAACAGTAAAAGGTGATAGGAAAGTTTTAACAGTGTGTTAGGCTCTATTTTTAGGACTGATTTGCAAATTATGGTATTCACAATATTTCTTGGTTTTCCCAACATATGCCAATTCACAAAAAAGTCATATATAAGTACCAGAGTACTATTTTTGATATTAGATGGGAAAGAGGATGAGGAACAAAATAGAAGTTACTCTGTTTTTATACCTTTAAATCTGCAACAAATTATCTTGAAAAGCCCCTAACGGAAATGAGAATGAAAATTATATGGGTGGGGTTAAGATGAGGAGGAAAATGTGTTCTCTCAGTGAAAAAGTCATATAATACCCCAGTCTCAAAAGAGAGAGAGGGGAAAAAAAAAAAGGCACAAAAAAAAAGGCAAAAAAAAAGGCCCCAGAAAACGTCAATTTGCTTGAAAAAGCAGAGAAAAAAAACTACAATTATTCGACTTTGGAACATCAGCAATAACCAAAGCAAGAATACATCACATTAATAGAGCCAGCAATTACAGCACAATGAGAGAAAAATGTATTTCAATACTGAGAGCTGATGACTCAGAACTCATTTCTTTTAGCAATGTTTCTTTTTGTTTCTTCAGAATTGTCTGAAATAGTCTTTGCTACATGTCCCAGCTTCAAAAGCTCTACGGGATTAAAGTGTTCAGACCAATTATGCTTCTGGGTTAGAGAATATAAACTATTTTGCAATACACCTTTCTTTCAGGAATAAAAATAACTGTACTAATGCAGCCAAGTGCCATGAACTGTAGCTGACACTTGATTTAAATATATTCTTCTATAGCTCTTTCTTCTTTAATGGAAGGAAAGTATTCTATAAAGCATATTTGGGGGAAAAGCAGCTAGGATATTTAAATCTTCATTACTAAAATCCAATATTAGAAAACTAAAAGTAAAATGAAAATCAGGAACACCTTATTATTATAAAAGCTACTTGAATATTTTAGTTGTATATTTTACGACAACTTAAACCAGGAAAAACTGAAACTACTTCTCCTATTTTCAAAACATATCCTAAAAATTGGGAATCTTCAAATGTTCATCCTGCCTAGATGGGATGAAAAGTTAGTCTTAGACAAGTGGGATGAAAAGTAGGTCTTAGAAAAGTGAGTTAGACAAAAGAAAAATCTTTTGCAACTAATATTCACCTTTTATTTTTCTTTTCTTTACTCAACATTTTGAAAATAGCAGAATTTTTTGATGACCTCATATGTACTCAATGAAAAGGATGGCTATTCCTTAATAAAATGGAACTTTTAATGAACAGTATAATATTAGCAACTGCTGAAAGTCTAATTCGTGTTTCCCATAACAGCCATCCAAAATATAAGTAACCCATGCATTGATGCACCCATTACAATAAGTAAAAGAAATAGAAAAAAAGTAATCCCTGCAAAGTTATTCTGAAACAAGAATTACAGTGTATCCAAAGAACTTTTACAGTACATGCAGTAACCATTAGCTGATACTTTCACAGAACTTGTGATAATTGTTTTTAATTTAGTCGAGAAACTAATGGTCTTTAAAATGCTTCATGCCTGGATGGTGACAGCTATTGCTGGCTTTTAACTACAAAAATTAATATACCAAAAAAAAAAGTTAAAATGCTGTTGGATACAAGGTGACCAGTATATCAAGCAGATGTACTAACATAATTTATAAATAAATGGTCTGAAATTCAGACACCTATGTCAGGTCATTCTTCAAAGATAAAATAAGGGCCAAAGAAAGGCCTCTCTATTCACAGATCTAGATGCTGAATATGTAAAAGTAATGCCCCAACACCATGGCAATACTGTTATAGAATTTGAAAAAGGCTCCTGCCTCTTTCTTTTCTGATGACAAAAATATGACACCTTTAAAATATGGTAGATTTTGAGACAGTAGGAAAAATTAAGGGTGCAGCATAATCTGTCCAGAGTGGACTTCTATCCCCTTTTGTAGCTTCACGTGGCACTGTGTGTTTGCAGATCCAACATCCTGCAGCTAAGTATCATTTCATTTAGAAGGGGTATTTTAGTTCTTTTTTGGGTTATCAATCGAGAGCATGATAGATCATGTAATCAGCAATTTCTAAATGACACAACTGCTTTCTTGATGGCTGTTGGGAAAATGTTTCTTTCTCTGAGCTGCCGTACACAAATGTTCCTTTCTCTGGCTGTGTAAACAAATCCTGAGCCTTCTGTGCTCAGAAAGCATCCCCACATCTGTGCTAAAACTGATCTGTCCGGACATCAGCAAACGATAATGTTCAGCTAAGACAGATGAAGTGGAGCTCTCCGTTTGACAGATCTGTGCCTTGCAGCTCGAGTCTATCATCCTCTCCACTCAGAAACATGCTAAGTTATATATTATTGTTCCATGACAGCTCGTGTGAAAATCAGAGCCTGGAATGCAGAAAGAGACACCAACTTGTCCCTCACCCTAACTCACTGAACTTGCTGTGCCTGGAGCAAGACTTTCTCCTCCAGTCCTCACTCAATCCCCAAAGGGACGTCAGGATAACGGGAGCTGACAGTTTTACAGCAATAGTGCCATAAACCACCCTAAAGGAGCCTTGTATCAACCAACAAGAGGCAATTACCTTGACTCCTGACTCACTACCACCAGTCAGGAGCAGAGTTTTATCTCCTCACAGACACCAAGTCACAGCCGCAGGAATGCAAATCAGCTGGTTTTCCCTTTTAAAGCTCAGACCCTGTGACTTTTTCAAAATAATGTTCACAGATGACCACTTGTCTGTCCAGATCTCTCTAGACAAATTACTACTGAGCATTTTTATTCTAGCACAAAATCTTCTCTAAAGAATCATATACTCTGGTGTTTCAGATTGCGAGAAAAATGAGCAAATGCGGCGGAGGATTTGGAAGAGAGTGAATTTTCAGCCACAGAATAAAATAATGAAAATAGGTTAATTTTGCAAAGGTGGTGTAAAAACTTCAGATCATAATTAAGCACATCTCAGGGAAAAAGCCCACTGGGGGAGCCATCCATGTGAAAAAAAACTGGAGATGTGTTAACTTTAATCAAAACACTGAATTTCTATCAGGAAATTAAAAAGGAAAGATGTTTTTGGTCTGACCTATTCCTCCACTGCGGACTTGGGACAATAGTACTCAGCACCACTCAAAACACAGCCTGTCCTAAAGAAAGCCTCTTTTAAAAGACAGCTAAAACTTACCTTAGAAAGACAACATGTCCAGCTCTCCCTATTTATTAAATTACAAGCACTAGAGAGTGAAGCTCAGAGCTTGACTGGAGCTTGACTCCAAAGCAAAAAACTTCCTGAATCTATTTTTGAGCTCCCTAAATCCATTAACTTCCCTTTCCATGCTGGCACACAAAATGGGAAAGAAGAAACAGTACTGACCAACAAATGTCAGCAGTTTAATCCATCTGAGACATCCTAGTGAGAGTGAAGTCAGCCTGGTCTGCAAAATTGTGCTGGTGGAGACCACAGAGTCACAGAGTGGGTGGGGTGGGAAGGGACTGCTGAAGATTGCCTCCTCCAGCCCCCCTGCTAAAGCAGCTGTACATCATCACATCAGGTGGGGTTTGACTTTTTCCAGAGGATTGTGAAGTAAGAAAAACAAACCATCCCCCTCTCCATACAGAAACTCAAAATTTTAGTCTAAGCTATAGAACAGTAAGAAGGAAAAGAAATCCTTAATAGTCCAAAAAAACCCCAAAAACACACAAAAAATGAAACAAAACAAACAAACAAAAAATGAAACAAATAAACCAAAATCTCAACATTAACTATTTTATCTTTTTTTTTCTTTGTGTACTGAGACTCACAGGTGCATCATTAAAACACAAACAGGCCAGAAAAAGGTTGTTGGCCTTCTCTACTGTTACAGCTTTTGACTTTCACATTTGTATTCCTGCTTACAACAGGATTATCAACAAAGATTTCATTAATATGACTTCTGATACACCTTTAACTACAAATCTAGTCTCAGTCTATAATTTTAACTATCTTCATAGATTTATTTCTACATAAAGCACATCTTCCACTCTTGATCTTGACAGTGATATGAGTTACTTGATCCAAGACTGCTGTGAGGCTCAGAAATAACCAGTTACAAACATGAAATATGATGCTTGAAGTATGATGAAGAACTGTGATTTCCATCTTCCATGGGTCATGGAATTGACAAACTGTATCAGAAAGAAGGGGATATCTTTTATTGAAAGGCATCACAAAGATGATCTAGAGCAGTGAGATGAAACTCTCCTCATCAGAGACAAGACTGACACGTTGTGAGACTGAGCAGGAATGTATTTTGGCAGATTACAGAGGTATGAACTGACAGCTACAAAGAGATTATTATATTATTCCAGAAGTGATGCACCAGATGCTTCTGATAGGTAAATAGAGCAAAAATTACTGTAACAGGTAAGAGTAATGGAACTATAACAGTAACACCAATCTAATTTCCCCCAAACTGCAAAGGATTAAAGCAAAAAAATATTAGCACACAGGATCAGCTCATGGAAGAAAATGCTCTGTTCCTGTGGCTCCTCTGCAACTTCTAGTGTACACAATATATCTAGCTGACAAGAAATGCTAAGCTATCAATTAAAAAATATATTTAAAACATGCACTTGTGTGAAACCTGTTCTGAACCAGCTCACCTTTTTAACATTTAGGAGAACAAAGAAATGCTTCACACTAAAATCTTTGCAGTCGAAGCAAAGCCTGTGACACCCATAAATATTAAGAGTATTAATCAGGTCATACTAAATATCGGCTTGCCTTGAGCTCAGATATAAGTGTACTGGAACAGTGTAATCAACAGCAGCAAGGAGTGGCACTGCCTGATACAATGCACATATTATGTCAGTCTGTAAACAATGGGACTGCCCTGAAGAGATGAACAAAGCCCTGTAGGCTGGGCTGCTCCCTGGGTTAAACCAGAACATTAGTATTTGCAGATTCACCCCCAATCAGAGATCACTGTTTATTAAGGTTTCAATATACCATTTTTTTCTTGCATCCTACTGTTTTCACATACTACTTCTATTTATGAATGCCCAGCTCCCTTTCCCTATCATTTCCAGTTTAAAATTAAAGTAGTTATCTCAACTGAGACAAAAATGGTTGGGCTTCCATCTGGCCATTTATTTCTTGTCTTAGCTGCACATACCAGCTCCCACCCTCAGCATTACACCATTGTCTTCCCCAATCCAGCTATTTCTCATACTAAATGATTTTTCTTCTATTGTTAAATAATATCTGAGTTCTCCCTCCTCCTGTCGTTCACAGCAAACACTGTTTATCATGTGAAACCTTAATGTCACTCCCTCTATGGTCACCTTGGGGCATCTCAGCAGAGAAACACAATCTTTTATAATGCCATGCACAGCAGCTTTGGGGAACAGCAAGCTGTCTCCTCTTTTCTATTAACAGTAAAACTGTTGCCTTTTTAGAGTTCATGTATTTCAAACAGGGTTGAGAAAGTCAGAGATCCAGAAAGTTTTGAGGGTGCAGTACCATAAATCAGTTACATATAAAGAAGCTATTTTTTATTCAGGTACACCTTGATAAAATGCAGGCAAGCAAAAAATACTGAAGTGTTAATCAACATGGTAATTAAAGCACTGTATTGTTTTAAATAAATCAAATCCTGCTTTACAAAGCTTCCACTGAATCCAAAATATGAGAATATAATTTCTCACTGTTTGGCTTTCTACTGTTTTAAGGCGTTTAAATGAAAATCAGAATCTTAAAAAAAAATTAAAAAGTCACTTATTTAAAGACTTCATAATTTCTTATCTAGTTTGTAAAAAAACCTAAATACACAAATTATATTCAACCTTTCCCACACCCTGTGAGAGGGGCAGTAAGGTAAGTGTAACAAAGCCGGGAAATATTCTAACACATGGCTGTTACCTTCCCAAGGAGCTACAGAGGTGCTGAAAATGTGTTAAATACCTATAAATGACTCAGCTGAATTCGTAGTGAGAAGTCCTCTTTTTTTTTTTTTAGAATTTGTTATGGACAGAGTTTATTTCTACCTATATTCAGGCAAAATAGGCCTGGCTTCACACAGGCAATAAGAAAATCACGGCTAAGTTTGCTTCAAAAGTGAAGTACAACTGAAAACTTTTCTCTTTGTTACACAATCTGTCAATTTTTAATCCCTTTCTGTCCAAAATACAGAGCAACACATTTCACTCTGTTGCCACATGTACACTAAAGCATTAGCTTCTCTGCTTGTATGAAGTGATTTCCACATCTTATCATACCCCACTCCTCCACCACCTCCAAGCTGCTCTGCCCACCATTTCATATCAGGTGCTTCCCAAAATTCCCCGCAGTGCCACGTCAGCCTTGCTAGACCCATCCTGCTCAGAGGCCACAGCAGTTTTCTGTGCTGCAATCCCCCCACACTTTTCTCTTTGCTGCTTATTAAAGGAAGGAAAAGGTCAACACTATCAGGAGCCAGCAGATCTCAGCATCTTCAGAGCACACACCAAAAACCAGAGCAGGATGATGCACACAAGGGAGGGAAGGCAAGCAACAGCAGCATAACCCTTGTGTGCCTGTCACCCTCCTCCCTGGTATTTCAGCATTACTTACTCTTCCTTTCCTTCTTCACCTCCCCAGTCTTCCCCAGTGATGCATCTTTGTACATCACAAAACCCAGAATGGTTTGGGTTGGAAGGGACCTTAGAAAATCATCTGGTTCCATGCCCTGCCATGGGCGGGAACACCTTCCACCATCCCAGGCTACTCCAAACACCATCCAACCTAACCCTGGACACTGCCAAGAATCCCGGAGCAGCCACATCTTCTCTGAGCACCCTGTGCCAGGATCTCACTACCCTCACAGGGAAGGATTTCTTCCCAATATCCAATTTAAACATACTTCCTGTCAGAGCAAAGTCTTTTCCCCTTGTCCTGCCTCTCCAAGCCTTGTCCAAAGCCCCTCTGGCAACCCCTTCAGTTACTGAAAGATCAATGAGCTCACTTTGGGGTCTCCAGGCCGAAGAATCCCAATTCTTTCAGCCTTTCCTCATATAGGGAAGGTGCTCAAACCCTCTAATTATCTTCCTGGATCTCCCCTGCTGTAGGAAATACAGGCTGTATTTCCTGACTGATCACCAGAATCTTTTATTTCTACTGTTTGTTGTTTTGGTTTGTTTTTTGGGTTTTTTTTAATCCATTTTATGATTACTTTTGATATTAGCATTCTAAAAATTACCAGTAGAATGACATCTGGAAATACTATTCCAAATGGCATCTGGTTGCCAGAAACACCTTTTTGGTTTTTACAGATAATTTCCAAGGTAAGTGAAATTGCTGGCTCATTTAAAGGCAGTAGATCCATAACTCAAAAAAAAACATCTGACCAACAGCCATTCAAGGGAAAAATGCAATTAATTCTTTCAGAAGATCTGCCTACAGGGCTGTGATTTCACAAATTATTTTGTTTGCAGCACATGCAGCACAAGATTTCAGGACTTCCAGTCTGTACCAGTGTGTGTTCAACCTCACCACTTTTCTTTCCATTATGTGGCAAAAGCAGCTTTTCAGAGACATTTGAATAAACATGTAACTCATCCTTTGTTTTAAATTTATTTTTTCTCCTAATTAAAAATTAAATAATTTGATATTTAAAAGTTATTTGCACATTTCTTGGTGAAAAAGGTCTCAGGCAGACCCTCTCCTCTTGCCCTGCATCCCCAGCCTTGTGCCCTGCACTGCCTTGGGCACAGCTGCAGGTTGGATTTCAGATGAGCTCCCACTTGTGTGACACAAATGTGTTCCCACTTCACTGATCTGGTACATTCTCTCTCTGAATGCACAAGCCAAAAATAAGCTCACCAAACAAGACTGCTGTTGTGGTGATCTGAACTGCTGCTCATCAGGCCCAGGGACTCCTGATTTTGCCATCTTCTGCAGTTTTCCTTTTCCTACAGCACTTTTCTCTCAGATAACTCACATTTCTCTGTTCAGACTGGGTATTATTTTGCCCCATTTTGTGTGTAACCCTGGCTTTTTCATTATTTTCTACTCCTGCTGTTATTTATTTAACATGTTGTTATTCGCTCCCCAAAATCTCATTTAATATGCCACATAAAGAACACTCTGTCCTACTGGATGCTTCTGCTTAGCTAGCTAAAAAGCTCCCAAACAAAACCCATACATGTAGATATACCTGCTCTCCTATAACTTAGGAAAAGTTTTAAAGAGCTTACTACAAAGACTTCAAACATTATAGTAAGTCCTTGGAAAGTTTTAAGTTCCTTGGCTGCAGTGAGAGCAGACAGACGTGTGGGTTTTTTTCTCTTCTATATATATTTTTTTTTTTTTGATAGCCAGCCAGAAATGCCCAGTGGGATGCAGTTTCCTGAAAGAGACTTTTGTGTCTTTGTTACTCCTGAGCCCCTATACTGCCTCAATTACTTCAGGTTCCAAGCAATTTAAAAGAGCAAAAACAAGGCAGAGCTTTATTTTTATTAAATTGCTACTAAGTACTGATATCAGTGAATATCAGATATCCAGTCAGTCAAGCAACATATTGGATAATATAATCTATATTCTTCTGGCAGTAAGGAGGGTCAGACTGCTTGCTGAGCAGCCAAAACACAAAACAGTTCCCTACTTCAAATCAAAGAAAGTAAAGGCAATTTCAGCTCCCCCGCAACTGTTTCAGGGTAACTTTCTTTCCTATTCTTAAGTCTGTTTCAGTAGACTCAAACAGAAGTGATCATTTATTTAGCAATCACACACTCTTGTTTATATAAACATCACATGTTATATTATTATTCTGTTCCCTAATCCCAGTTCCCCTGTCACTTGCTAGAAAGAATAAAAGAAGCAAGAATATGAAATATCTGCTCTTACAAGGTCATTAGCACTGCTCTCCTTGCATTCATGCCCATTTTGGAGCTGCTGCTGCCAAGACACTACAAAGCTGCTTTGACCCTTGCTTTCCCTCTGGAATAGTTCATCAATACACAGATGAGCATCACATCAACTTCTGGGCCAAGTTCTACTGCTCAAGTCATGCAAGAGAGGCCTAAAAAAAAGGTCTCCATAAAAATGGGAGACATAAACCAGCACAAAATACTTCTGCACTTGGCAGTGTCGTGTTAGTGGCAATAAGGATAAATTTTTAATGCCCCAAGAATACTCTCAGCCGAAGTGTACAAGCACTTTGAAGGCTGGTGCGGAGCTCATGGAGACACGGATGTTTCATCACACTGTAACAGTTATATATGTACATAAGCAGCTTCCCACAGAGTGAGGATAAGATGCACCAGAATGCACCCAGGGTTACAGATTCACATTCTTACATGAACCTGCACTGTGCCATAACTGCAGTTCACAGTTTTGGGTTTCTGTTACTGTGTGCAGTACACAGCTTTGGCTTTCTGATGGGTTGGTGAGAACTGGCAACACTCGTGGGAGGACAGTAACACAGACAGCAACAGAGAAGGCTGAAAGAAACCCACCTTGAGGAGCTCATAATGCTGGATACCGTTCACCCCGATATCCGGGTCAATGGCAGACGGGACTGAGTAGCGGGAATTAATGGCTGTGTTCTCAGGGATAGAGATGTTAATGACTGTCGAGGGGAAAAGGGGGGCATTGTCATTTATATCCTCGATTAGGAATCTGATCTTGACCAGTCTGAACACCTCATCGGGCAGAACAGCCACCTCCACCTCGTAGAAGCAGCGGTTCTCGCTGAAGATGCCGGCACACAGCTTCTCGCGGTCGATGCGGTTGGCAGCCGTGAAGATTTCCCCAGTGTTCTCCTCCACCCTCACCAAGGGCACATCCCCAGTCTTGTACACCAGCTTGAACTGCAGCGGGGAGGACAGGGGCACGTCCGGGTCCAGCGTTAGGTTGAGATCCTTGAGCAGATTGCCAATGAGGACATTTTCAGGCAGTTCTTCCCGCACGGTGTAATTCTTCTCCTGCGCGCCAGATTGGAACACGATGCAGGCCAACAAGACTGCCAAGAGGTAGGTTCCAGACAGCAAGTCCATCTCCAGAATGACTAATGAGTATCCGTGTAGAACGCCAGGAGTAGCTGGGAAGAGGGAAAGGAAAATCCTTTAAAAGTCACAGAATATTGTGTTCCTAAAGTGTAAGAG
Source organism: Alaudala cheleensis (assembly GCA_013398995.1). Lineage (NCBI taxonomy): Eukaryota > Metazoa > Chordata > Aves > Passeriformes > Alaudidae > Alaudala > Alaudala cheleensis. The sequence continues at coordinate 30,229 of VWYE01002900.1, forward strand.
ATACTGAAGGAGAACCTTTCCTGCAAACAACACTACGAACTGTTTGAAAACCTCATTAGTAAAGTCACATTTGACTTTATCCTTCCTAAATATGCATAAAATTAATTACACAACTTTTTACTTGAGACTCTTAAATAAATACTGAGATAAGAATTTTAGGGCTGGATCATATTGAATGAAAAAGTAAGTACAGGAATCCCCTATTTCCAGCAGGAGATTTTCCTTTGCTCCTTAGGACAATCTCTTCCTTGGATCTCTCTACCACATTGTCCTCATTTCTTTTTTTTTTGTTTCCTAAGAAAAAAAGTAGGCAAGAAGTTTGCAAGCAACCATCTGCTGAGAACCAGATCTTTTTATACCTCTTGCTTAAATATGGGAATAGAAGAACACTTGTCTTAATTCTCCCCCCAGGTTTTGCCCTGACAAAATTATATAATGTTTGTTAACAACAACGAAGAAATCTGGATATTTTTAATTCAGGAACTTAAACTGGCAAGAAAATGTTATTATCTAAATGGAATCTGGTGAACTTCAGCCAACAATGTGTGGAAATCTGCTTAGTGAACTGTGAGAAACTTCATATAATTTTAAATTTGGTGATGCCTGTTCATAGTACCCTGACACCAATACCTTTAAAGGGAGATGCAAACTTGTTCTGCACAGAGGAAAAACCTGTACTTTCCAAGCTGGTTTCTGAGTAACAATATATTTCCTCCTTGAGGTTGTTAACAACATTCAATCAAAAAAGATGGAAGTGGAATAGAAGGACTTACAGGTACCCACCCACAGACGTGTGTAGCTGCATACAGCCTTCAGCCAAGAACTTGTAAGAGATCACTCTCTTGAACTGCATGGATAGAATATTTGCCTAATCTTAACATAATTCTGCCATTCCAGAATTTAGGATCTGCTAGGATAGCATTTCCCTGAGGTAAATGTTCAAGAGTTCCATGTAAAGTGATTTTTCTCATAAATGAAATCTTAGCTCCCATCAGGTTAGCATCTGTTTCAAATATATCTGTGCTAACACATCTACATTCTTTTCACTGTGCAGGTAGAAGTGTAATTTTGTTTCCTGTCTCTTCTCATTTTATTCTCTCTGTCATAGCATAGATTGATTTACTTCTGCAGATCAAGCTGCAGTAGTTGAAGAAATTACTGATGCCAGTAATGGCCTTCACCCGTTAGTTACTGCCTTTCAGCAGTGCCACTTGCAGGGTAATTTAGACTAAACCCTTTGATTTTGCAGTGAAACAGATTAGGAACAATTAATATTGCTATTCCATTTAAACACTGCAAGCTGCTTTGGTTGGAAGCAAGTGACAGATAAAGAACATTCTAAGTCGATCTGCAAGGCGGATCCCCATGTCAGCACCATTTAACTGGACAGCATTTTCTGGCTTCACGGTTATACAAAACCACAAAATGATACCATTTTAATGATTACATGTTAAATAAAAATCCAGTGCTGCAAGTCCCCACTTGTGGAAAAAGGCTTTGCTCCCTGAGTAATTCATTGAACCTGGAGGGAATTCTGACATGGGGGAGAAGAGGATGGCATTTCAGGAAATCCCTGATTTATCACTGGATTTCAGGGATTCACAACACTCAAAGCAGCACCTAACAGGCATCCAGATTGAAGCAACAGTGTAGGACCAACAGCTTTTTATAAACCATTATAATATCATATTCTAAATATGCAAATAAGGAAGCCATCAGCAGCTCCTGATTAGCATTATGATAATGCCACGGTAGCACTGTGAGCCTAATGAATAACTTGTGATAGTGATACTGCACAAGTGAATTAGTGATAGTGTACAAGCCTATTAGTTTGCTGTTATAGTTTTATTTATTAATTGTCTTAGATCTCTTTAAATGCAGCTCCAGCAATTGTCACCCCACTGAAGGAATTGCCCATATGCATTTGAACTGCAGAGTCCTTATTTAAGGAAAGCATATCTTTGTATCCATTATTACTGAAATAATGTATTTAATAATATTTACATTATTTCCTATGGAAAAAACAAAAAAAAAAGGTATTGGTTACAGTGAAAAGTTCATATTTAAACGCTGCCCTAAAAAAAAAAAAATAGAATGGTTGCATGTTTTGTGTATACCAGAAAGAACAATTTTGCCACTTCTTCCTCTCTATTGCAAATTAAAATGAAAATAACACAACAGGGGTAAAAAACCTTTCAAATCTGGGTGTTATAGAATAATATAATACCTTAAATTTACATTTCTGAGGGGAGGAAATGGAAAAAAAAAAAAAAGAAAAACAACACCAACCATAAATATGAACCAAATTCTAGCCCCTATCCCAAATTCTTCTATGGCAATACTGATGCAATTATTGCTTATAAATGAAAATTATATAAAAATATTGTATAAATGGGTTCATAAATCTTCCAAATAAATACTTTTTTTTTTTTTTTTACAAAATCTAATATGAGGATGAATACATAAATACAACAACCTAAGGAGTGCATCAACAATATTCCTGAATCAGTTCTGAAAACTGAGATTATACCAGGACATACTTTATATTCAAACTAAATTATAAGCCTTTAACCCCAGTTTCATCTGCAGTGGTGTTTCCAGGGATTATAAAATAACAGCAGGATTTAAAAGAGTTTTGTAAGGAAAACTGCAGGGTGGAACTTGGCATTATGTTATTATATATATTTTTACTTACTTTAAACCAAGTTTGAACCACTCTATTGAAATTTCTTTTATGTCATAGTGAAGAAAATACTTTAAAGCATGAAATAACAGCAAAGCACACTTAGAATCCACGTTAGATAAATGCTAACATGACTTTTTGTGGTGTCTTTTGCTGTCACAGATTTTCCTGAGTGACTAAAGGGTATAGACATGTAATAGACAAGTGTTAGTTTAGCAGGAAAAAACAACCAACAATGGTTTACAATGCTTGAACTTCTGCACAAGATGTTATTTTTAATTTTTTTTTTTCTTTCAAAATAATTCTAGTATCAGTCTTGAAGGTCTATTCCAGAGCTGTAGGCCTTTAAGGAGGGAAAAATCCCAACATTACACAAGTTTGCTGCTTGGATATAGAGTAGAATATCTTATGTTGTGAGGAAAGCGTTGTTCTTCCAGAAGCCTATTTATAAAGTCATAGCTGTACGTTGCCTGTCAATTGTGCCATAGCACTGATAGGGATACTATGGCAACAGCAATGCAAAGAAAAGGAGCAAGAGGCACTTTCCAGCAAGCAAAGGAATTTATGAAATCAGTGTTCCAGCCTGGAACACTGAGGAAACACAAAAGTACAGAAGGCTGAATAGAGCAGCCCAAGTCTGAAGGACCTTTCATGGGTTCCAGCACGTGCTCACACTTTTAAGGCGGTTGAAAAAAATTAAGAACAAATCAAATTGTTTAACAGAAGGTAGCATGAAGCTTGCCAAGCCATTTTCCCAGCTTTCAAGAGAATGCATTGCTGTTTGTGCTGTTGACTTTCCAGCTAGGAAGGCAAATGGCCCAGATGGACAAGATGGAGGGGAGGAGGGGAAAAAGAATTTTAAACTTGGTTTTCTTCATCTGGCTGTCTATGCACTCAAATGTACCTGCTTTTTTCTCCAATACACCAAATATTAATGGTGTAATTTAAATATTAGCACTGTTCATTATCATCTTCATTTAGCAGGTGTCAAATCACACCTTGAAAAGTAGAGAGAATTTAAAATCTGTAACCACCTAATGGAGCAGGATGTGAAGGTAGAATCTAAATCTGTTCTTTATACATAGGGCTCCATCTGGTCCCATCTGATCGAGAATTCCTTTACCTTATTACAGAGCTTGTAATTTCTTCCTTAAGAGGATCTCAGAACAGTAGTAAAAAAAGTAGGCAGAAGAGTTCAGGTGTCCACTTCAGATTAGAAAAACAACACCATTTCTTGATACTTGGATTAGATTTGAATTAGAGTAGAACAAACAAGCTGTGGTGATATTTTGTAACTGCGATATCAAGTTCAATGAATAAGGTACAATATTTTTAAAAATTAGAATTATTGAAGTCCAAAGCTACATCAATATCCAATTATTAAAATCATAGTAGAGAAGAAATCGTGAAAATATCACTCTTATCTCTGTAATTCTGAACCTATTTTAATTACTTGGACATATTTAGCTAGCACNAGGAACTGGCTGGGTTTGACAGCACTGATTTTTAAAAAGGTATAGAATTTACAGTTATTTTACAGGTTTTAATGACAATAAGAAATACCTTAAAGCTCTTGCCTGACAGAAATCCCCCTCATTTTTTTTAAGGCACAAATGTCACCAGCCAACCTGAACTCACTGTCATGCTCCATTGTGTTTCAAACATAAATTATTTTCAGCCATCAATATTTATCCACAGGATCCACTCCCTACACAGGATTTTTCATTACCATATTCAAAGAAAAGGACCTACCTCAAAGAGAAACAGACAATTTGTTATATTATCAGGGCTTTCAAATTCATTCCCTCATATGATTTTACTCTAAATCCACTAAGGGACTGATTCATTCTTTGATCTATTTTTTATGAGCATGATGGTACTGACTTCAATGAGGTTTTTTAATTTGATTTTTCTTCAGTGATGAACAAAATGAAGCTGGAAGTTCTTATCACCAGGAGAAAACATCACCCCACATCCATTTAAGCCGACAAAAGAATTAAGTAACTGAGAGGCACAGCTTGCTTACAGTTGCATGCTCTCTGATTCAGGGTCTGCAGTGCTTTAAAAATAGAGTATTTTTAGTTCTTTTTATTACTTTTCAATCATGGGGGGTAAGAAATACTCCTCACTTGAGGAAATAAAAAGTTAATGACCAAAACACAGGTTCTTCAAGCCACACAAAGAAGCAGCCAAGGTGTGGAAAACAAGCAACTGATAAACTCTTAGATAGAATCCTTTTTGCCTGATAGTAATCTGCAACTAATAGGAAGAGTGTTGATTAAAATTTGTATCAAAATTCTGGAAACAGTGAACAGAATTATAAATACACAACAGGTGATGAGCATGGTGAACAAATAAAACTCAATCACATTGCTATACGGCATAAGGAATAATTTATTTTAATTGTTGCAAATTAATCCCTTTAAAGCCAAAGTCCCTTTTTTACTAAAAGAGTAAGTACAGTCCACATTTGGGAAAATGCATCTAGCAGCCACCCAGGAAATACTTCAAAAATATCCTGTAACTTATTTCAGAGACCTGTGAGAATATGCAGTGTCAAATTTATTTATATACCACTGACACTAGGAAATGGTCCTGCTTTTAGCAGTAGAACATTTTTGCATTGGAGCTGCATAAAAGCTAAAGGTTGAGAACAGAAATCTTGGGAAGAAAGCTGAAGATCTCTCTGATGGCTATTTTCATTTTCTTAGAAAGAAATAGTGGGATGCCTGAACAAATAGAAAAA
>VWYE01002996.1:0-50688 GCA_013398995.1 Alaudala cheleensis
GAAGTTGTGTAAAAAATACTTAAAACAGGGAGTTAGATGACAGTTTTTCTAATTGTTATCTTTCCTCTTCAGAGGTGTCTGCTGAAAAGGGGAGGTGATGATGCTTACAGACGATACTGGCAGTGACCTAAAGAAGGAGAAAAAAACAACAGAAATAAATTAACGTAGAAACACAGCCCAACATGAGAATCTTTCTTCAGAGAGTACATACAGACTTCTTGTAATTTTTGTGTCATCTACCAGAGGTTAGCAAAGATGCAGGAAGTAAAGATGAAGGTATGCTCGTTTGTGTGGGGGTAGAGCAAATTTTCTTCACAATGGCTCATATGGGGCTGTGTTTTAGATTTATGCTTAACAGGATTGATTATAAAAAGAGGAGGTTTTTTACTGCTGACAAGGGCTTACACAGAGCAAACACCTTTCCTGCTTTTCATACTGCCATGCTGGGGAGGAGACTGGGGGTTCACAGGAGGTTGAGAGGAGACACAGTCTGGACAGGTGATCCAAACTGACCTACGGGATATTCTATATGCCATCATGCTCTGTATTTAAAGTGGGGGGAAGAAGGAGGAAGGGAAGGGACAGTCAGAGTGAAGGCTTTCGTCTTCCCCAGTAACCATTATACATGACAGGGATCTGTTCTCCTGGGGATGGCTGAACACCTGCCTGCCTGTGGGAAGCAGTGAGTTAACTCCTTCTTTTGTTTTGTTTGTGTGCATGGCTTTTGTTCTCCCTATTAAACTCTCAACCCATAAGTTTTCTATCTCTTGCCCTTAGGATTCAATCCTCTCCTTGATGCTGCTGGTTGTGTGAGTGGCTGTATGGTTCTTGGCTCCTGTCTGGGGTTATACCATAACAAGGTAAAAGGATTGTGGAACACATTGACATTTAAAGATGTACAGGATACAAGGATGCAGAATAATACCTAGAGCACAGACTTTTGGACTTTGATATTTACCATGCATGCATGGCAAAAGAAGAGATAGTTACAAGTCTAGCAGTTCAGGAGCAAATTTGCTGGACAGCAGTGATAGAACAAGGAGAAGAGGAAAATGAAAAAAAAAAAAGAAAGAAAAAGAAAAGAATACATACACACAAAAAAAGCTTAGTAAAGAAAAGAGAAGACAAGAAGGAACCAAACATAGGGAGGAAAGATCAAATGGCAGAATAATTTGCAGGCAGAATAAGAGAGGGCTGAAAGATAATTGAGCTCCACATGGACAGAAAACAGCAGATATTTGTGACCACAAAAGAAGAAAATCAAAAGCCATGTTGCCAAAGCATTATGCAGGAAACAGAAAGGTTTTGCTATCTGTCAGGTGGTATCTGAGAATAGCTCAGTCAAAACAAAATGTCTCACAGACAGTTTTTCCTGTTACAAAGCTTTGCTTCAACTGCTAAATATGTGTTTTACATCAGTACTAATGTCTCTGGCAGATTCCTGTTGAAATAGGTGTAAAGAATGAAATTCATGCATTCAGATGGAGAAGTATAGTAGAATGGAGTATGCATAGAGGCCTGCACCATAGCAATTTGGTGCAGTGAATGCCAGTGAAATCAATTATACAAACATGCAAAAAACTTGCAAAATTTGAGATGGTCATGCACTGACTTTATGGATCTCTGGAAAAAACTGCTGAAGTCACCAAACATTAATAGCAATTCATGCACAAAAGAACTAGATTCATCTGGAGGGATTTATGATAGGAATAGTGTATGCCATCTACAGAAAAGGAACTTCTTTGTCAAAAGACAGAGACAAATATCATAGCACTTGGCTTTGGGATTATGTGTTGCGCACAGATGAAAAGAGTTCTAAACTAAGAAATTATGTTAAATTGTATGAGGTCATTTAGAATCCGATGCTCATTCCACAGCTGCTTTTGCTGTCCTCCTGCTTCTCAAACTTTCAAGTTTTGCCTCCTGCTAGAGGTAAACAGGGTAAGAGTAATCTGCAGCTAATCAAATCCAGCATGGCAAACAGCCATATTCCTACTATAGAACTTTTTATAAAGAAAGTAACAGATTTATTCAAGTTGCCACATAAAATATAAGAGTTGATGATGCATTTTCTTCTTTTAAATGTTCACTATAAAAGGGATCATAACAAGTGTTTGCAAGCTGAATGACCTCATCTTTTATTCTAAGATTTAATAATCTTGTACAGTTGAATCAATCCAACAAAAAAACAAGACCTAACAAAATCTTTCTTTGTTTCTTTTAAAATGTGCTTTCAATTTTTATATTATTACTGAGACACTGAAATAAAACCAACTGGTTTAGGGCTAGTCATTTCCCCTCCACCTAGAAAAATACACAGCAAAACTATTTTGTGGACTGTATGGAATATTGAAATATTTCTGTATCCATAATCCTGTAATGAATGCTAATTGAATAATACTACAATGAATGCTGTAATGATTTTTTCTAAATTGTGTTTTTCTTTGGACAATATTTAAGACTTTTATGAATTAGGACAAAGATACAGACAGCAGTTTGCAAGGCTTAAACTTAGGACACAGAATTTTGCTTCAATGAGCTTTCTAATATTGATAAAATATTTAACATCACATTTCTTAGAGCAGTTTATGCAGAGAAAGGCATCCAAAAGGATGTTCTTCTACTGAAGGTGACAAGTAATCTAATGACCTTCCTTAGAAAGAAAAGAAAGACCTTCAAGTATGACTGAACCAGCCTAACTTAGATATTTTCTAAGCTCTTTCTGAAAGAGGCTTTGTTTCTTGTTGAGTGTAAAGAAAACGCAGTGAGAGAAACAAACCAAGAAAAGCAGCCTCTGTGACTAATCTCCTTTGAGTTAAAACATATTGATTCAGAACTTTGTGGTGCAGTGTTTGTTCACTGGTCAAAGACTGCTATGAGTACCAGAGAAATTCAACTACAGAATACTCATGACTTTGATTAACCATCAAGCTAACAGAGAGAACAATCCCATCCCCTCTAAAGAAGGGGAAAAGAAAACAATTTCTAGAATCTTTTGAATCAGGCAACTAGTCCCTTCTGTCCTCTAGCTAATAAGCTACTCTCTGCATGAATCCTCTTTTTGACTGGAAGCCTTTTAAATCTGCCACCTGGAAAACAGGCTTCCATGTGGCTTCTCATCTCTGGCATTTATTTGTCTTGACAAACAGGGCCAGCTGCACTTCTGGGTCTTTAAAGAATTATGTGGCCTTCTATAGTTGCCCCATGTATATCATTGCAGTGTAATGAAGATGTTTTAACACCCCAGCAGAGGATTCACCTGGTGCAGAAACTACACTGTACTTGCACAGTTCTTTCTATAGCTCTCCTCCATGCAGAGTATAACAAGGAGATTTGCCATAAACTTTCAAACCTGTAGACATTTGCCTCATTCAAAAAGATAGTTACAACACACCATCTGTTCTCAGTCAAAGCAAAATCTAAAAAGAATAAAAATAACTTTAAAATCATTTTTTTACTCCGACATCTCTTGAGGTTGAGCACACAATTAGACCTCCACGTTATTTATGCAGCATTCTGAGGCAGGATGGATGCTTTGTAGATCAAATGCAGTGACATTTTCTCAGACTTTAGAAGATAGTTTAATTTTAAACTAACTGCAAGTTATAAAAACTGAATAAGGGGAGAAGGAGCAACGGAGGACAAATGTTAAACTAATGTAAAAAAAATTTTTCAAGACCCATGTTTTGTAATTTTCCTGTCAGAACCCTGTTCACAATTTTTGTTATAGTTTATTTTAAAAATAATTTCTTCTAGGCTGAAGGTTAAAAAATTGCCCTCTCTATTATCTCCATCCATGATTTTGTGGTATCCTGAATTGGCATTTCTCTCTCTTTTATTTAGTTACCCATAACAGCAGCCTATCAGTCCCTACTTACATAGCTTTACAAAGCAGACCACTCACAAACAGTTTGTGGTGTGCACACAGAGATATAAAAAGGGAGAAACATGCCATGTAGGGAAACGTACTCACTGTTTATCCTAGGTTGAGTTTCCTAGCAAATGGCAAGACCAGGTTAATGAGAAACCCATACTGGAAATACACACAAAGCCATAAAGAATAAGATTGTCCTTTTTCTAATTAGTAATTTCTGTGACTTACTGTACTCATAAGAAATGTTACAATGGGCATCATCGCCCTACCAGAGTAAAAGCTGGACAAATGGGGCTAGATACAAAATTTTTTTCTTAATCTATTACAAAAACTTAGAAAATACAGAAAAAAAGTTTGAGTGTAATTACACTCAGCATTCAATAAACTTAGTTGCCAAAGTAAAGTAGCCAGTCCAAGTCACTGGGCAACTCTTTTTTATGGTTGAGAAGGCACAATGCAGATGATCAGCTCACTAGCTCTCTCTCTCTTTGGCAGAGGCTCGTCTACATATCTGGTTATTTGTTTTCTTCAGAGACCTATTGTTTTCATTTGTTTGTCTTACCTTTCCATTTGAAGTCTTACATTTCATGGGGTGGAGGTATTTTACTTATTGTATAAAAATTATTTCTAATGCATATTGGACTGAAATAGTTTGCATAAAGTTATGAATAATAATATGGATCCATTGAGGCAATTGAAACAATGAAAGTCCTACTTTCTACTGAATATTTGTTTACTACTGTTAAAATGTTATACCACTGTACATCAAGTGATACCTCAATGTGTAATCTGCATTCAACATCTCAACATATGCACAGTTAGCAAGAACCTACTTGCTAATGTGCTCACATTAGAGCTCACAAGATTTAACATCCGATTTTTGTTGATCTTTATCCCACATCAGCTGCTCTTGTTCCTCTTTTGACTCTTGGCTGGTAGTAAGGATTTGGTCTGTCAAACATTTCGAAGTGTGCAACAAGTCAGCAAAACAGATTGGTTATGCTGGAATGGCTGCCAATAAGAAGGACATGACCACCCTGAGGCTCTGGTAGATGTTTTGTGCTGGTAGATATATATCCCAGTGCCTATTGTTCACTCTGACATGGTGACCATCACTGTCAGCTTGATCAAATTCCCATCAGGAAAGGAAGTGTAGGACTGCTGCACAATTGCAATAATGTGTGTGACAGGCTGTGTGAGCCATGAGCCAGTGTCTTGAGTCTGACAATCAGTATGACACCTGGCATGCCTGCAGTGTTATGGTGCACATTTATAGCAAGTTATGGAAGACTGGATCGCCAAAAGACCGACCATACAAACATGGTACGCCAGTCTTCATTATCACATTTATTTCTTACAACTTAGATTTGTATCTTCTGCATAAGTGAGAGAGCAGTTGACTGTATATGACAACAAAAAAGCTTTGATATTTGTAAAATGGGAACTCATTGAAAACCTTTTTAAAAAGCAATTTTTCAGACTGTGATGAGAAGATACCTCTTCAATATTGTTTTCTGCATAGCTTGGTTCAAAATCTCAGTTATTATAGTATTCTTGAATAGGACAGAAGTTTCTTCAAGAATTAAGTACATCTGAGAAGTTGTAAAAATTCTGTAATAAATTTACCAGCAATCCTATGGCATTGATTCTCTTTTATTAAAATATCTTGATATATACCAAACAAAGAAGATTAAAAGACAAAGAAAGGTCTTGTTTATGCATTTACATGCATATTTAATGTGTAAGCTAGTTGGGAAATTTTATTTTCCATGTTTTAATACCCTAAAAATGTTTTTTATCTTCCACATAGCCCCATCCCCTTCAAAACTGCCACAGTCCCCTATGCCAGCCCCTGGGAAGGATTTCCAAGTCTTTTACAAAAACTGAAAATTAAAATACTTTGATCTAGAATTCCACAGCTGTGTTCTCGGGGACTTTTAGTTTGAAGTACCCCATGTTTCAATTTCCATTTTATTCCCTCAGTCAGACTACTGTCTATAATGCTTTTATGTGTTTTCTCTTTGTTGAGTGTAATATGTGACATGACCTTACCTATATCCCAGGAGAGACAATCTGGTGGAGGAGTAGAATGTCTGTACAATTACTAATACTTAAAGGATCCCTTCTCTTTAAACATGGCTCTAAACATATTTCACAACTCAGCTGCAGAAAAAAAGGAGAAAAAGAGAATCAGACATTTTCACCTAGTATAGACTTCACCTTAAAAAATTAGCACTAAAATAAAGGAAAACTCTGCCTTTAACTATGAGATTAAGCTATGAGAAGAGAATTTATTAATTTTTTTCTTTTACCTCCCAATGCATTTCAGCTAACAGAAAAGTTTAGTCTTTCCAGTCTTCTCTCTAACATAGACATAAATTTTTTGAATCTTGAACAGTAAGGTTACAATGGCCTTTGACCATAGAATTATCATAAAATAAGTGACTGATCAGTATTCATTCAACTTTGTTATACATACCCATTGCTATGATACTACTTGATGTTTCAGTAGTGATATTCATGCAATGGAATTTACAAGTTATTTATTTCACACACAGTGTTTGCAGCATTGCCCAGAACACAGTGACTTTAATTGAACTCTTCCCAAATGTCACCATTTACTAAGGATATGTCAAGAGATAAAGGTGAATGCATGATAGATGAGCAGATATAAAGGTGCTTAATTTCCTGCCAAACTGCACTAAAAAGTCCATACAAATCTCTTCTACCCACTCACCACTTCTGTCTCAATTTACAGAAGTGATAAAGATCTACCTCTTCATTCAAAAAATGTATCCTCTTTTATTTTTCAATTTCCTTTTGTTTCTCTTTTTTGATATTCACTTTGTTACAAAAAGACAGATATCAACCTTTTGAGGAAAGATCTTGACACAAGTCAAAGATGTTTAAAAATGAAAAGCATTACTTTTTCAAAAGGGTTAGAAAGACACTAATTTATACCAGCTTTATTTCAGTGAGACAAGGCAGATCTTATGAAGTTCATATTTCATATGAACTTAAAAATCTGACATGTAACTCCAAGCACTTTTCTGGGAACAAAGACAAGAGTTACTTGAAGTGTAAGCAACATCACCTTAACAGTTGATAGCAATAAAATTTTCGAAGTATTGTAATACCAAAGAATCATCTTGATCTTAAATTGAAAATAAATGTCCCTGGGAAAAGAAAACATGTCCTTATTTTTTGTAGGATTACAGTTGTTTTTGTACTGGAAAAGAAGGTTTTACTAATTGCAGGTAAATACAGCAATCAAACTGGCAATATATTGCTTTCTATTAACTCCTCACAGATAATATTACTGTTTAAAAGCATTTGATATTTGAAATTACTTACCAAATTAAATCCTAGTTTATATCTTCATTGTCATAATTTATATTTCAGTAGTCCCATAATGAAGTAAACATATTTACATTGAAATATCTTTTTTAAAAAATTATAATTTCCACTATTAAAAAAAACAACTGAAAATTCCATTAGAAATCACAACCCTCAACATGAGGAGCAGGAGTAATTTGCTCCATGTGTTAGTATCTGACATGTGGGTTCAGTTCCTCAGGAGTGAGTCAAGTTCTCCAACATATCAAGAAAAAAAAACCATATAAAACATATGTATTTCTATTTCATCGTCCAATAATTATTTAAAAACCCAAGAAAATGTATTGTGTTTTTTATTTTCTTCATGATGTTGCTACAGACTGCAAGAAGCTACATAGGCAAACATGAAAGTCAGTTCAAGTCCTAAAGAGCTCTCTGTCAAATAACTACTCTTCTGTGACAGCAAAGGAAGGTCCTGTCTGAAGCCATTTGAACCTCAGCTTTAGTTAGATGAGAAAGTAAGCGTTAGTCTATTTTTTCTGGTGAGGTGAAGTTAGACAAGGAGGAGAAATGGAGTGACTTCATGAGGCTGAGAAAAGTTAATGAAATAAAGTGGGAGCGCATAGTTAATTGGGTGTTAATCTACAGCTTTAACAAAGAGTTTGGTGGTGTAAACATAATTCTGTACATCCATTGTACAGAACTGAATTACTGGGAGTATTTCGTATCTGAAGTTCAAACTGCTTGAGTCAGACAAGAAGGCTTTGTTTGAGAGGTTTCTCTTTCTGAGTAAATGAACATAAATTACATTGCAATCGATTGCCATTAGGAATTTTGAAATCACCTTCTATGTGTTTTCTTTAACATTTCTAGAAATTATTTTTTCTTTCTGTCAACAGTCCTAGTAGTGTATTCAGCTGATAGAATATCCATTAAAATGAACTAATGGAGGTGAGAACACAGCTTTCAAATTCATTTTAATCTTGAAACTTTCCCTCTCTGAGTACTTGATTTGAGTGAAACTTTGATTGAAATATTTCAGGTTAAATGAAATTGGTTTCGCTCTTACAAAATATTAGTGGCACACAAGGACATACCTTTTTGTGGGTTACAGCTGCACATACATGAGCTACAAATTGCTACAAATATGTTTGATCTGTTCATGTTATTTTAGGTTAACAGTGGAGGAACATTTTGATTTCCAAGTGCTAAAAACTGGAACACTGATCAAATATATGCTAAAGCATGTCTATTTCTGCATGAGAATAAGGCTTGTAAGTTGCTACTCAAAATTTGTCTTTTGCCCATGGTGTAATTTGCATTCTTAATACAGGCCATATGTGTCCTGTAAATTTGTCAGTATTCTCATGGGTGCACATTGTAACAAGTATGGCAGCTGAATGGTTAAATACATGTCAGATTTAAATTTTTAATTAGATACAAATGAGAAAAAAATCTCTGTCTAGTTCTCCGGTGTAATGAGGAACATGACTCAGTGGTAAATGAAGCTACAAGAGGAATAGAAAACTTTCAGGTCTTCCAAAATTAAGTTCTTATGAATGCTCATTCTTCTGCACAAGTAAGAAAGATTAGAAGTCAGAAGCAAACAAAATCCAGTGATTAGATAGAAAGTAACCGGGCATTAGTAGTAGCTTTTGGGAAAAGGTGTATGGCATCTTGTACAGATATTGTATTGTGGAATGACACCAGGGAAAGTAATGTTCATTTCTATTAAATTCTGTATATAAAAGCTGTAGTCTGATGCTTGCCAGTAATCCATACATTTATTTCTCATGCTACTGTATGAACTAATAGACCTGGGAATTTAACTTTCTTGGTTCAAGTTGTCATAAACTTTAAAACAGATACCAAAGATGTTTTATATTTAAAATATTGTGTGCTTGTCTAGGACTTTAAGCAATGGTCTTGCTTAAATAAGATAATAATCATACAATCATGGGTTTTGTTTGGAGGGGCCCTTAAAAAGATTGCCTTGTTCCTATCCCCCTGTCAAGGGCAGAGACACCTTCTGCCAGAACAAGCTGTTCAGAGCCCCAACCAAACTGAACACATCCAGGGATGGAGCATCCACAGCTTCTCTGGGAAACTTGTTGCAGTGCCGCACCACCCTCACAGTCAAAAATTTCTTCCCTAACACCTAATCTAAGCCTACTCTCTCTCAGTTTGAAACCATGCCCTCTTATCCTATTACTGCACACCCTTATAAGAAGCCCCTCTCCAGCTTTGTCATAGGCCTCCATCAGGTATTGGAAGGCTGCTCTAAGAGCCCTCTGTCCTCCGGATTGAATATCCCAACTCAGCCTAATTTCATAGCAGAGGTGTTTCAGTCCCCTGAGCATCTTGGTAACTCTCCTCTGGACTCACTCCAGCAGGTTCTTGTCCCTCTCATGTTGGAGGCCCCAGAGCTGGATGCAGCACTACAGGTGGGGTTTCTCCAGAGCAGAGCAGAGGGGCAGAATCACATCCCTCAGCTTGTTGGTCACAATTCTTTTCTTTTGATGCAGCTGAGGACACATTTGGCTTTCTGGGCTGTGAGTGCACATTGCTGGGTCACATTGAGTTTCTTGTCAACCAATACCCCCAAGTCTCTTTCCTCAGGGCTTCTTTCAATCCATTCTTAATTCACATAATTATATGGGAAACAATTTAGCCTAATACCCTGCTAGGACTATTCATAATGGATTAATTGGAAATGCTACTTAAAAAAGCCTGCTTTGAGATTTGCCAAAAGTGAATTTTAATCTAAAATATGTGGGTGTTACTTTTCTTTGATTGTTTAAATCCCCCATCACATGCCACTGCATAGCATTATTACCGCTTCTTGCTTTCCAGCAGCAACTTGATGCCATCCAATTCTCCAAGAGAGTTTTAAATATTTAGAATACTGTCCAAGTATGAACTCATCTGGAACACCAAGAACTACAATTAAACTAATTAAACTCTTGCAATCTGGCATTTCAAATTATTGCAAATAGGTAAAAAACCTTTAGCTGAATGACAAAGTCTGTAACACACTGCCTTCCCTTTCCTTAATTGCAGTTTATATTGTCAAGATTTTAATGAGCTGATAAACATGTTCTCCAGAACTATTCAACAAATTATGTTGCATTTATAAGTCCATAAATTAGTATATTGAGTAAGAAAAAAACTATTAAATTCATTGCATCCTTTTCTTCAATCTGTATTGCATGCAAATAAGACCAGCTAGAGGAGATTCTGTTGAACAGTCATATCTACTGGGATAAAATTATAATTATTTTTTTTACTTCCATATCTTCCTAAAGTCATATATGTAGGAAAAGTATTGAGAGGCTAGTTTGCTATATAAGCCTTGAATAAAAGGGAGATAATTTTCTAATAGTTAGAAAGCAAAAGAATGTAAGAAATGGACGAGTCAAAATCAAAGACAATACCAGTCATATATAGCATCAGTACAGGATCAGGCCCTTTCTCATTCAGCTTCATACTCTGTGTCAAAGTCATCCAATATTTATTTCTATATCTATTAATTTTTCCACTTTAAAATAGCCACAATTATTATCTCACTTGCACCCAATATGTTCACATGTCATAGCTGAACAGGCTTATTGCTATCAGTTTCTGGGTACTTTGAAAGTGTGAACTGTTTAGCAAGACATTAGTGGTGTGCCAAGAGCCTGAAGCATCAGCTCTGAAAGCACAGGCTGCTTCACTGATCGCCTGCAGAGTCCCAGATGCTGGGTCTATGTTACTATGTAGAGCAGCCCTCAGGGTAGCCTCAAGGCCAGAAGAGCTTACCATCTACCTTGATTGCTCATTCAGTCATCCCAAAGGCGAGCTCTGGGGCAAACCTGCTGATACTCCTGGACGGCACTGGGAATTGGTGATGTATCCCATCCATCAGCAACAACATTTGCACGTATCCTTTAGCTATTCTCTTTGCCATTTCATTGACATCAAGTAGGGAAAAAAAGAAAATAGTCTGGGCATTATTCCTTGAAGATGCCCTCAGGTTCTTCCCAAAAGGACTCAAAATGTTTGCTGTCATAAGGACAACAGGGACTTCAGGCAACCTTAGTTTATACTGCAGGTAAAAGATATAATGGATGCAAAATGTGTACCTCTTATTGACAGGAAATCTGAAGTCTTCATATTAGGCACAGCATGGAGTTATCCACAGAACAGATGAGTATGAAATAATGAAATGATTCCATATAATTTAAAAATCATATCTTTCTGAAAAGCATGGTGCCATGATTCAGACAGTTATTCTCAACCTGTGCATTATGGATGATGATGCATGTATTCCTGGCCTGGTAAAGCATAGTGCATAAGTTAAAACCAACTTTTAACTACTGGTGAAATATGGTGAAGGTACTCTAAGCTCACACATTTTATTTTACATGTAGGATAAGACAGGGACAGTCATGGATGACTACTGCAGCTCATACAGTCAAGTGTAGCAACATCCTTTTGTTGCCTGCTCAAATATGAATTTACCAGAGCAAGGAACCTGCAGCAGTTGGGCACTCCACTTTTTCGTTTTGCCTCTCTGTGCCCTGAAGTGATTGTGATACCCTTGTAGTTTCTTTTCTTGCAAGGGGATTAGAGTTTTCTCTGGAATCAGATGAGGTCAGAAATGTACATGAGCTTGAAACAAAAAAGAAAAGGGAGCTGGAAGTGCAGTCTATGTAGTTATAACTCTAAAGGCAACAACTACTTCAAAAAGACAATTCATGAAGTTGATTATTGCACTGGTTCTATTTCCTCCTTTTTCCTACCCTGTGATAAGCATCATGGTAGAAGAGGGTTCTGGATTCAAACCAAGACACAGCCTTCAGGTTGGACCTTTTTGAAAAAAAAAAATAAAATACAGACCTCAAACCCAATAATTCTTAACTAGAATAAGAATAAACCATACTCTTTAACGGAAGATGATTTTGAAGCACTGATCTCCACCAATGAGAATGTTCTGTGGTTAGCTTGCAGTATGCAGCAATAACATGTTGCTTTCTCTTTTCTTTTCACTTTTGCTAAGGGTGATTATTGTGGTTCATAATATTTTGGCATCTTTAGGGTATCTGACCTAACACAAAATGGCACCTGATTTAAGCTCACAATATTTGAAATTAGGAAGGTATAAATAATATATTTAAAAATGACTTACTGGAGGATCCAAAGCTTTAAGTGGTGCAAGGGAGCTCTTCATAAGTACTTCTAGTTAAGTATCCTCTACTTTATTCAATAAATCCCTTTTATAAATAATCTAGGCAATCTTACTGAAATCATTATTGTTAAATGTACAGATAACAGATTGCAGGTTCAACGGATAATGAGGTTCACCACAGCTACAAAAGTGATTGCAGCTCTTAAAGACATGGTTCATTTCTGTTAGAAAGTGCCCTGCTACATTTTATCTGGTAGCATACGAAACAGTCTATATTTACAAAACTGAGTGTTTAGCCTTGGAAAAGAGTAGGTTGAAGTATTTGATGATTATGCTAGATGATTGTATCATGCACTCTTAATGTAATGCTTGGTGAAATTTACCACAGAAAATCTTACAAAAGTCTAATTATCTTGCTCCATGGTTTCAGTAAGTAAGTCTTGTGGTGGAATATCATTTATTCTTATGATACCCACCATTCAACAAATCATTAGTAAAAATTCAAATTAGTTCTAAAATAATCCAGAGAGCTGTGAGAAAGACTTCAGGCTGTATAGCTTAATAAACTAATACAGCAATCTAGAGAAAAGGGACTGAAGAAGTTAACTGGATTAAAGACTGTGGATGCTTAAATATGGAGCAAATGCTAGATGGAAGGAGAAAGGCTTTCAACACTACTAAGAAAGGAATACAAAAGTCAATAGTTGGAAAGAGATTTTAGAAAATTCAACTCTAAATAAAGAAAAGAAATTCCTAATCATAATGATACAGCTCATTAGTGAAGATATTATCTTCAATATTCCTTGTAATCTCTAAAGCAAAATTTGAGATTCTCTCATCCAAGTTTGAGAGGTGCTCTTCAGCTAACAAAGCAGAAGCAGTGCTTTTTTAGCTCTAAAGGGCTGTAAATATGAGCATTGCTTCTCTTTTCTTCCTCTTCTGCCTCAGTTGACATTCTGAGTGAATTCTGCAAGTACACTTAATTGTTTCATCACCATTTGTAAGGCAAATTGCTTTAATCAAATTTCTTGCTTTATGCCTGTTCTGGTTGCATGATTTGGCTTTTGATTTTATGAAGTTTGGCTTCTGATTTTTATTTGGTTGAGTTTTAATATCATTGAAGGTGTCCTGATCGTAAATGACCAGCCAAACCTCTATTTGGCTCATTTGATTGCCTCTTTGTTGGCCTCCCTAATCAGATCTGACTACTTTTACAGGTCTGACTACTTTTGCTACTACTTCTGTGTCCAAGAAGCAACCAATACTATTTAGTTTACTCGTGCAAAATTTGTTGGTCATCATCACATCACTGAAATCATATCTGCACAGCTGCTATTAGCTGGATCTGTTCTGGTCACTTTTCTATCTTGTTTTTCTCTGAACCCAGACACCAGTTAATGACCTGAGAATCTCATGTCCCTTTCTCTGGCAAAAGGTGTTCTATTTCCATTTTCTTACACAGAATCTCTACACAGATATTCAGATTTAAAATTCTATTTTCTTTGAACTCAAGGACAGCAATTAATTTCCTCAATTGGCCTCATGCAAGTAAAATTCACAAATATTCTACTAAGCTAGAAGACATGCATCACACAAGCATAAACACATTAGGTGTTCAGACATTTTAACTAGACATGTTTGCAGCTGCACTTGCATTTGCATATGTTCTGACACTTTGCTTGTAGTTACCAGTCAAACATAGTTTCCCTCAAGGTTTGGAGACAACCAGGACTGACTTTCAAACAAAGTTATATATGTAGCTCTGATACACATATAGTATTAATAAAGGAATTATTTTGCTCTAAAAGAAATTTATACAGTAAGCAAAGTCCTTAAGCCAGTCCTTAGTTTTCTGAGTCATTAATATATAATGTGATAGTACCAGTATCAAATATAAACAAATTCATTATGCATGCAGATGAACTTTTAATTTAGTTACCCTGGATTACAGCAAGGTTAACAGAATTACAATGAAGCTATTACAGCTGAAATTAAAATGTGTTTTCATGTTGCTGGTTTAGAGACGTGGCTTGAGCACTATTCAAATACTGCTCCAACTTGATTCATACACAGAAAATTAATTCAAAGTAATACCATAAAATGTGTTTGCACTCTCTCTGGGCTTCACACAGGTGCTTTACAGTTTGTTTTAATAACTAACATTTTTATTGTTGAGGTGTGTAATCAACATTACAGACCACATCCTGAGGCCTGCAAGGTATGAGGATGAAGAGGCTCTGTATGAACTGAGGAGATGAGGTAGCCTGTATAAAGCTAGAACACCGGGCCCCATTTGTCTTCCTATATAGCTTCTTTCTGTGTGACAGTCACTAGATAATTTGCCCCAGGGGCAAATATTAATTTATGAACAATAGCCAAGCTTTTATCAGAGAATTCATCTCACCTGATTAATTTCTTCTCCAGTGCTAACAGAATTCTATTACTTCAGTAAAATCAGATACATTTGTGGCCTGCATTATGTCAAAAGCTAATTTTTTTTCCTACAAAAACATTAGAGGAAGATGTAGGTAAGGATAAATATAGGAGCTGTACTATGAAAATTATTATTCTTAACTGGGATGTTGAAGATCCTTAATATAAAGCAGATCAGTAAGATCCTAAATGAGAGATGCAGGACTCCAGACGGCTCCTCAAAATGCTGTTTATTGCATTCTTACAGCAGTAGTGGGTCGTGGGTATCACAGGCCTGTAGGTGCTGGCTCCAGGCAAGCCTGAAGTCTGAAGCCCATTAACTGCCAGCTACAGCCAATAGGCAAGCCTAAAGCCCCCTTTGTTCTGGTTACAATTATATATTTTTGTTTGCTGAGCAACTTAATATATTACAACCAATCAGTATTATACACAATATTCCTACATTTTTCTATAGCCTACCAAAACTACTAAAATTACCATTCTATGTTAATAATTATTTAATCTTATGTGTTAGTATGTTACATTTTAAGTTCAAAATTTGTTTTGTTTTCTTACAGTGGAAAATTCTTCTACTTGGTAAAAGCATCTTTTTGTTTGCCTATGCTTTTGCTAAGAATTCTTTCTACTTGGTAATAGCATCTTTTTTTTTGTGGTAAACAAATCCTTTGGTCTTAGTCATAAAATCTTCCTTCCTGCTCATTCAATCTTTGCTTCCTTAGTTAAGTAGTAACAACTGGTTCAGCAATCCTCAGTTTTAGAAATCTTCTATTCCTCTCTATCAAAACTTGTTTTCATTTCCACTTCTCTTACCATCTCTACATTCAGAGAGCTTTCTGCTAAGCATTCATATCTATAAAGTTTTCCTGTTAAACTTTCATCCTTCTCAACAAAGATCCTCATTTCTACATAGCGATTTAAGCAAACAGAGCTTTTGCTTTTGCATGACAAAGTCTTGGTAGCAGGACAGGTTGCATGGGTGGCTTCTGTGAGAAGACACCAGAAGCTGTCGCTGTGTTGGAAGAAGCCATTTCCAGTGTTGGAAGATGAACCTGTCACTGGTCAAAACTGAGCCCATCAGCAATGGTGGTAGTGCCCCTCTGAAAACATAGGGTAAGATACACTGGGCAGCAGTTGGGAGAGAGAAGTGAGATTATTTGAGAGAAACACATCTGTGGATATCAAGGTCAGTGAAGAAGGAGGGGAATGATCTATGCACGAAAGCAAGGACTCCTGTACAGCCTGGTGAAGGCCATGATGATGCAGGCTATTCTCCTGCTGTTCATGGACGCCCACACTGCAGCAGGGACCCAATTGCAGCCCATGGAGGACATCACATTAGAGCCTGAAGGTGGGTGAAGGAGAGAGAAGCCCTGAGCAAAACCTGCCCTGGAGCAACCTTCTGGCAGGACCTGTGGTGCCATGGAGAGAGAAGCCCACACTGAAGCAGGTTTTCTGGACTTGTGATGCCATGGGTGACTCACACTTGAGCAGTCTCTTCCTGAAGGACTGCACTATGCAGAAGGGACCCACACTGGAGCAGTTAATGAAAGGCTAATGTAGGAGCAGTTCATGAAGGACTGTATCACATGAGAAATCCAATGCTGTTGCAAGGGAATGGCGTAAGGAGGAAGGAGAAGATAGACCAAGAGTTATGAACTGATGACAATCCACATTTTCTGTCCCTCTGTGCTGCTCAGGCAGAAGAGGTAGAAGAGTTAATAATGGAGTTGAGCCCAGGAAGAAAGGAGAGGTGGAAAAAAGAAGTTTTTAGTTTGATTGTTATTTCTTATACTGCTTTATTTACTAATAATTGGCAATAAATTGAGTTCATCTCCCCAAGAAAAATTTGTTTTGCCTGTGACCGTAATGGATGTGCCAACTCAGTAGATTATCACTGCATTTTCTCCCTCTGTCTTGTTGATGGAAGAAGAGTGAGTCACTTGGTGGGCACCTGATGTCCAGTCAAGAACAATCCATCACAGAAAGAGGTCTCTCACTCTCCTTTAGAAATCTGCTATCCCTTCATTATGGATTACATATCCATCCAGAGAGTAAGGCAGACCTGGCTTTAATGCCCTTCTTACCATAAAGAAAGTTAAATTCACTTGTTTATCTTGCTGGAAGAATGTGTTGTGTACAATCATACAAAAAAGATTGATTTCCAAGTTTTCCAATTTTATCACTTTCCTCTGACATCAGGATCCCAGAACAGAATTTGGAATTCACTGAGTAAGAGACAAATCAAAAAAATGAGAAACTGCCATAACTCAAGAACTTAGCTGGCTTCTGTCTACTGCATCTTACTTAAAGACATTTGGAGATTAGAAGTCAGAGTCCTTGTTGCAAGGTGAAGGTTATATTTCTTGAAATGTTTCATAAAACACTATGTTGGCATCCCTAACATATTTTATCTTTTCTACAGGAAATTTAGGGGCTTTAGATTCTATTCCAAAATATAAGACTGGCATTCAACAAAACATTTAAGCAGAGCTTAAGAGCCGAGTTCAAGACTGATTTGAGAAAATATCAGCTAATCTACCATGTAATCTGAGATAATTTGGATGTTTGAAATAGGATTTATTTGCCTGTCTATTTGTATTTAGTGCCAATTTAGATATGCTAAAGTGTTCCATTTGGTTTCTGTTTGCCTTTCTAAAACTGTTGAACCATTGTAGCTGATACCATGTATCATATTTGCCAGCCCTAATAGAACAACTTGTACAGCTGGACAGCTGAAAATGGGAGATGAGTATTTGTTCAGGAAACTGAATTCTACTTGTAGGACCCAAGAGAGAAATTTCCCTGAGCATGTGTAGTTGTATTTGTAGGATCCTAAACGTATATCCATATCTTTGGTAAGTGGTGGATCACTTGGTTTATAATTATCCAAGGATCTAAGCCCAAAGAAACAAACTTACTTAAATCATTCCTACCTTGCTAACACTTAAATTAAGAAGAGTGCAAATTTTCAGCAGGTCCCTGCTAAATCACAGGTTTCACCTATTAGAAAGTCTACCTTTTATATTCAACTTCAGCCAGTTTATAGATGAAAATAAGGTGTCAAGGAGAGACACAAATACTAAACAGTTGGACTGCCATTCAGAGAAATCTTAACAAGCTGAAGAAAGGGACCAAGACGAACCCCATGAAGCTGACAAAAGAAAAGTTCTGTCCTGCACCTGAAGAGGAATAAATCCACATACCAGGGTAAGAGTAGAGGCTGACCGCCTGCAAAGCAACTTTGCAAAAAAGAAACTAGTGTTCCTGGCAGACACTGAATTGAGCATGAATCACAAGTGTCCCATGAGTGGAATAAAAGGGCTACAGCATCCTAAGCAGAAAAAGCATTTCCAGCAGATAGAAAGAGGAGATTCTTCTCCTCAGCTATTGAGTGTGTTCAATTCTAGGCTCTCTGGCAGAAGAATCATGTACATACTGGGATCAAGCTAGTGCAGGACCATAAAGGTGTTTATGGGACTGGAGCACCTTTCATGCAAGGGGAGCTGAGACGTGGGACAGTTCACTTTGCAGAAGAAGATTTGGGGGCCCAGTAAAGGGCTGGTCCAGGTCTTGCCTGCAGGACAGGAGTGAATGAGTAAGTGGAACCCAGATCTTTTTCAGTGGTGCCCACTGATAGTACCAAAGGCAAGAGACAAAAACTGAAAAGCAGTAAAATTTCATATTATCATAAGAATAAAGAAGCCCAATGCTGGAAGAGGTTGTCCAGATAAACTGTGCAGTTTGAATCCCTCAAGATTGTCAAAACCTGAGAAGACAAAGACCTGGGCACCGTGGTGTAGTTGATAGTGTTCCATGCAAGGGTGTTGGACTCCATGGTATCCAAAGCCCATTATGACCTCAATGGTTGTGTGATCCTACTAATCAGATACTTGACAGTGGACTATTTGAACTGAGCCAAATGAAGCCTTAATGGAGAATGTGCATTCTCTTATTACCAGCTGAACTACACTAGATTAGGGAATATACCCTGCTGTTTGATCAGTCATCTGTGTTTAAAAACTCTTTCTGTGGCAATCAAAGCAGTATTGCAAGAACTTTCATCATTTAAATTGCACAGAAAAAAAATACTGTAGGGAATAATCTTTCATTGGCAGATAGATGTTGTACTTTGTGACTTATGAAATAATTTTTAAGCCTAATTTATTATTATATCAACAATAAAAAAAACTTGCTCAAGTAATTTGTTATACCATGGAGTGAGTCTCTTTAATATTGAAAAACTGTATAAGTAATGACATCTTGTATTAGTATTAGATCTGCATTAATAGTGCAATTGCTGTTACTGCTGTTATGTTTTATATTATAGTCATCTGTGAAAGTTGGGAGGTGTTAATCAACTGAACAATGCTGGTTTAGCAGACATGAGATAATAAAAGGACAGGTTGATAACAATCATTACTTCAGAACTAATAAAATCTGTTGTGTGTAATTTACCTATAAAAGTTAAAGTTCACTCTAATTGGTCTGTCATTTTTTATTACTGCAAAATATGCTCCTGTTCTCATTATAAGAGTTTTTGTTGCAAGGCAGTTTGTAGGTGACATAGTTTGGCTCAGTTTGACTTCTCAGGAGAAGAGAACCAGACTCGGCCAAATATGCTCTTTGTGCAATGTCGTAGGGAGGCACACATTATTAGTAGAGATGTTAGCAGCCCAAAGTTTCTTAGCTGTGAAAAAGATTTAGGCAATTTCATTGCATATCATTAAAGACTAAGTTGAATTGTTAATACATGAAAGTTTTAAAGCTATTTCTTGAGGAACATATGACAGATGGTTATGGTAAGATGAAGGTAATGATGTGAAGTACGTCCTTGGACAAGTCTTCCATTGTCTTTCACAGCTGAGAGATATTACCATTATGTCCTTGTCCTTTCCATTGTTCTCACTTCTGCCTATGATTTTTGGAAACCACTTCCTTTATTTAAGTGCTCTATTAGATAAAATAAGTCAGAAGAAGCTTCCAGGAGGATGAAGTGAAGGAGAATTATGTGCTGAAGACAGTGCCACCATAACTAACAAAATAAACAAGGTCTACTATAAACAAAATATCTCTGAGGTCAAGACTCACAGTCAAATTGGATTATAGATTCATCCCATTCTAGTCAGTTTAAGACGTAGTTGTGATATAAGAAAATAATTGTTGCAGTAAAATGAAAACACAAGGAAGGAAGTAAAAGAAATTTCCTTTGGATTCAGAAGTTATTAAAAAATAGGAAAACAAAATACTGCTTTTGTAAGTGTTGTGAATTTTTTTTTCTATCTTGGGGTTATTAAACTCCAGCACTGACTGCTCNAACTTGTACAGCTGGACAGCTGAAAATGGGAGATGAGTATTTGTTCAGGAAACTGAATTCTACTTGTAGGACCCAAGAGAGAAATTTCCCTGAGCATGTGTAGTTGTATTTGTAGGATCCTAAACGTATATCCATATCTTTGGTAAGTGGTGGATCACTTGGTTTATAATTATCCAAGGATCTAAGCCCAAAGAAACAAACTTACTTAAATCATTCCTACCTTGCTAACACTTAAATTAAGAAGAGTGCAAATTTTCAGCAGGTCCCTGCTAAATCACAGGTTTCACCTATTAGAAAGTCTACCTTTTATATTCAACTTCAGCCAGTTTATAGATGAAAATAAGGTGTCAAGGAGAGACACAAATACTAAACAGTTGGACTGCCATTCAGAGAAATCTTAACAAGCTGAAGAAAGGGACCAAGACGAACCCCATGAAGCTGACAAAAGAAAAGTTCTGTCCTGCACCTGAAGAGGAATAAATCCACATACCAGGGTAAGAGTAGAGGCTGACCGCCTGCAAAGCAACTTTGCAAAAAAGAAACTAGTGTTCCTGGCAGACACTGAATTGAGCATGAATCACAAGTGTCCCATGAGTGGAATAAAAGGGCTACAGCATCCTAAGCAGAAAAAGCATTTCCAGCAGATAGAAAGAGGAGATTCTTCTCCTCAGCTATTGAGTGTGTTCAATTCTAGGCTCTCTGGCAGAAGAATCATGTACATACTGGGATCAAGCTAGTGCAGGACCATAAAGGTGTTTATGGGACTGGAGCACCTTTCATGCAAGGGGAGCTGAGACGTGGGACAGTTCACTTTGCAGAAGAAGATTTGGGGGCCCAGTAAAGGGCTGGTCCAGGTCTTGCCTGCAGGACAGGAGTGAATGAGTAAGTGGAACCCAGATCTTTTTCAGTGGTGCCCACTGATAGTACCAAAGGCAAGAGACAAAAACTGAAAAGCAGTAAAATTTCATATTATCATAAGAATAAAGAAGCCCAATGCTGGAAGAGGTTGTCCAGATAAACTGTGCAGTTTGAATCCCTCAAGATTGTCAAAACCTGAGAAGACAAAGACCTGGGCACCGTGGTGTAGTTGATAGTGTTCCATGCAAGGGTGTTGGACTCCATGGTATCCAAAGCCCATTATGACCTCAATGGTTGTGTGATCCTACTAATCAGATACTTGACAGTGGACTATTTGAACTGAGCCAAATGAAGCCTTAATGGAGAATGTGCATTCTCTTATTACCAGCTGAACTACACTAGATTAGGGAATATACCCTGCTGTTTGATCAGTCATCTGTGTTTAAAAACTCTTTCTGTGGCAATCAAAGCAGTATTGCAAGAACTTTCATCATTTAAATTGCACAGAAAAAAAATACTGTAGGGAATAATCTTTCATTGGCAGATAGATGTTGTACTTTGTGACTTATGAAATAATTTTTAAGCCTAATTTATTATTATATCAACAATAAAAAAAACTTGCTCAAGTAATTTGTTATACCATGGAGTGAGTCTCTTTAATATTGAAAAACTGTATAAGTAATGACATCTTGTATTAGTATTAGATCTGCATTAATAGTGCAATTGCTGTTACTGCTGTTATGTTTTATATTATAGTCATCTGTGAAAGTTGGGAGGTGTTAATCAACTGAACAATGCTGGTTTAGCAGACATGAGATAATAAAAGGACAGGTTGATAACAATCATTACTTCAGAACTAATAAAATCTGTTGTGTGTAATTTACCTATAAAAGTTAAAGTTCACTCTAATTGGTCTGTCATTTTTTATTACTGCAAAATATGCTCCTGTTCTCATTATAAGAGTTTTTGTTGCAAGGCAGTTTGTAGGTGACACAGTTTGGCTCAGTTTGACTTCTCAGGAGAAGAGAACCAGACTCGGCCAAATATGCTCTTTGTGCAATGTCGTAGGGAGGCACACATTATTAGTAGAGATGTTAGCAGCCCAAAGTTTCTTAGCTGTGAAAAAGATTTAGGCAATTTCATTGCATATCATTAAAGACTAAGTTGAATTGTTAATACATGAAAGTTTTAAAGCTATTTCTTGAGGAACATATGACAGATGGTTATGGTAAGATGAAGGTAATGATGTGAAGTACGTCCTTGGACAAGTCTTCCATTGTCTTTCACAGCTGAGAGATATTACCATTATGTCCTTGTCCTTTCCATTGTTCTCACTTCTGCCTATGATTTTTGGAAACCACTTCCTTTATTTAAGTGCTCTATTAGATAAAATAAGTCAGAAGAAGCTTCCAGGAGGATGAAGTGAAGGAGAATTATGTGCTGAAGACAGTGCCACCATAACTAACAAAATAAACAAGGTCTACTATAAACAAAATATCTCTGAGGTCAAGACTCACAGTCAAATTGGATTATAGATTCATCCCATTCTAGTCAGTTTAAGACGTAGTTGTGATATAAGAAAATAATTGTTGCAGTAAAATGAAAACACAAGGAAGGAAGTAAAAGAAATTTCCTTTGGATTCAGAAGTTATTAAAAAATAGGAAAACAAAATACTGCTTTTGTAAGTGTTGTGATTTTTTTTTTTCTATCTTGGGGTTATTAAACTCCAGCACTGACTGCTCGTGACAGTTCAGTTATCATCTGACTGGTGACAAAAATGATAAAATGATTAAAACATTCCTGTTTTCCGACAAAAAAAAAAATAGCTGATAGACCAAGAAAATAAGGGAGTATAATTAGCTGCATGGATCAGGTGCTAGATCTCTTATTTTACGAAGCAGCAAACTAAGCAATTATCTAGTGTTTGTTTTTTTAATCCAGCCAGTACAAGATACGTAAGTTTTGAAAACAAAGTAGGCATATTTTGTATGGTAGTTGTTATTGTCACAGAGAATTGATTATAGAATCCTAGAATAATTTAATTTGGAAAAGACATTTAAAATTATTGAGTCCAACTGCTACCAACTCAATCGGTTCCCTCAGCAAAAGATTTAAGTTGAAGAAAAATAATTGCTTTCTCACAACTCAGAATTTAACTGCAGAATTTCTTCACACAGGAAAAAAAATTACAAGAAAAACAAACCTAGAACAAATTTATAAAGTAAAAAAAAAAATTGAGGAAAATTGGAATCATCAATGTGTATTTGAAGGTGTTTTTGTCCAGGTATAACCTCAAAGCAGTCCTTACAGTGATGGCTGACAAAAATTAGAAAGTAAAGTTGATCTATACATGACTTTTCCCTCATGCTTCTACTCCTGGCATGCAAGTATGTTTTGAACAAAAATACCAGAAGAAAAATTTTGAAGAAAAATATCAGAGAAAGCAGAGGTTCTTTTTGGTCCAGTAAGGTCTTTGCTAATTGTGTAATGGTCTGGGAATGTAGGAATTTTATTCTTGCCTTCAGATTATTAACTGTTTTATTATACTTTTTAGTATAGTTTTTGAATTAGATATAACTTGAATTTAAATTTTGATTTTTTTATTTATAGAATGCTAAATATTCACTAATTGTTTAATATAATTTTTCCTTGTTTAAGTTTTTATTTTTCCAAATAATCACAAGATTTAAATATGAAATTTTCTTATGTTATTTTGTGCATCACTCTTGTTCCACCTCAATTTTAGTTCAATTTCATGTTACACATTTCAGCTGTACTTCAGGTATTGATACTTTACAGTTTTTTTCAGTTTCCATTCTTTCAAGGCTTTAATAGCAAGTATATAACTGCCTGCTTGAAGCTGAAGTGGCATTACCTCATTATTGTTTAT
Organism: Alaudala cheleensis; assembly: GCA_013398995.1. Lineage (NCBI taxonomy): Eukaryota > Metazoa > Chordata > Aves > Passeriformes > Alaudidae > Alaudala > Alaudala cheleensis. The sequence goes on from VWYE01002996.1 coordinate 23,874, forward strand.
TGAACATGTTATATTGAAAACAGCAAATATAATTTTCATTTCTGTGAACTCTCTAAGTGAATGTTAAAGACCCAAGGGCCTAATAAAATTCTTACATTAATCAATGACTTGAGGTTGCTTTGGAGAAAAAGGTCTTTTCCAACTTGAATAATTCTATCATTCATTGATTTACAGTAACACCAAACAGTTTTTCTGCCTCCCTGGCTGCTCTCAGAAATCTTTTACCCTTCATAAACTACGCCAAATAACATCAAATATTTTTGCATCAGTTGCAGTGAAATGAAATTCTTTGATTATGTGTGTAGAGTCAGGACCAGTGCCCTTCTCCCGTCCTTTCCACTCTCTCCAGGTACATATTTTCATTTTTGGATTTGGTACCACGTCTGTAGGGTACCTTGATGGAAAACCTTATTAAACCCCTGTAAACATATGCACATTCTAACAATTAGATCTTCCTTATTCTCAAAATTTAGGGATGTATTAATACCAATATATTTAACGTGCTTACAATTGTTCTCTGACACTTGAGCTCAGAAAAGGGCTCAGCTTTTGTTTCATATTCTCCAAAACACATGGTTCCATGTTGCGAATGCTCTTTGGGAATTGTGTTAGGTTTTGAATTGTAAACAGGACAGTGACAGTTGGCATGAGTCACCAGCCTTCCACAGAGTATTCTAACAGTGTATTGGTAAATAGAATCAAACTCCACTGCCTAGGAATGTTCCCAAAGTAGCCACTGACTTTTTTAGAGTATTGTATTGGTTTTAGATGGAAAGAATACTCTCTCTAGAATCTCCATTGAATCTTTTCCCTTTTCCATCTCCCTCTCTGACTCTCTCTGTCTCTTCTCTCTCTCCTTTTTTTCCCCCCTGTCAGTCTTAGAGTTCCAATCTTTACTTCAGTTTGCCTGAAGTTAAAACAGATTTGTCAGTTCATTTTCCTAGTTCTTTCCTGGAGTCTTTTAAAATCGATCTCCTATTTGATCCTTTCCATCCTTCTGATTTCAACTGGAAGTTAGCAGTTTTATATTTGATTACTTTTAGTGTTCCTGGTTAAGTATCATCTCTTCATGTCAATGTCTTAATCTTTTTATTGTTTTATCTTTATAGTCATTTACTGACACTTTAATTTGAGACAGTTCTTAAAGTGTTCCTTGATTAAAAAAATAGAAAACCACTATGGAAACACATTAGGAGAACAAATACACTACATTTTTAGCTGTTTTGCTATGCACATTTCTTCCTTAAGTGTCTTGTATCATCTTTTGAACCTCATTAAATCTTTGACTGTCTTCCAGACTTCCTGTGCTTAAAAGTCCTCTGTAAGAAGTTTTAATGCTGTTAGTAAGTAACTCCTAAACACTTCTTCAAAACGGAAACATTTAGCTCACCATAGTATATTCTCTTTTCTTCTTCTTTCTTCATTCAGACCCAAACTTTATCTTTGGAATAACTGCTGAGGGTATTTTTTTGTTTGTTTGAGGGTTTTTTGTGGGTTTTTTTCATTATCATTGGTTTTGGGTGTTATTTTTCTTTTATTTCTAACAAACCCCTACATTTAGCTGTTTACTAGCACTTTTTAGCCTTTTAAATCAGTTTTCTTAGAGTTTGCCTCATGTAAGGTTTTTATTTTTCTATAGTGTCTGTCTGAGAGAATTTAAACATTGACTCACTTTCTGATTTTCATTGTAACTGTTTTATTGCCATATGTAGCTTTTCTTTCTGAAGTGAAAAATTATAATGGTAGCTTTCTGTTCCATTTTTATCAAGCAAAGCTGTCTAATTCTAATATTTTTTCCAAGGTGATCTATTTAGTGCTTTGCTGGACACTGCACTAATAAGTAAGGCATTCTAACATCTCAGTCTAAGGAACCCAGCAGGGATATTACACAGGAGTTTAGACTCACAATTCAATGCTTGACTTCTTTTACAACAGATCGAGAACTAAGCATCTCAGAAAATGAATGCTAAAGCTCCCATGATCAAAAAAGGTAATTAAGAATTCCAAACAAACCAAACTGAAGAAAAAGGCTTAATATGGTTGTCTGGCTTCCCATTTTCTCCTTGCCTGCAGCAGGAATGTGAAGATCTATCAGCCTAATGAGGTTTCTCTACATTATGTACTAAATCCAGGGAATGACTAATATTCTTGGATAGACTTTATCAGCATCAACCAACCCTTTTGGGTTAAAATAGCTATAAAGGAAATGTCTGTTATTTGTAAAGGAGTTTGGCATCCAAGCAGACTTCAGCTCTTGGCCTTCTTTATCCTGTGGGATTTCAAACGTGTATGAAGTCAGTTGAATATCTTCATCATGAAGTTAATATAGTACATTCCACTCTGTGTCTCAGAGAGGAGCATGTAAAAAACTACTAGGGCTAGACAAGCAAGAAAGAGTACGTGTATATGTAGAGAAGAGAGGACTCTGTGAGTCAGGAGTTCTGTTTCTTGTTCTATTTATACATTTAGGTGCCACAAGATTTAGACTCATGTAAGGAATTCTTTTTATAGCTAAAAGGTCTCCCTGCTTCTGACCTACTGCAGGGATTTCTGATGTCTGAAATACAGAAACAGGTAACAACAGTAGCTGTTAACTCCCTTTGAAGCAGCAGCATTTGAAAAGGAGGTTCTTTGAAACAGACTGTTGACAGTAAAAGAAAAAAAGATTTAAAGAAGACATAATGGTGAGCCCATTCCCCCTTTTTTTGCTGTCCTCTGCACCATCACCCCAAGCAGAGTTCTTTGTGGCATACCAGCTGAGTGACTGTCCCAGTTCCTACTTTCGTGTTCATCCCTCCTGAGGAACCTGGCTCTTTGCAGAAGTTCATTACAAGACAGTCTTCTGTTTCACACCATCTTGTTCAGTTTCAAAGGGTACACTAAGCTAGTGTAATAATTTTGTGATCTATATTCATGGCCCAACCTTCTAGAAATCGTTGTGAAAATAGTGTTTGTTTGTAAGTGCAATCAAAGTATTTTTTAAAGGCAAAACTTAAAAAAAACCTCTTCTATTTCAGAGAATTTGATTGTACTTGTCAGTTGCTAGTTTTCTCAAGAGGGCAGCAATGTAAGATGGTTACACTTACCTTTTCTTGCTTAAACTTCAAGTTTATTATGGTTTATGAGCTAATACGTAAATGAGTAAACAAATAAGCATGGCTTTCAATTTAGAAACAGCTATTCATTTTGGTAGGTGTCAAATTTATACATAGTCATCATCCCATTTTTTCAGGGAGTTTTAGGGTTATGTCATAAACTCCATGTAAGATCAGTTTGTTACTAAACCAGTTCAAGACACCAGCCAGGAATAAAATCAAGCATTTAGACTGAGCAAAGAAATTTCTCATTTGCTTCAAACCTCTAGTTCCACTATAAAATTTATAAAAACTGAACTTACCATGCTACCATGAAACATGAATCAAAACTCTTTATTGGATGAAGGATGAGGGAAGCTTGGAGCTTTAGTATAGCAATTAGTGGAATAGTACAATGACTTTTTTATATATAAACAACTTTTATGAGTCTTGTGAAACATAAAGTTTGGGCTTGAAGTGCGCTAAGGATGTCTAAAAATAAAGAGCAAATATACAGCAGTGTGTGTTAAGTAATAATTTCATAATGCAATTCTGAAGCACAAATCAGTTTCTTTTTTTGTCGCTTCCAAATGCTATTAGGACAAATACTTTTATTGATAATTATAAATAGCAACTGATATTTCAAACTAAACCTTAACCCTGCAGATTGATCTTTGTTAGATTTGTGCATGACTGAAGGCACACAAAAATGTCCTGTAATGAAATTATTTTACAGCAATTGAATATCAATGTATGCAAAGTTCATTACAATGCTGAGCATACTAGGAAACCTGTCAATTTGTAATGCTTATGGCTGATAATGTCATCAGAATGAGTTCTGATTTATTGCCACATACACGGTAAGAAGAAGATGACACAAATAAAATTAGTGCTTTCTTATTTCTTTTTACAGGTTTTTTTTTGCATAGCAAAAGCAAACACTTATAATTAAGAAGACTGAATTAAAATTTAGTGCAATAACCATGAAAATATTGTCATTCACAGCATACCTGTAATATAATGCATCCTGTGCAGTATAACTCTCCGGAGAATTTCACCTTATCTTCTTTTGTTCACTCATATTTCAGACTGCACTCTATTCCAATATCTTTATTTAGAACAATAGCAAGGCTACTAACTCCAGCTGTGTTTTGAGAATGACTCAGAGAACTTTAGGATCTTAGATGTTCAAAACAGATATCCCCACTGAGCAGCTACCCAGAAAAGCATTAGGCAATTTGACAACATATTGGAGTGAAAGAAGTTATTATAATTGATATGTGGGAAAGGAGATAGGAAATAACTCTAACAACAGGTGAAGAGACTCAGCTTCTAAAAGAAAATGCCAAAACTGCAGGTCAATGCTACTTTGCTTTTTCACAGCTATAATTTTTTTTCCTTTCCAGAGAAGAATGGAACGCGTTTGTTACCAAATACTCAAATCAAACTTCAAGTATATCCTAGGTACCTCTATGCATTTTGATAACGGAAAAGAACCCACAACTTTTATAGTTTAAGAGTTTTCCTGTTACTGTCATAACCAAGCTGCATTTTTAAAACTAGCTGCAGTAGTTTTGAAATATTTTCTTTCTGAGCCGAAGCAAAGTTAAAAAATATGGCATATACTTTGGGGCTATGTATAATCACATTCACCATCCTAAAGCTGTGATTCCTACCCTTTCCTTCATTTTTTCAGGTAAAAAAACCACAAGAATTATTTTTTTGAAAATAATTGGGATATGCTTCGTCATCATAAAAATATTTACTGAAGAAAATAGCAAGGTTTAACATCATGAAAACATTGTTTTAAAAGAATAATCCAAAGAGGACATCCTCAAGACCATACTTAAAATTCCAGCTTGGGTTTGAGTTCTGTGTTAAGGTTTCTACATGCCATTATCCATTTCAGCTTATTTTATCCTTTCAGGGAAGTTTTTAAAGCTTCTGCTTATGTGCAGAGATGACCTGGCCAAAACAAGAGTTTAATTTACAGCTGCTGCTCTCACACTTTAGAGTTGGGTTCAGATAGGTTTAATAGGAGGGTCTCCTCTGAGATGCTTGACATACAGAAGTTCCCAAATACAAGGTCAAGAATTGTTCAAACCTCCAGTGTTGTAGCTGTAGGTTGAAGAGGGTTTTGGTACTTGGTCACCACAATGGGACAGAGCTGACTTCAGCTCTCTAAAGCTGGAGAAATCATCTCTCTCTCAATGACACTTCTCTTGTGCTATCCATTACATTACAAAGATGAGTAGAAAGGATCAGGGAAAATGCTAAAAATGTTTACTGAAAACTTTTTTCTCCTTTTAATTTTTTTTTTCTTTTCTGGAAGGGAAGAAATAGCTGGAAACAGCAGGAGATTCATATGTTAGTGATTAATAACAATTACTAATTAACATCAATTCTTAAAATGAAGAAAACTCTAAAACACTTCTTTGAAAAAACATGACTCCACCAACACATCATGGGATTGAGTGTCCTTCATCATTATGGCCCTACAGTTGAATGAATTGGTGAGTTGTTTCTGTCCAAGGAGACAGTTCTTGCAGATATTCTGTCCTAGGATATACTTTGTAAGATATTTTTTGCTCATCCTTAGAGCCCTGTTAATAGTTGTGATGGGGTCAAAATATTCTGTGTCCTTGTTATACAAAGAGATGCAGATAACCTCTCTTGAATGAGGGATATATTGTACACCACTCTCTTCCTTAGAGCCCAGAAATAAAGGAATAAAGGATGTGAGTACTTTTGTCTCTCTCAAGGCTGAAAGATAAAGAAGCATCCTCAGACACTGGAAACCCAACTACTTGGTGGGCAGTGTTTACTACACGTGTTTTATTTACACTCCTTATCAATTTCTTAAGAACCAAAAATTAATGAGAGCTAAAGCTGGCTGCTCTCCAATCCTCTGTGGCCAGAGAACAAGTTCACTTTTCAGGCTGCAGCAGTGGTACAAGATTGCTCATGTAGTTAACAGCTGTCCAAGGGTAGAGAAAGGAGCCTGCATGAGGATTTCTGGTCTACTAGTTCAGGTTGCCTGCCAGCACATCTATGTCAGTTCTTGATTACTTCTGGCATACAGTGCTTAGGGGAGAGCTGAGCTGGGAAATCTCATGAAATTAAAAATAACCTTGATCAAAATAAGTAGGTTGTTTTGTACTACTTTCTTTAAATGTATAAGAAATAGTTCAGGATATATCTATAACCTTCTTCCTTCTCTGAAATTTAATCTGACTCAGGTATTCTACATGAACAATCCTTCCTCTCAGATACCCAGAAGAGATTTGTTGTTGTGTTTGCCTGGGGCAGGAAGATGAATATATTCTGTATATTTTGCTTTTGGTACAGTGAGCTCCTGTGCATGCAGCAAATAACCCTCAGTGTGTATTTTAGCAAGGGTTAGCACAACAGGACTATGACTGCTGTCCAGGATTTTGTTTTCCTCGCTGAGAAATGTTGGAGCAAGGCCATGTGATTTAACCTGTCTGCTCCAAGCAAAGGCAATTATTTCCTTCTTTCCCTCTCAATCCTTCATGGCTGTGGAAATCTATTAAAGTAAACTCTAACTTTGCTTTTGCCACCTGCCCTTCTCCCACAGGAACCCTGTCGTCTTCTATTTGTCTCTTCAATATCAGGGAATTCCAATATATTTGGCCACTTGAACTGTTTTCAAGAACACAGAAAAAAAAATCAAAGGTCAAGTGAGGAAGGACTGGATCAGAAAAAGTAAAACCTACCCAGAAGACCAACTGTTCCCACCCTGTGGTATTTTTGGCAATGTGTAGCAGGTGCAGGCTTGCAAATGTGATTTCAGCAACAGCCACAATTTTAAAGCATTACCAACCATGTCTGGTAAACACATGTGCTCTGGCAAAATTCATCCATCACAGCAACTTCAGCCGTGCACCTTTCTTAGCAAACTGTCCTGTAAACCAAAGCTATTCCTCAGAACAGGAGAAATATTTGTTGACCTGAAGGCATCCACGTAGAGCAAAACTGTGATGGCTATTCTGGGAAGTGTGTCTAATAAATGTTAAACCCTTAGCCTTTTAGACACTTGCAGTATATGGTGTCATTTCTTCAGGCTAAGACTATCTAGATGTATAAAGCTAAAATAAAGGCAGTTAAAGCAAGTTAAACTCTAGTCATCTAGCTATTGTCCAACTTTCTACTTCAACCATAATTAGCTACAATAAAACCAGACAAGTCTGGACAAGGCCAAGCAAATGCTTTAGCCTTTATATACCTCTCATGAATGAGTTTTTTAAGGTTGCTTAGAGAATCACTATCAAAGGTATCAGCAAAAACAGGTTTAATATCAAAGAGACAGCATGGCAAAGGTTGCTGGCAAGATGCAGTCTGCTTTTTAGATGGTTAAAGCACACCAAGAAAAAGTAAGCAAAAAATCCCAAATCAATCAATTAAAACCCAAAACTATCTATGTGGAGACTTGAGGGGGTGTTGGGTGTGGTAAGATGGGACAGGAAGAAAAGTATAGGAAAGGATAATGAAAAAAAAGAATATGAAAGACCCTCCTGTTGAGTCACAAGTTTCAGAGTAGATGCCTGTGCTAACTGAGCCAAGACTTGGCTCATTAGGCCCAAAGGCCCAACAGCACTAAACAGCACTTAACAGCAGCTAGGACAGGGTTGTGGTGCATTAATAGCAATGGGAACAGCACACTACAGAGCTACATCATGCTGAACCTTCCTCTGCTGTGGGAGTACGTCTCTCAGGAAGGGTTGTACTTTACAGACAACACCAGTTGTTGATTCCAGGATTTAATGTATTTACTAAAAACTACGCTAAGCATCACACACGTTCACTCTCACAACTTATTTCAAAGTAGTCTAAATCACAGGAGTTGTGTGAAAAAGAAATAATTTTAAATGTTCTAGATTAATGAATGTGTTAATTTGTATTTTTCTTCAAAAAGTCAAATAACTGTTGTAAGGCTTAGTTGGTAAATATTTTTACAAAACAGAAGTATTATTTTCATGCCACTAACAGGCTTAGCTAAAGACTGTACACCATTTATAACACCTTAACCACAAAGCTTGTGTTTTCATGAACTGTGTTAATTTAAAATAAATCCTCTGCTGAGCTAATTAGGAAGGTGTATTAATCCCAAATAATTCCATGTTGAGCTCACTACTTCTTAGATGAAGGGCCTAAATTCCCATTGTTCTGAATCTTTTGAGCTTGTCTATATGATAATGGGGGAAATACTAGTAAAAAGATTACACCAAAATTTGCTGTGATTACTAACACATGTCAAATTATAGAGCTAGATTCTTCCTCCAAATCCTCAATATGTGGACCCAGGTAAGGTGTATTAGATGCTGTGTACACCACCCTGATTTTATATCTCAAAATGGGGAGATGGGGGGGTAAGGGCAGGGATAGCCATGCTCCTGAACAATACCCTGGGGAAAGCCAAGTCACAAATTACTTAGTTTGGATCAGAAATATGCAATTTATCAAATCTCAGATAAAAAAATAACCTCTCCATTCACAGGGAACACTGAAGAAATTATCTCTAGGATAAAACTAGAGCACTTCATTAATGTAACCTTTATTATTATAAGGTATTTCTGTTGTACTAGAACACCTTTGTAATGCCACTAAAAACAAGTTTATGGTGTCAACCATATGTTCTATTTAGGATGGTTGTTTTACTAACAGATAATGATTTTCTCCCAGAGATGACTGAGAAACAAGGAAAGTGGAAACATCCTATAAATGCATAATGACTGAATGTCCTGTCAGGTAATGTTTGTCTAAATGTGGAATGCTCAATTATTTTCTCATACCATAGTTTCCCAGAGAGCCTAAAAGACACAAAACAGTAGCAGGACATAAATGTTAAATCATGGTCTGAAAAATATTATTCTTCTCCCTGAAGAGGAACCCTGATTTTAATGTCAGATTATAAATGGTTTTCCAGCCTTGTAAGGCTAAACAAAACAGAATTCTTACTGAATCAAGCTTTACAATGTCACTTTCCAATGTTGTTGACATGATCACTATTAACAGCTTCCCTCAAAGAGCCCATTTACTATGTAGAAAGACAACTCTTCTGAAAGCTCCCCAGCTGGCTCAGGACCCTTCTGTTTGACCTGGGAGTAGTCTATCACATATAGCTCTGAAAGAAACAGAGGCTTCTGTCTTCAGTATTCCAGGTAATCCAGTCAGATTGTCCATAGGGAGAGCCAGTTGACTATCCATTTACTATAGTTAATTCACATGAATTTGTCATTTGTTCAAGTGCCAATTGCTGGTGTTCTCAGGACAGTCCCTCCTTTTATAAGCAGTCTCATTCCAGACACCCTCACTCCCTGACCTTCCAAGAATTTTGACTACTCAGAATTCAACTCCTGATTTGGGATTAACAAAATATCTTGACCTATAAAACTCCAGCTGAATATTCTAATTTTCCCCTCAGACAAACAGCTTGAAGACGATTTATACCAAAAAGTTTACTTACAAAGAAGGCATAACAAAATGTTTTGATGAATATATGTGCAATCACATTTGTTTGCAAGATTCTAATCTTATAATACTTCTTTAAAGCATGTACATTGCTGACATACCACTGTAATGTGTAATGTGCCTGTATACCAGGGCGCAGTGCTGCACTGAGGCCATATAATACCGCCTTAGAGGAGTTGCAAAGCAGTGTATACACTATTTGACCCAAACATCATAGGTCGTTAAATACCTACTGAATCCCAAGGAATAATTTTCTAGTTATCACTTGGAGTTCCACTTCTACAATCAATTCATATAGGCAACTGTCACAATCAGGTCGTGTTGTGCCTACAGATGTGCATCCACTGACAACAACACCTGATATAATACCAGATCTTCAGCAGTCAGGGCTAAGCTATTAGTCACTTCCAGATCAGAATTCAAACTGAGTTTTCAAATTTGCAAAAGCTATGCTAGCAGAACCAACACACTAAGTTAGTTAAACTCTTACTTTAGCACTGTCTTATGCATCTCTTTTCTCCATCCATATATTTTCCAAGTCTCTTTTTAGATATGTATAGAAAGTTACCTTTGGAACAATACTTTAGGAACAAAAGTGGAGAGAGCTCCATACAGCAAGCTTTAGACAACTGTTCCACAACCAACAGTTTAAAAACACTGCATTCTGGGGATACTATTCTAAATTTTGCTTACAGAGGACGAACAAATTTAGGGCAAAAAATGAGCCTTTATAATCTATTAATCAAAATATTATTAAGACATGCAACTTCTTTACCAGTATGGGAGGAAAACACCTGTAAATATTGATTGAAGTTTAATCACTATGAGTTTTTGGCACATTTTTCAAAACACCTGCTGGCAATACTGCAACATCTTTTCTAAGAAAACAGATTGCTACTAATTCAGTTCAGATTTTGTGGATAATATTGGATTGTCAGTAGGCTTGAAGTCCTCGGGATGCAATAGTTTTACATTATCATGTCTAGATTACTTTATAATTTGTTATAATTATAACTATAATTCTATATTATGACTATAACTATATATTATATGTATAGCTTCTAAAGCAATATCATCATACAGGAAGTGAACATGAAGGGTCCTGATGTACAAGTGATCCATGGGACTGTCATAGTCAGGCTACATATAGCAGTTTTCTTGTTCTGGCATTCAAATGTTGCAGTAAATTGTTATTTTTACAACAATAAGAAACATTGTTATAACCTGGAAGTTTGACTACGATGTAATTTCCTTAAGATAGTTTTCTAATATGAAATCTAAAAATTCTATCTTTTTACGTGCCATTGTGTTCTAGCCAAGGAAACCTTTATTGAACTACAAAGAACTTGTTCTCTTCCATATCTTTTCAGTAACTTTATAATTTGTTAATCTTTCTCCAAGTATTCCTAGAGAAAGCAAATTAAGTAAAGTAAAAATGTAAATTGCATGTCAGGAGTTATTAGGAGGGAAATGAAGTACAAAACATAGAAAATTACTGTGCCATGGAATAAATTTATGCTTCACCAGCTACTTAAATCATGGTTTCCTATCTCAGGGATATAAGGACAGGTTGAAAGGTCAGGTTCAAGAAGGTTTCTATATTAATCACAATGATAGGCCTTCTTGCATCCAAGAAACAACTAAATTAACTAGGACTATAAAGTAATCAAGGGAGATATGATACAGGTCTATAAAGTCAAAGTTATAAGAGAGTAAACCAAATATATTATCAGAAATAAATAAACACGGATGATGATAATTATAACAATAGTAGTAAAGGTCATGATTTTTCCTACAAATGGTTATGAGTTGACAATGCACAAAGTCTACCATATATGCTATATTTAGCCTCCTATGATTTTTTAATAGTTTTTTAGCTGCTAATATAGGTAAGGTACTCAAATGTTTGACCTAAGCCAGTAGAGCTGGTTTTACACGCTCTGTGACTTTTCCTGCCATTTCTTTCAGTGCCTCTGAAGCTTTTCAAACAGGCCTACAATTTTTATCAGCTGTCACTGTTCTGGTTTTGCTACAGCTTTTCTGAACAGATGTGTGCAACTGTGACCTGTCACAGGTAGAAGTGGAGATCATTCACCAGGGCAGTGGAGGAAAATTTACTGCATTACTACAAGGTTATCATTAGGCTAAAACTAGTTTTATTATAGTCTTATGAAGTTCATGCTCTGCAAATACAGACATTGAAGATAATTCCATTGGTTCATTGCCAATAATTTGGTTCAAGTACAAGAATCTGTCTATGATGAAATAGAAACCAGCCAGTAAAACATGGTGATTTATATTGATCAGAACATGACTAGTATTTTCACTTCAGTACAATGGGATTTTGGCCTTCCTGTCCTACATAGCTCATTCCTTTGTAGAGGGCTATTTCACTAAGTTCTTTTTAGTCTTAAGGGCAAGTGATGATTCCATCCAACATTAGTTAATTTCTCAAATAATTCAAGATATTAAAAATATTAAATAGGTTTTAATATAATAAATATACGCAAATAAATAATAAATTATAAGTAATAAATAATATATAATAACCTATATTAAAATAAAATGAAACCTTATTACTGATGATTTAATTTGCAAAATACTCATCAAGATGATGTCAAATATTTTTGAAAGGCATTCTAACTTCAAGAGGTTACTTTCAGGATTCTGTGTTTTCCATGTACCTGCTTTTCTTATTCCTAGGCTTTAAATTTCCACTGTTCTAACTGGTGCATTTTTGTTATTACTGAGGTTATTACACATGACTGGTAAACAATGTTTTTTATTGCCTTAAATAATTACTTTATTTTTTCAGATAATCATTGTATGTGTAAATACATCATGCATGGAAATAACTGGGGTTTCTGAGCCCTGAAAAAAATTTGAGAGTGTATATTGTTATTAAATATTGCCTGTTCCAGTACAGGTTGAAATGTTTTATTAATATTTTTGTTTTTTTATTAAATTTTTAATGAATATATGTGCAAGTTTCATTTATCTACTTTTAAATTTGGAGTGGCCGTAAGTCAAAACCAAAATATCTTTCTTTGGTGTTTCCACAGAATGAGTCAGGTTGGAAGGGACCACAGAGATTCATCTGGTCCAAGCTCCATGCTCAAGCAGGGTCATCCCTGAGCACAGGGGCACAGAACCGTGGCACAGATAGTTCTTGGATATCTCCAGTGACGGAGACTCCACAACATCTTGTACATCTGATCCAGTGCTCAGTCACCCATACATTAAAGTTGTTCCTTATACTCAGGTAGAACTTTCTGTGCATCAGTTTTGACCCATTGCCTCTTGTCCTATTGCTTGTCCTTTTGATGCACTCCCTTCAGATACCTACATAAATATCTGTATAATTTTTCAATTATGTTTGGCCTGTAAGACTTAAAGCAGCATTCTTCGCTAAAGTAGATACTGTGACCATCTGTATTTAAGACAGAAGTTTTAGGCCTCAGTGGAAATATGTCTTTTCTAGAAAGCATATGCAGATAACAATAACCAGTGATGTAAATGACCTATGTCACTAACTGATCTTGTAACAGTAACAGATGCAACAGCTACATCCAAGAAAAAAATTTTGTTTTAGTAACAGTCTGCCTAAAGGCACCTACTCCAACAATGCCAAAAAAATGGTATCTTTGGAGCAGAATACTGCCTTTCCTCTAAGGTACTACTAAGCAGTTGGTCACCAGACTGCAGATTGAGGGGTCCTTTATGTACCTTTAAATACTGCAAAGGACTTAACTTTGAGCCTGCATACCCACTTCAAATCCTACATTCTTTAATCTTGCTCTTTGAGAGAGACAGTCTTTGCTTGTTAAACTAGTTGATCTGCAAGCTGCCACATCTTCAGAATGACTGGTAACACAACAACATCTTCTCTATTAGCAGTAAAACACCCCTAAGATTGCTTTTTCCTCTAATTACATTTTTAGCTTTATCCCTTCCAGGTGACTCTTGGCAACACTCTAGAAGCAGCCATTTGAAGATTAAATGTCTCAGCTCCTTGAGACATTATTCCTGATTTGTCCTTCAATCACAGATTTTCTACAGAGGCTGCAATTTATAAGCATTTTGGCATAGCAATCAAAGAGTGGAAAATGACAGGAAATAACCATTACCCTTTTATTTTTTTCCTTTTCCAGACACAGTATTTCAGTAGTCGATGAAAATGTTCATGGAATTCCAGAAGTGTCATTACCCAAAAGCCAAAGCTGTGGGAACATAGTGACATAAATGTCACAAAACGGATGTCATCCAATACCAGTGGGACTTTAATTAGACCTGCACAGCCAATTCAGTCCCCAGTGACAATAGGGCACAATGATATGAGCCTTCTTAGGATGAGCAAAAAAGACCCCACAACAACAATATAAATATTCCATGAAAAATTTGTATAGATGTCATTATAATGTATAGATAAATGTCATTGCAAAAACCATATTCTATTTTGTACAGAGGGAAAAACAGCTGCTATTAAAGGAGTGACTATACAGAAACTCTTTTTACAATTCCTGGCCTTCAGAAAAAGTTTTCTTTGATTTATTTTTATATCTGCTTCAACTTATAATCATACTTCTTTGAACTGAACATCTTAGCCTGCTGTTCAGTTACTGGAAAGAGTATTTTTAGTTTTTGAGTAGTTGTTGAAATAAAGAGAAATAATATTTTGACTAAAACATCCAGATCTTTTGACACTGTCAGCTGAAGGTTACTAAATTGAATGAGTGAAATAGATTCTCTGGGTTGAAAAGGCTTGTAAATTTTAGAAGCACAAAAAATTATCAACTCCCACCAGAACTTTCTAAATTGAACAATAATAGTCTTGTGAAAGACTAGTTAACCAACAGCAAGAATGTTGAAGGTTAGATGATTTAATTTAATAATACCATGGATCTTATAATACAAGATTTAACCTTCAGTTAAAAACTAATTATGAACCTCAGGGGAAAAAAAAACAACTTACATTTCAAGTTGTCCTAAAATTGTTCTTCATAATGTATCTAAGGAAAACTCCATGAGTGCAGATTTGTGGCTGAAATTTCATCCGTTAAAGTCTGATACTATACCAGAACATTTTTTTCTACTGTAAAGCTGGATAAAAAAAGTAAAATATAACAACTATTATAATATTCTCCAACTGGAAACATACATTTCTGTGACAAATAAATGCTTAGCCTTTATGAACAATATTAAATTTTGTTTGAAAGCCTTGTTAAATATATCTGTAGAGTTGAGCTTTAAATAACAGTATCTCATCAACTTCTTCAGACACAGGGTGGGAAGGACTTACCAGAGCTCTCCGAAGTGTTCATTTGGATACAAGACCAGTATGGATTGAGTCTTCTCACAGACTTCTGTTCCCATGTGCAACAAGTGTGCTTTATATTCCTATGTGATTGTGGAAAATGGGCTTGGTAGCACTAATTTTTGCAGTTCAACCTGATGAGAATGTCAAAAAGAGATGTGAAATTAATAAAACTTTAACTTTCCCCCAAACTTATCAAATCATACAGTGAAACTTCTGTATGAAAACGTGTTAGTCAAGCAAAGAACTGGGACAGCCTTAGAGTGCAACTGATAATCTGTGGTGTCTTTCCTTTACTCTCCCACTTTCATTTTCTTGATCAAGCCCTACAATTTCAATATTTTTTTTAAATTTTACTCATTTTCAATAATTTTTTCTCTTAAAGACATATAACTTAGATATATAAATATTTCTATAATTGCACTTACAAAAATGGCTAATGATCATTGAAATAAACACAGAACTTTGAAATATATTTTGAGAAAGCTCATCCTATAGAATTTGAGCTAAATTTAATTTTATGATAATTTCTTTATTGTTCAGAGATTATTTTAAAATATGCTAATGAGTGACTGAAAGATATACAGCAACTATAGTCTTTCAAGAGAATAAAAAAAGGTTGGGGAGCAGATCCTGATCAAGGATAGTATCATAAACAGTATCATTTGTGTGATTTTAGTCAGTTGATTGCAACCCACACAGACCATGCCCCTGATGAAGGCTGTGACAGCAACTCTGCTAAAGGTGGAGGAACTCCCTCCATAAGTAGAGTAGAGAATAAGTAGAGAAATCTTTTTACATTGCTCAGTAACATGAGAAATAGATATCATCAGGTGTAGATTTTGATGTAGAGATTTCTCATCTTGTTGTAATAGACTTTCAGATGTAAACCAGCATGTGAATAGGTAGAACTATTAAAATAATTCCAGCATAGCTTCTGAGAAAAAAATTACTAAATAATTTTTTAAATCATCAAAGCACAGAAAAAAGGCAACTTTGTGCTAGTGAAAGGAAGAATAATATACTGCAATGTCACCCATAGACATTCAAATTGATCACTTAACAGTGAACTTGTCTTCTAAAACCTACCTATTGCTGAAATAATTCATCTTGGCATGACTAGACTATCCTGTATTGCCAACAATTTACTAGAACTCAGTTGAAATGGTCATCTTTGTAGACTAAGGCTTGATCAAAAGACTATAAATTTCTCTGTAGTCACTCATGCCTTAAATACATAGAAATATAGTATTTTTAAGTGTCTTAATCAAAAGCCCTGGAATCTTAATCACTTAGAAATGTAATAGTCCATTCATTCCTTGATGATTTTCAGGGCAGCAATGAAGCATCACTGGAACTCTGTCAGAACGCTGACAAAGTCTTATTATTGGTAAATGATAACTCTACTGCTAAATTTGGGAGACATAATTCTATCCACAAATTATTGGGAAATAAGAATAAATACATGTTCAGTTAATAATTCAGTTCATATATTACATAATATTGAAAAGTTAGCTCTAGGTGATCCAAGATTTTATCTTGCAGGCACAAGTCACTGATCATTATTATTCATTTGTCAAAAAGTTAAAAATTAGAATTAGAGGAGATATTTCATTTGTCAGAGGTGAATACATGGAAATTATCAGGCAAGGCCCTATATGATAGCTACCTCAATATCCTCCAGGTGCAAGGCTTAAAAAATATTAAGCTTTAGAAATATTTTACTAATAACAATTGCATATGTGCTCTTTTTGTGACAAGTATGATAAATGCAGGAAAGTTAGAGTTGTCCTCTTTTTTACAAAGCTCAAAAAAATTTTATTATACAGTCTTTACAGCTATCAGATTTTTTATGTTCTGATATTTATGACATGCATTAGTGTGTACCATATCACAAAGAAAAACTTTAAATTCTTAAATTGCACCATGCCGAATAGAATAAGCTAAAAAGGAATTTCATTTTCTGAAATGCATTAGATTTCAAATGCCTGAATTTTATTTTTATGTCGAGCGACTAAACTTACAGATATATGTTGCTCTAAAAAAAAGGGGAAATTGCAACCATTTCAGAAAATCGATACAGATTAATTAGAAATTTTAACTGAAACTTATACACTCACACAGGTCACGAGTCATCTATCAGGTCTAAAAATATATCTTTAAATGCTGTTTTTCTTAATTTCTCAAAAAATTGTAGAACTTTTAATGCTTGTTTCCATCTCAGAAACAGCATCAGTATTAGTCACTGGGAAGAAAATTATTCTGACAGAAACCAGCACACCTTCTCACACCCTCCTGCAGAAACTCTTGTGACTTTCCCCTCAGGAAATGCTCCCTGTGAGTTTGACTACTTGGGCTCTGCAGGTTGAATTTCTACATTTCAGCGGTAATTAATTTCCTGTAATTAAGTAATTTTCAAATGAAGGTTGGAGAGGAACCAATACATATTTTGTATATACTGAAACATCTGAATCAACATTAAAATGAGGTCACACCTTAGTTCTGACACAAATAATGTGTTTTGTCTCATTTGAATCTTTCTGGCTCTTCAACACATTCTGCTTTTAATGTGTGTATTTTGTGACTACACTTTTAAACATAATCAAGTGTATGAATCTACTCTAAATTTTACCATTTCTGACCAACAGACAGTACCCCTTAATGAGAAAGGAGTAACTTTTTAATGTTAATTAGACTGAGATCACACAAGTAATAGACTATAGCTTTAAAAAGTCTTCATACTGAAGCAGGTTTTGGACATTGCTTTTTCATTTACTGTGTAATTGAATCTAAAAATTACTGTTTCAGAATGCCCAACAGTTGCAAAAAAGTATTTCTTAAATCTTATACTCAAAAACTCTGAGGATGAAACAAATGCTTATCACATTTTTCTAATGATTTTTTTGGTTAATTTCTCATTTTAGGCATGGAGGAATGAGATGGAGTAAACAGAAAATATTTAGGGTTTTTTTGTACTTTCATTTTCTACCTCTGTGCACATTTATCTGAGTTTTCATTCAGTTAGGATAGATTTATCCTTGCCTATTTACAAAAAAAGTTCTGATAAGCTACTTTTAATTAAAAAAATTGTGATTGTGGGAATACTAAACCATGAAGTAAGATTATAAAAAATATAGTGTCATTTCATGACCCCGTATTTTAAACATGGCAAAAATCTGAAAAGAATTATTGATGGGCTGAGGGAGCTCTAGAATACAAATACTAACCTGTTGCTTCTTTTTTTTTTATGAAATCTTGTATCATATCTTTTCAGCATATAATATTTTTTCTCAGGTTTAAGGTTTAGGGAATTTTCAGTGCTGTAGATGAAAAATTTATATATGATAATTTTTTGCTAGTTTTGAATGGAAAAATTGTCTACATTAACTTCATTATACCTTCTTCCCTTTAGCAGGATACCATTCTGAGCAGATGCAAAAGACTTAACTTCAGTTTGTGACCTATCATTACATTATTAAAGACTGTTTTTATGAAATTCTTAGCTAACCTGGTAAAGTGTAAATTTTTCTGTAATTAAACTTTCCATTGGCATTCATCAGATACAAGGAATTAATTTCTTAAGGAGGTCGTCTTGAACACCTGGACAACTGAATGACTTTGTCTACAAAACCCGTAAAATCACAAATGTTGGGCCATAATCCTTCTTCTTGATGTTTAACTGTGAAACAAAGGGGATCATAGGCAAAATTTATTAAAAGTATGCCTGAAAACTTAAATGAAATCTTGCCTTAGAGCAAAGTATTCAGAACTTCAACTAAAATAATTCTACTTTAATTCTACTGCCCTTCATGGACTTACATTGATTTATACCATTTCCTAAGTCCAAAGTCTTGAGAAACAGAGTTTTACTCCTACTCTGATGGGTGGCAAAGTAGATGAAATGTTCTTCTCAATGAAAAGATACCTTTAAGTCCCCAAAATAACGATTTGAAAATGTTTCACTACAAGTATAAATAAACTCTACTGAGCCATGATTCTCACCTTAATGGTTCTATGTCCTCAACCATACCATAAAAATCAACAGATTTGAATATGAGGAAAAAGAAAAGCCAATAAATTTTATTTTACTGTACAGAATAATTAATCATCATTTACATCAAATGTTTAATTTAAATCAGAGAAATTTGAATTATTTTTTGTGTTATCATAACTGTAAGTATTTACAAATTGCAATTCAGTGAAAGTTATGACATTTTTTTCACACAATATTGTGCTTTGTGTCATATCAAACATGTGAAATTATATTTTTTTCTGAGATCTCAGAGAAATGGAAAAAAAAGCAACTACCATAATAATTTGTTCAAAATTTTTTTTGTTTAAATTTTTATAATTTAATTATAATTTATAATGATATTATAATTTTATAATTGTAAAAATTCAAAAGCTTCTTATCTGAAATGGTATATCAATGAGAAAGCAAGTTAGTTGAGAGAATTACAAAACAAAATGGTTTTGAGGTGCTTATTGGATAAAAGCCACCTACATTTCTTATTATAAATCTGTGCATGTAACTCCAAGCATAACCATATAAAATAAAATTTAAGTCCTGACTTTTGGAAGTCATCCAACTTTTTCTAGATGTGTTGGGCAAAAGTACTTTAGCACCATACAAAACTTTTACCATCTGAACAGAAGTTCAGGAAAATTCCCATATCACACAGAATTACACAGAATGACTAGGCTGGTAGAGACCTCCAAGATCGAGTGCAACCCATGCAATGGGTTGTATTTCAACTTTTAGCTCACTTGAGAGACAAGCAACCACCATTCAGAAACATTTTCTGAATAATTTTAATATATGTAAAAAACAGTTTTATGTGGAGAAACACTGCTCATGCAGTAACTACAGATTTAAAAGTTCATTCAAACATTTGTATTCTGAGTTAAAGAGGGGAAAGCTTCTTTGTTCTTCTGTATTCTTGAGGAATATTAGAACCATTGCCTTGTCAACTTTTGATCAAATTTAGCCTGAAAACCTATTCATAACTTTATTTATCTGTATGCATAATTTTATAGGTATATGTAAACATGCTGTCACACAAATGTCCATTTTGTTCAATAATAAAAAAAGGTTCCATCAATCCTGCCTTATTTTTTGAACCAAAATTGACATTAAACCTTGAAAGATTTTCTAAAGAATGTATAAACCCTTCCATCTTCCTTGTTTCCAGTCCTGGGCTCTTTGTATCTTGAAAAATACCTGTGGAGTACAAGTTTGCTTCCAGGCAGTTTACAATGATTAAGGTTTGAACAATGTTAAGCAACTTCTACCAGTACTCTTGAGACCTAAATTGTTAATGTGTAAAAAAATCAATAATGAAAGTAGTCTGAAATAAGTAGCATAATTGCATGTCATATGAAATTTGATTTACATCTTTGGTGAAAGGAAAATTTGAGATGTTTAAATTAGTCATGGATTTTTTTATGTGTTGAAAATTACATCAAATATTCAAATTGACTGGAACATCTGGGCCTAAGTCTACAGAAGAACAGCAGTGTCATGGTACTGAGCAGTGCAGAGAGTGTTTAAGCTAGATACAGCGCACTTTATAAAATGTTTGGGGATACTCACATAAGGAAGTAACAGCAAAGATGGTATTGAATGAATAGCCATTTACATAGATTACAAAATATGCCAGGTGCAGGAATTTGTCTCAGCTTCTGGCACTCTTGGGGATGTGAATGACTCACTGTACAGAGCAGAGAGGGAAACATCATCTTGAAGAGAGGGAGGTGAAGTTCCCAGTGAAAAGAAGCCTTACCACTAGCACAGTAGGTCAGTGAACTAGACTGACTAGTGTGCTGCTCAGTGACTGCAGGTGTGCTGCTCAGTGACCCTGCCTGCTCAGAGCAGACTCAGTTACAGCCCCTGAGTGCACCACGGAGTTCTGTCTTCAAAGACAGAAAAGAGTTGTTCTGCAAAAAACTTTAGATAGATTGAGAAGAAACACTTGATTCTAATCAAGATGCAAAAATCCAAACTATCTTCTTTCTTTAGCCAAGTGTGTTTCAATAGGTTCAGGTTAAGGAGGAAGGAAAGAAGAGGCAGGGAATATGGGGATAATCACCTCTTCTGTCTGCAAAGATTTGAAATCACATCTTTTCTGAGAATGTTTTATTATTGCACTCCAAAGTATTCTGAAGAACCTCTTGAAGGTAACTGCGCATAGCATGAGCAGTTCAATACTCACTGGTCCACAGAATATGAACATGATTTCAGACTACATATAAGGAAATCACTTGGGAATCAGTCTGATTCTACATCTGGCTCCATTAAACACTTCAGATAAAAATATAGGTCTTTAGAACCAGGAATGGGATTCATATTTACCTGTCTTAGGCAAGTGCTCTGCTGACTATGCAAAACAATGAATGTGGGGTTCTGCCCTGTTGAATTAATATGCATGTACTACACTGGTTTAGCTAAAAAGAGTAAATCAAATTGCTTCAAGTGGAATAAGGAACTACAAAAAGGTGCTCTATATCCTAAATCAATGTCCTAGCCGTTGAAGTGCTGGTTAGTTAAACTTTCTCCTCCCTAAAAATGACTACCCCTTCTCTGATTTAGAATAAAAAGAATGAATTGTTTTAAGCTAATAGAAAGACAATAAAAGAGGTGTGAAAGCACATGGGTTTTTAGCATTCTTTACTTTCTACTTTAAGTTACTGAGGTATGCAATGGCTTAGTTTTTGGCTGCTGTTCCTAAGCTCTTTGTGTATTTTATAAAGAAGCTACTCTAATATGGCAGTTGTAAAAGTCAGGTGCTGCAGAACTTAGTGCTGTGATGTCTCCATTCCCTTTATGAACCTACAAGAAAAATGGATCTACTTGTAGACAAGGACAGTATCCTAAGCCATCTGGATCTAGAGTGCCTGTACCAGATGGGAGACATTCACATTCTCCTGCCCCTCTCAAAGAGGAAACTAATTCCAGGCTCACACGACCTACTTGAAGGCTTATTTACTCAGACTTTGGGTTATAAGGGGCTTTATTGTCTTTTGCTCTTGTGTTCTGTTGAAGATCTATTTAAGTGCTTATTTGAATCTCTGCATTCTTAAAAAAAAAAATCAACCCACAGTTTTTTACAGTATTGAAGATTTAGTACTAAAGTTATGGAAAAATGAAATAAACAAACTTGCACAACATAACATTTTGTTCAGCATAAATAAATTGCTAAATTTGGCACCAAGAAGGTAATTGTTGTATAATTGCCTACCCATTCAGTTAAATAAAGAGTACAAAATGCCATCAGAATAATTTAAGAAATAACTGTGTCACACATTTGCAATATGACATTTTTAAATTGTAAAAAATTGGGAGAAGGAAAACTGAAGGAATGGGGAAGTTGGAAATGATAGTAAATTTTTAGTGCCTAAAAGAATGCTTTACACTGGGTTAAAAGTTGACAGAAATGAAGAGAGTCTGATTCTATAAAATACTGGGGCTTCTTGTGTATTTCTTTATAGAGCTGATCTGGCAGAAGTGAGATCAATTATTTCAATAGGGTTTCAATCAGGGCATGGATAGTTTTAAAATAAATTATTTGAATGAATTACTCCTGAAATATTTATTTATCATTTATTCCTTTCCTGGAGTGGATAAGGGAACTTAATATGTATGGTTTCTTTAAAGTTTGGGGATAATATATTCGTGAATAATTTTTCCATTATTCACATTCTTCTACCAGTACAACTTGAAATTTATCATGACTGCATAAAGCACTTCTGCACAATTTGTCTGACTTCAAGAGTTAGTAAATGAATGGCTTAAATTTCTTTTGAAAAAAATAATTCTGAAGTACAATAGGTTTCTACTATGTTTCTGAAGGGAAAAAAAAAGGTTTTTTTCTTGAGTGGAAATGACATTATATGGGAGAGTAAGATTTTACAGAGCAACAATAAAGAGAATATTCTACAGAATGCTCTTTAAAAGAAAAATTATATAAAATTGTCTTTTACAACTTCTGAATTTCATTGTTCTACTATAATAAATTGTATTTTTGGTACAAAAAGCAAGAACATGTGGACTATGTGTCAGAGTTTCTTTTTAAGAGAAACTGGCTATATCCCCAAGCTAAACTGAATGCAGGTTAAAATTGCATCAATAAAAATGATTTTGAAAAAATTTTTAGCTTTAATACAGAGGAGTATAGAATGAGTATAAGCTGAAATACCCAAACAATTCTGGCTTTCTTCATTTATTGGCTTTTTCAAACTGGGGTGTTTGATACAGAAAAATTATTAGCAAACACAGAGCACACACACTGTGATAAGTAAGTCTTGTGAAGATCACTCAGTCACCAGAAACCAAGATATTGAGAGATTCCAGTATTGCAAGTCTGGAGAAAGAAAACCATTTTATTCATTGGACTTAAATAGTTTCTAATAATAGCATCAAACAAGGATTGTTAATAAAAAATCCACAAAATAATAGCAGTAGAGAAATGCAGAGATGACACAATTAATTTTGCTTTTTGTCTGCATAAGGGTCTGTCACTCTTGATATGATACAAATTTCCAGTCACAGCATCACACAATAAGTTCCAGTGTAATCAGCACTTACCTTTTGCCGCCCCTAAAAATGTGCAGACAGCTTTTGGAGAAGCATTTACTGTTTCTCCAAAAAAGCTGAAACTTTTCCTTCTCTGTTGAGTCCTGTGAGGTAAGCAGGAAAATCACACATTTGTCTGTTTTCTGTATATTTTCTCTTTAGGCAGTTCTACTGTGTCTTTCATACTTCAGGCTACTCCTTGTTATCAATTCTTGCCTATGGAGGGGTTGCAGTGCTGTCCAGTGGCATTGGACATGTCACTGAGAATCCAACACAAAACTCTAATTCATAGAAAAACCTACACAGCATATTCTCTGCCAGTGTATTAACACAGTCTGCCACAGGACCCAGCATACTTCAGTACATTTAGATCCTGTGATCCCTGCATGCAAACACTGTACTGGACTTTTTTCCCCTTCATTTGACCTCATTAGATGAATGATGCATGCGATATCATGCACATTTATTCTCATGCTTTTAGTGATCTGTGCATAAATAGCACTCTATTGAACTATATTTGATCTCTTGAATACTGTTCTAAAGTAAAAATGGTATTCCTTCCACTAATTTCTTACATTTAAGTTTGGACCTATAAATACTTTGGCCATCTCTCTGTTTTCATAAGGCATGAATCATGTACTTTTTCTTCTTTTCAGGTTCTGTTTTGAGGCATAATACATCACTTTCCTAGCCAGTCACTTTCCATTTATGCTTTATCTCCTCACACTAAGCCAATATGATGCACTGAGTTGTCATGTTGGTGTGTGTTATGATACAAATGTAACCAGATGTGACATAACACAATGCTAAAGGGCAGCTAGAATTACTCCCATTTTCAGACCAGGAAATTATTGTCACTGTGAATATCCATTCATGAAGGATGCCTCTGACCTGCAATGAATGCACACTCTTGTGTTTATTCTGTCTTACATAAGGATAAAGTAGACAGAAAAAATGGAATGATGTAAGTATCATCCTCAGATTGTAATTCACCTCATCATTCCAGATGATATCACTCTTTCTACAAATTATATTGATAAGAATATTCCAGTTTAGAAGGAAATTAAACAAAATAATATGACTGCAGTTTTGCAAATGTTCAAGTGTAAATAATTATTAAGGATATAAAGAACAAAGAAGAGGAACCAATCCAGAAGTATGGACCCAAATTACTTTAGCTGTGACCCACTAAAAATATCCAGTGGAACCTAAGCGTGGTTAAATGGGATGGACTTCATTTAATTTTATTCTGCCCATCAACACTACTGTTAAGGGAGTAATTGCAGTAATCAAAACATTTTGTTTCATCAAAATTTGTTTCGTAGGGACGTCTTTAAGTGTATGGACCCAGACAGTACTGTGACAGATGTGGGGACAAACAAAAACCAGAAGAGAACATCTTTGACATTCACCTGTCAGAGACAAAAGAAAGAACACTCTGCTTTTTGAGCATGTAAAGAGAACAGTCTTTCTTGCTGCCACTAAAATTCCCATGACATTTTTGCATGGGTTGCCAGCAACAAAGAATAATGTCCTTGGTGTCTGTTAGGCCATGCCTTTGAACCCCTCCTCCAAGTTGTTGGATGGTGCATGGGTGTCAGTCTGGTGAGCATTCATGATTCCTCTATAGTTTATAAGGATAAAACAATGCAAAGAATTGATTGAAGGCAGTCCTACATTTTTTGTTTCATGCAGAATTATATGGACCAGCATGAATGTGTTTTTCCAAACAGACCTGGGAAGCCCACACTGCTATTATCTGTGTGCTATCTAGCTTGTGGATAAATGATGGAAGAGATGCTTTCATAGTGCATTTTATAATACTTACTTATGAGGTAAGTTCACTAAAAGCATGTATTGTCTGATTCACCAGCAGAAAGCCAGCATTATTTCATGGCTGTCAGATGAAAAGCCTGACATAAAATAATATCTTCACCAGCTTCTCAGCACATATATTTAAATAATGTTGTCATTAGAGTGAAGTGTAATTTACTGTCTGAGATATGCTTAAATGCATAATGCAATATCTTTTGTGTCTTAAGAGTATGTGTATATAAGCTAAAAAGAAAACATATTGAGATAGTTTGATAACATTATCTTCTACTTTTCCAAGACAAATCTTTATTAAAAATCATCTTGAAGGAGTTTCTGTTTTCCTCTAACACTGGAAGTGAAAGTCACACATACTCCTGTCTGGGACTATGTCATATTGCTCCAAAGTTCCACTTTGAAAGCTCAAGGCAAATAAACTGGAGCTGAAATCTTGGCATTATTCAAAGAGACATTTAGGGCATTCTTACTCACAACATTAAAGCATCTGTCAGGAAAGGTGCTGTCATTTGCCACCTGATCTAATTACTTCTGACAACAGATGTGAGTTACCTGCATCTTTAATAAGCTGATCAAATTTCATTAGCAAAGCATGAATACTAACAAGATTATAAAATATAGTGCAGTTTATGCTCAACATATAAGAGTGTAATTACATTTAATAGGTGAAAGGGCAGGTTAATTGGAGGTAAAAGCTACCTTTTTGCTCATCCATGTATTTAGTTTAATTACCAGGAAATTAACTGTTTATTAACAATCCATAATTGCATAGCAGCTATGGTCCTTAGTACTCCCAAAACAGTAAAATTCCCCCAACCTTGTAAGTAATATCCCAACTTATTTGCTTTTCTCTTTCTGCAGAGTTATTTCAGTTTGAATTTAGAATACAGGTTTTACTAAAGTTTTTCTAGAATGTTTCTTCAGGACATAGAATCTCAAACTTGCAAAACTAAGATTTCCTTGTAAACCTTTTCAGACTGTAATACCAGGGTTGTTTGAGGAAAAAGAACAAGTGCCCAGAAATAAAAATGTTTGTTCTTTACCTATCCATAACATGTTTAGCTCTATTTCATTAAATCAAGCCTTCAGTTCTCCAAGCATTAAAAAGCACTACAACCCCTTCAGTTAAAAAAAAAAAAAAGGAAAATTAAATATTTCTTTCATTAATCCTTAAAATTATTATATTGAAAATATGTTTTTTGCAATAGGCTGATTTGATATACAGCCAATGTACTGTATTTATTGCCACTACCATTGAGTGAAAAATTTATTATAAGTTTCTGGTTCTAGGCAAAGTTCTATGAAAAATGTCACATTGCATCCATCCTTTATAAAATTATTAATTTCTTCATTGCTGTTATTCCAAGTGTTTGACTATAGTTTACATTCTTTAAATACTTTTTAGGAAAAGTACCAGTATGTTTGACTCAGTCATTAAAATATTATTATTACAGGATATAAAGTTGTGGCATACTGCCACCCCCCAAGCAGAGGGGAGGTGAGATGCAGTTCCTGCTCCTGTGGTAATTGGAG
>VWYE01002996.1:50784-129144 GCA_013398995.1 Alaudala cheleensis
CCTTTCCTTTCCTTTCCTTTCCTTTCCTTTCCTTTCCTTTCCTTTCCTTTCCTTTCCTTTCCTTTCCTTTCCTTTCCTTTCCTTTCCTTTCCTTTCCTTTCCTTTCCTTTCCTTTTTCCTCTCCTCCCCTCCTCTCCCCTCCCCTTTCCTACCATTTTTCATGAGAAGAAATGCATACAATTGCATACATTGAGACCAAACCTAAAACAGGTACTTGATAATCTTTCAAATTGTTTTAAGGAAATCGCATCCCGAAAATTCTGAGTATCAGCCTCTGAGAATCTCACAGGAATATTTATATTAATATCATTAAATATTTAATGATAATAAATTTAAGGATCCTCTTCAGTGTTTTCAGAAAGGCTTCTCTGGCCCCCTTTGCTTTGTGCTTCTGTTCCTCAAAACTTTTTTTTTTAAAGAATGAATATTTAGAAGCAGACATGGACAAGGACAAATTCAAAATGAGATCAATGTTTTTGAGTGCATATGTAATGATGAAGACATCTTATTTGTGCTGCATAAGTTGCAGCCATAAATTATAACCAAGCAAATACCTGTACTTGGGTGTGAATGCATAACTTCAGATCTGATCCAAATTCTTCTTTAGCAAAAGAGCTGATTCCTCACCATTTCCTAATCAGTAAATTGAAACAACAAACATTGACACAAACATAAAGAATGATGACATTTGCAGAAGCCTGTTCTACGTGAGGATTGCCTCTGGCAGAATTAAATATAAAATATTTTATCACTGTTTTGGTAAAATTGATTTTATAAAAAAAATGGTTTTAATTTTTTTTTTTTAATTCTGTGTTAATCTCTCTGAGGAATATAGTGATAATTTTTTTCACTAAGAAACATGAGTTAAAAGTCATAATTTAAATCCTATGGATTTTGTGAGCATGACTAATAGATTTTCTAAATAAAGTCATTAGGGATATGATACAAAACAATACCATATAAGCAAGTACTTTTGGGGATTTCAGCTATTGTTAATCTCTATTTGCAGCCTCCTTGACTTCAGCTCTATTCTTGCTTTTGTCCTCATATACTTAATCTTGTGTTTGCAGCAATCCCATGCCACCTAACCTTCTCCTCTGTGCTATAGGAAGGAAATCAAGATCCTGTGGTGAGAAAAGTAGCTGTAAGAGAAGATGGAACTTGTATTCTAATTGCTAAGTTCAGAATGAGGGACAGGGGATAAATTAATACTTTTTCTACATTCATTCAACTATCTGCTTATTACTTTTAAGAACCTAAGTTGAAGTACAAGAGCACCTATCCCTTTAGCATACTCACCTAAATTATTTTACATTTCCTAAATTATTGGGTAACAATATGTACTATCCTTGAAAATTAATCTAGTTGATAAGGATTGAAAGAGTTGTTGCATATTTCTGTAGACTCCCTAGCAGTTGTATCTTAATCAGCACTTATTTTTCAATCATGCAAACAGCAACACAAGGGTGTTTACCTAGATGCTTAAGCAATACCATTCTTTTTGTGCATAGATTTTGCCACTGGTCTTCATTTAAGCCTTGGATTTCTATCATGACTCTCTTTTTCTGCCATTCTTTCTTCTAGTATTGTTTATAAATGGGATTTAATACTTTCCCTGGTAGAAAGTGTACCATGTACCATGTACCTAAAATTGCTCAGACCTTAAACAGACCTTCAATATCCTTCCTTCTTTTGCCTAAGTACACTCAATCTGTCAGCCTCTGTTTCTGGGTGTGAAGTCCAGTGTCAGGTTTTCTGGTCAGTCTGGGAAAGTGTTTCAGTTCTTTCAAACATCAGTCTAGTATTAGCTACAGATAACATATGACAGGAAGGCCATGTTTATTGGAGTTTACATGCACTATAAAATCAGAAAGTAGAAGGAGCTTTTCAAGTTTTCTAAATATACTTGGCTTTGGTATCATTTATCTGTTTCCTACTGAACTACTGAAGTACAAAGTTAATAGTGTTTCCTTGAGAGGGAGAAGTTCAGTGACTTGCACTTGTGTTAAATGTAGAACTTCCATTGTCACTGTCTGGTCTTCACTGACAGGTATAAAAGTTCATACATCTCATACAAATCGCATGCAGATATAATTTGAGAACTTCTTAGCTCTATTTGTCAGAGACTCAGCTGACTCTCCATCCAGCTTAAAATCAGATAGAGGTGTGTAAAAAGACCAGTTTAACACAGTGAAGCTGGGACTATTTTTTCCTTAAAGAATAGCTAATGCTGAGTCAGAAATGATTAAAAACAGACAAGTAAATGCCTTGATTGTTAAAACCTGGCTATATGAGAGTAAGCTCTCTCTTCCACACAATTACAGAGGTATGTATAAAATGAATTGCCTTGCAATTTCTTATTATTCTGGATTCTCATTATATCAGTATGAAAATGGAATCAGATAAAAAGTGATCCTGTAGTTTATGAGCATTGTTCTAAAGTGTCTTTTAGATGTTTGCTTCAGGAACCAATGGTTGATATAATAACGTTGCCAATCAGTCATAGGAATTTTCAATTTTTTCTTTTTCAGTACAACAAATATCTATGCACTGTTGGTCATGGATCTCACCTGAGAAAAGGAAAATGTTTCTGTATCTTTGGGACACCTGAAATAGCCGGGAAAATTATTAATGTGTCTGTGTATCCACTCCTCTGCTGTGCATATGCAGCAATAAGTTTTCCTCATAAAATTCTCAGCATATAGGATATGCAAAGTATAACCACTAAAACACAGTTGCACTTAAGGCTAGCAAGATTTTTGTTTTCTTGAAGATGCTTTTGACCTCCCTGAATCTAAAGCTTTTTTGTCTGTTGAATATGTTGAACAATGTAAGCATGTTTTGTGACTCCTTATTCTTGTGTGCTCAACTGGTATTTCTGTAGATATTGATATTTAAGAGATGTTTTGAAATTATAGTCTTTGACTAAAAATTACCCAGATTTTTCTGTTTGCCTTCCATTATCGGGCCTCTTTATCAGAATTAGTCAGTTTTTTACTTGTGTCAGTGATGTCACACAGTGGTAATTAGTGTGAAGGTTTGATTAGATCTCTTCATGTTTTGCATTCTTATTATTTATAGTTACTAATATTTATTATTATTGATATTAATCATAATACCCTCAGAACACTGGCCACTTGGATCAGCCTATGGAAAATATGAATACTAACAACAGTGAAGTGCTCCAGTGAAGAACTTTGGACTAAGTCAAATATGAAACAAAAATTTATTCTAATCATCTCTGCAAATAGTTTGAGCTATGAAATACACTTTGTGTGACTGAATTTTTATATAAAAATGGGAAAACAATGCAGAGAAGAAATGAGACTGTGGTCTGAAGAAACTGTGATATCTAGGACAGCAAATTCCTCAGCTTAATAAAACTCAGTTTCAGAGATGCTTCTTGAAATTCATCTTAAATTTTACCTCTTCTGAATGACTCCAGTTCCATTTAACTATATCCCGTTATACTAAACTGAATTAATTTCTCTAGTTGTAATTATTTATTGCCCACTATTACAGGAGGGGCCTTGCAAAAAGCAGCTCAACTCCACGGTGAGTTCCTCGCCCAGTTTCAGTGAAAATTCAGGCAGTGTAACTCTTACATCAATCCTTTGGTTGACAGAGACATTGTTGGAGGGTTGGAGGCAGGGAATATTGTACTCTTAGTTCTCATGTATTGGTGTGCTCTTCAAACTTCAAAGTATTTCTGTATTTTACAACTAAGTGGTATGGGTTAAGGTGGCTGATTTAAGATGATGGCACCATTCTACTCAAAGGGAAAGGCCAATTTTTGGGGAGTATAGTCGTTTTGGTTCGTTTCTTAACTAATGCACTAATTACGTAGTGGGTTTAACACTGGCCAAACACTAGTGCACCTACTAGAAATCATTTACTCCTTTCCTGCTGTGAGATATGGATTAGGAGGAGGAAGGTAATACAGGTTCAAAACTTTAAAGAGTATAAAAAAACTTTATTAACAGAATTAAAAGAAAAAATATAATCAGAATAAACTTTCAGAACACTTCTCCTCCCTCCAGATTCTCTTTTCTTTCCTACTGACAATGTCAAGAGACAGAACCTGGAACTTTCAGTAAGTTTACCATCTCTTAAATAATCTTCCTTCAGTCCACTTAGGGAGAGGAGTCTCTCTTGCCATGCCATGGAGACTTCTGTAAAAGAAACAGTTCTCTTGTGGCTTCAATGTCACAGCAAATCAGCCACCCGGGAAAGAAAAATCTGTTTGCAGTGTGAAAGTCCCTCTCATACCTTGCAGCTTTCCCAAAGCCGCTTTTATGGGCCATGTCAACTTATGGGATACTATTTTAAGGATGAGCTGTTCTAGCATAAAAACTAAAATTTTCTTCTTTTACCTCTGGGAACAGAAATTTTTTCTTATTCTGATTCTAGGGCAAAGTTTCTCATCTCTCTCATGTCTTTCTGTTCAACCTTCTTCCTGGATTACTGATTTTCAGCATCCACACATTCCAGCATGAGTGTCCTTTCCTTATGGGCTGTTGGTGAATGTTGCATTCCCCCATGCACTTCATGAATTACAGGAGAAAAAGAAGTCTTTTCATTAATATCATCACCATAACCTCACAAAAGAATTTCAGCCCAAGAATAAGGCATCTCCTTAATCCCCTCTCGTCCAGAATCTGGTTCCTTCTTTACTGATCTCAGTGTCCCATGTTGTTTTTTCTACATGTCTTCACCATTTCCTTTTCCTGATATGGGAGAGAATTGGTGTTTGTAAGTTCATTTGAAGCCATTTTACAGACTTCTGCAGCATTTAAATGTTGATCTCATCCAGGCACCATAATCAGGGGAATTGGTGTATCTCTCACTGCTGATCACGTGGTTGCCACTGGCACTGTGCAAGCCGTGCTGGCTGCGGATGCCACCCCTGCACCTTTCCTTCATGCAGAACACCAGAAAAACTGTTGCCACTGCTTTTGTCCTTCTGTATTCAGCATAGCTGGCTAAAAGTGGCTAAGCAAACAAAGTCTTCTGCGAGCCATGCCGAGGCAGCCACAGATGTGTGTTGTTGTCCCTGTTGAGTCAATTTTCAGCCATGCAGTCCCAGCCATGTGGCTGGTCCTAGACTGGGTGTAGGAGGTGGAGGTGGAGGTGGCCACAGCCAGCTCTGGCCGCTCCTGGCCTTGGGGCCATCTCCAGCGCCAGCTGTGAGGCCACCCTGGCCCGGTCCTGGAGTAAACAAAGTTCATTTGCGAGCCATGCCGAGATAGCCACAGCCACATGGTGCTGCCTGGCTGCGTGGCCCTGCCTCAGCCATACAGTGATTCTGTCCGAGCAGTCTTGGCTACGTGGCTGCTTGTGGCTTTGGGATAGTCCCGGTGGCATGGCAAGGCAGCAGCAGAAATCTCAGCTGAGCCACGCGCCGACTGAGCTGCGTAGGCTGTGCGAGCCCGGCTCAGCCCAGCCATGCAGCTGCATGAGGCCAGGGTGCTCAGTTACCTCTTCAAAAGCTGGAAGCCAAGAGAGCCCCCCAGGGGCCAGCCCATCTTTACATGTGTTTTCATAGAGGCATATCCTGCCCTTCTAAGTGGTTTAACAGGGTGTCAATCTCCAAAACTAGCCTGCTGATTGGTTAACCGGGTGTCAATTTCACAAACTAGGAAGCTGATTGGCTCTTCAAAACTAGTCAGCTGATTGGCTGTTCCAGGTCCCCACAGGGAGCTACCCCCTACTGAAAACTAGACTTCATTACACCATGATAGGGTCATGTCTACTCAGATTCTCATTGTGTGCTTCTCTATTTTCTCTATGTTTTAATATTTCTTCCACAAAAATTTTATGTTAAGATTCATGTTTTATTTTCTTTGTACATTTATTAAATACTTTATCTGGATGTACAAAAAAAATCAAAAACTATTCTAACAACAACAACAAAAACAACAAAGTAATTTTTAAGCTAACAAATTGCTGATGCTACTGAAATCTAAATTTTGGTCATGCATATAGGTGAAGCACCTTGCCATGAACAGAGAACTTAAAAAAGAGATACAAGAATCATCCTGTAAAAGTATAATCTGTCTCACTTTTCTTTCGTTATGTATTTTTTCTTTATTGTTTTGTTTTATTTTGTATTCATAAACCAGTGGTATTTTCATAATAAATCAATTTTAATTGTTTTTTTGAAGAGGAAGAGTGAGGGATTATGACAGATTATTTTCTCCTAGAAACATGGCTTTTCTTATTATAGTTCTAAACAGTTCATAAAACATATAAAAGTTTCTGAGACATTCTAATGTATCTGTTTTTTCTAAATAATTTTAGTTACCTGTTAATTTTATCAAGAATTTTGTAGTATTTCTATATTTATGCTTCTGAGACTCTATCATTTAACAGGGCATAAATAGGAAAAATATGGGATATATCTGGTTGTTTTACTAAACACTGCCCTTGAATAAAATTATGTCTACATCTCGGAAATAAGTTCAATAAAGTAGGGCTGTAAAAAATAGGAAGTGCCTTTGCAAATGAAATATTTGTTCTTAACCATCAAATATATTTCATTTTTAAGTCAACATTTAATAGACAAGGTTGTAAGAAAATAATATCTTTAAGCATCATATTTATATGAAAAAATATACAGAGCCACCAATAATGGAAAACAATTTATTGATGTTGGTTCCGTGGTTTTTCTGAAAGGAAAAATTACATAGCTACATTAAACATTTGTGTTTTCCTCTAATAAAAAATATACATAACAGCTGCAGTATTATCTTTAAGAAGTAAGCACCAGCACATTTGCCATCTGGTTTAATGACTTTTTACAGTGGTTGAGAGTTGTTATTCTCTGGTAACACCAGATTTACCATTGAAGTTGATGTTGCAATGCTGATTTTGTTACCTATGTTGTAGAAAAAGCTGGCCAACTTTTCAAAAAAATCACTATTTTAACAGTTATCAAGAAAGAGCTAAAACTAGATTGTGCCACTGGGCTTTGCAATCTATTTTGTGTCTTCTTTTTCTGCCATTCGTTGCTGGTATCCAGCAATGTGCCACTAAGAAAAATAAGTTATAAGAAAAACACCGCTACAAGTATTATCCAAGTAATATTAAGCACTGGGCTAAGCAGGCCTTGAAGTTAATTTCCTCTCAATATGAGGAGGGTTTGCCTCACATTTGTTGCACTGGCGTTCAAAGAGACTGAAAAAGAGACCTGGGTTGCTGCATGCGTGGGAGATCTCAAATTGCCAACCTGATGTGGCACTGAAAAGGCTGGCCAAATGGCCATACTTTAGGAAATTAAACTGAGCATTTCTGAAGTTAATGAATGTCTATCTGAAATATAGTTTGCTGTTAATATTGAAGAATATATTCAGTAAGTTCAGTGCCATTAATGGCAGAGTCCCTGCCTTTCCATTCCCTAAGTATCTTTCAAATCTTCTGCTGTGCTCACAGTGTGCCTTATGGTTTTATTTTAAACAGTGACTCAATTTCCAAGCACATGCTGTAGCTTCTGGGAAACCATTCATAATTTGAACAGTTTAATACCCAGAATGAATATTGATAGTATAAATTATTTGATGCATAATCTTAGTCATAAAATTATTTTCTTCATGCATTTTTGACTAGTTTTAGTGACAGAAGCACCAAAATATTCATGAAATACAATATGCTATAAAACAGCACGTTGCACTGAGCTGTATATTTCTCAGACATGGTCATGAGCAACTGCTTTAGATGACCCTGCCTGAGCAAGGAATTTTGACCAGATGATCTCCAGCAATCTCTTCCAACCCCAAACACTCAGTGAACTAAATTCCATGAACTAAATATTATCATAAATAATCTAAGTAAAATAACTTTCTCTTTGTTGACTGAATTTCACAACCAGTGTCTCAAAGAGAACTATACAGCAATATCATTTCAAGAAACAATGTTTCAAAGAAAAACAGGAAATGTCTATATGCCATAAATAAGATAGTTTTTATTTCTAACAGAGATATGCTATTTTCACTCATAATCAAAATCATTTTATTAAACAAGATTTTCTTAGAGACCAAAAAACCACAATGTTGTAGCGCTATTTTTATGTTGGTATCATATTATTTTTTTCATATACTTCAAGTTTTTCATTTATTGGATATGTGTGAAATTATCAAACTGAATTACCACCATCAATTTGAACTATTAATGCTTCTTGCTTCTTTTAACTTCTTTATAAAACATACTGTTTTTTCTTTTGTTTTGTTTTTTTCTTGAAGTGAAACATTCCATTTTGGTGTCTAATTCAAAATGGTCATGTTGTTATTTCTATTCTGTTTGCTTCTTTCTGATGAAGTACTTCATACAATGTCATTTAGCATTTCAAAGATATAGTTATAGTCATTAGTTGCCTTGGTGATGAATGTGTTGTGCACCAGAGGGACAGTTGTGTGTACTTTGCTGATTTATTGATGTAGGTTATAATTTGACAGGAACATTCTATGTCTCAGAATTTTACTGGTAAGAAAAATGCCAATAATGAATTTTATGAGACTAATTAAAAATATAAGTCAAAAAACATTTCTTTTAAGTTTGTATTATGTATGAGTTTTTCCAAGACAATTCATTAAAAGGGCCACTACAGTTTTGTAATAGAAGTCTGCATCTTTTGGTCATCTTAAAATTTCTTTAACAGACATTAGAAGACAAGCTCACTGAAAAGATTAAGGCACAAACACATTAATCGAACAAAGCTAACATTTACTGCAGAAGCCCCAGAAGATTAAAACCCAAACAGTTAGCTGTGCTGCTCACATCAAGCTCCTTGGCAAGGAAATATGTAAAGGTGGCTTACACATTCATTGTGCACATGTTAAAGGAAAATCCCAAAGCCATTCTCAGGTCCCTGACAGACAGTGCAGACCTTGGAGCTGCCATTTCAAAGTGGAGTGGAAACAATCAGGTGGGTAAGGCTAAAGGGAATTTCAGGCATACCCTTCTATGTGGCATTTCTCTCTGGACTGGCTGCTCAGCATATGTTTTAAAGTGATTTTATGGACTTTGAAATTATTCCAATTTACAAACAGAAAGAGCAGGGACTTTACTTTCTGCTCTGCATTCTGTGTCAGGTCCAAAGTAGTTTGAACACTGTATTGAAACATACTTCATATGTTTCAATATATACTTAATATTTACTATAAGAATACAATTTTTTATTTTAAAAAATATTTTTAAACCATCTTAAAGAATTCAACAACAGTACCCCATAAATACATACACCCATTACTTTAATGGCCGTACTTTGATCTCCATGATCATATCAGGAAACAGTTATTTCATGACCATGCATACATGCTTTCAGCCTGGCTCTGAAAGAGGAGCATGACAGCAAAAACCTGGACTTTTCAACCAGAATTAAGTACATCTACCTTTTGAAGAATTGCCTTGGGACATGCTTCTCTATTGCAGATCCTTTGTTCTCAAGAAAGTTTAGATATTATAATGATAGCTCTGATAATACTAATAGACATACAGTAGATGAAAACACTTATTTGTTAAGAAATAAGTATGAAGAGGAAAGCATTGTGAAGAAATATACTCTCAATGTGTAACTGGCATGAGGTATCTTTCATGAGCTGAGGGAGCCGTTGTGCAGAGGTTTTGCCAGAGCCCATCTCTGATGGGTCAAGTCAAGCATACTCACCACAACATCACTTTCCATGTTTTGCAGCCCTGTTCTGGAGATTCCTTAGATGTCATGTCTAACCAAATTTTTAATCATCTTAAATAATTCACAAAGTTTCTGCTGCATTTTCATTAAACTCTCAACTCCTACCCACTATCAGCATGCTCAACCTTTTAATTTGTGAAATTAAATTTGTTAAGTTGAGCAGCTTGTATTATAACCCATTAACTGCCAGGAGAGTTACAAGTTTGAGCAATTTCTTATGATGAACTTCAGGCTAATCAGTATCACAGAAGTGGCAGCATCAGTTATGATGTTCTCTCAGCTTTGAACTTTCTTAGGCAGTGACTATTGCAGCTATTTCTGCCTATTTGGGAAATTGTGATAGCATATTTTTCCTTTGTTTACACAAAAAATTGGTTTATTACCTTTTTATTTTCTTTGTTTTGGAACATTTCTTCCTCATATCTTATGTATGAATTAATGCTGAATATTACTTTTTCCTGGATAGATCAGCAGCTTATGTGCAAATTGAACTATAATGCTCCTGCTTCAGAAACCCATGATAGGAGGAATTATAGCCTGCTAATGAGCGCTGAGGGACCATTTGTAGCCTCCCAAGAAATTCAGGGCACTGCACTGTTTAAACTTGTGAGTATTATCTTCATAAAGGGTTATGAGCTGTTGCATTTATTGCAGCAAATTAAACCTTAAAATAATCTTTTTAAAATCAATAGAATTACTCAATGGATGCATGTAGTCTGTTGTGTATGATTTAGGTGATTCCCCACTTAATTTACTGTAATTTGTTTGAATTTCATTGAATTCACAGCACAAATATGCAAAGGAGAAGGGATCTAGGACCTTTCTTCTTTTTCTCCCTATCAAGTGGTTCAGTATCCAGATCCCTCACAGCACAGAATCACAGAATGGGCAAAGTTTGCAGGGATCATAGTGGATCACCTGTTCCAACCTTCCTGCTCAAGTAGGGTCATCCTGGGGCACATTGCAGAGAATTGCTTCAAACGATTCTTGAGTATCTCCAGTAAGGAGGGCTCCACAACATCTCTGGGCAACCTGTTCCAGAAACTGTCAACTATTTACTGGCTTTCACAGACAACATAGGTATAAAATTTAAGAAGCTATCAGCCTAAGAATTGTATTTTTTATTCTTCTGCTAAGGCACCTGAGAAAAGATTGCAACAATCAGGCCAATAGGTGAATGATTTCCAAGCAAACTTCAAGGTGCTGCGCTGGCTATGGAAGAGAAAAACTGTAGAAAAATAAACAAGGAGAAAACTCACCCACGAAAATTTTGCCTAAAAAGGTAACTACATTATATTACCACAAAAAATCTGCTGAACTTTAGCAGGAAAAAATCTCACTACACATCCCTCATTGCATCATATGAAGATTGAAGAATAAAAATCAGAAAGAACTGCTAAAAACCCTTCTCCTTCCACAACCCAAAATTTTTGGTTTTTTGTATTAAGACAAAATTTGGTTTCTTTCTACAACGTTTCAATCAACTTCTTTTTCCAGGATAGACCCTATACAGTTCAGTTTAAAGAAGACCTGGTATTATTTGTTCATTCCTTCAATGGATATACCAACTGTACATCATAAGCAGAGTATCTTTGTACAGTTGATATTTCATTGTTGTAAAAAGCACTCAATCTTTGCACTTTTATCTGTGGTAGATAATTGTTAAAAGCTGCTCTTGACCCTCTGACATTGGTTATGCATCTTCCAAAAATCTGCTTCTGAATTCAGTCTTAGCCATTGCAGAGCAGCTGCCTACAAGAGCAGTGCTGACACTGCCAGCTATCATCTCACACTGTTGGTCAACACAGAACAAAGAGCCACGCTGGGGTTTGCATATGCACCAGCAGCATCAGCTAAAGTGTTAATAGTCAATGGAGTCAGGGTAGGTGATGATGGCAACCTCTCCTTAGGGCTTCCTTATATTTTACATTTTTATTTATTTAATATTTTTGAGTGTATTTGTTACAAATCCTCATATTTTAAAGGGTTGCATAGGCACTTCAAACAATGCCTGTCATGCATCTTAAGTTGAACTTTGGGTCAGCCGTTTCATTAAAGGTCTGTAATTTTATCTACAGAATTTTTGGAGACAGAGGTGAAGGTGAAGGACCCAGTGATTATGTAGTCATATGTAAAAAAAACACTCCAAGCTCACCTCTCATAGATGCACTGAAGTATTTAAATGTAGATGTGTATAGGCATGTATGTATTTGTAACCACCTGTTAATTTACAAATTTATCTTTCTCTTTCAAACAATATTAGGCAGAATTCTGGTGGTATCTGGGAAGATAATCATGGCTATGGATCTAGTGGTCAAATGTCTACTTATTTTTTATATATGGCGTGCTCAGAGGACGACCCAGTTAAACAATGCAACAGAACTAAAAGTCCCATTAGCAGGTTGTTACAATAATAAAATAATAATTGCCATTTACACTCCCAAATTTTCTGAAAAAAGTGTTCTTTCATTAATTTACCTTCACTCTTCTGAGCCTTTTCTATAAAACTGGACTTTCTAATATATTGAATTAAAGTTTATTAAAATAATTTTTAAATTTTTTGTGCAAGGTTTTGCCTTCATGTGGCATAGTATATTGACTAGATTGCTGATCAAATTGTTAATGAAAAATGTTATGGTCTGATAGAAGTGTCAGGGGTAGTTTAATGTAAAGATTAAACTAACAAGAAATTTGAAGAGAAAAGGCTAAAATACATATTGAAGTCTTCCCACACTTTCTGTGTAGTTGAAGAAATCTGGTTAAGGATAAGAATTTTCTTCACGTTTATATACTCTAGAGTTACTCATACTCAATGAAAAAGATGGGGACATGGTGCCAGGATACATTAGAAATACCATGGTCTGGGTTTTTTTAGTTATTCATACCTCAAAAGGCCTTTTTTATTCACTTCAGTTTTTCTCTGACTGAGGCTCTGTTTAGCAAGAGTTTAACCCAGAATGTAACCTTTTAATTTTATAAATTACAATTACTGACATTTATTGGAAGATGTTATATGAGTGTATTCTATAGCTTCATCCCCTATCTCCACCAATGTGTTCACATATGTTGCTATGTGTGCTGTTAGCCTTGTCTTTAATTCCATATACTATTTACATTAAAATAAAATGCATACAGAAATATACATCCATTGTCCTTTGGATATACTATTTATATATAAAGGAATCATTGTCCATCAGTACATTTTCTTGGGTTTGTGACACATAGACCTGGGACAGGTTTCCTTGCAATAAATATTAAGACATTTGTGCTGTCAATGTGCTGGATAAGGAAATTCTCCTTAAATTACACATGCATAGTGACTAGAGTGTAAAGCAGAAGATATAAAGTCATGTTACATAAACAACCCTTTCATATAGTTCATAAGTGCAATTAGCTCAGGGTCGTTTGAAGTAACTGGCTTGCAAGAGTCAACTGTCTGTGTAGTGAGTGTTTGTGTGAAAGCAAGAGACCTATCTAGTAATAGAGTTCAGCAAATATTATTCCTCTGGTTAGTATTTCTTCTTCTGAAAAATAAATCTAAAAATGAGAAAACTCACTCTCAAACCAGATTGCCTTAGAGATGTTCCTCACAGGGACATGACATATTTTGCTCAGGGCAGGGCAGAGCAGGCACAAAGCATGACATCCATAACCCAGGCAGTGCAGGACTAACATCTGGGGGAGCAGACATAGCCATTTCTGTGGAACTAGGCCTCCACCAGGACCTCTCCTGTTGCTTGGTGTTCATTCACCTCCCTACCATGCTGTGGCTTTGCTGCAATGCTGCTGCCCCTGCCTGCCTGCCATGCTAAAACTCCTGACACATGCTCTTTGTCCAATCTGTTGGCTTGAAAATCAGAACAGGAAATAAGTGAGCTGATTTCTAATTTTCTAAATGAGAATATCTTATTTATGTGTACTTGTACACAACAAAAGGGAAGTTAAAAAAATCAATGCAGACTTTCCCTTTAACATAATGTATAAGAGCATTCCACTGATTTCTTCCTTTCCCTGTCTGTTAGTTAGGAAAATCAGATTAAGAAGAATTATGGCCCTATGTGTGCTCAGGGGAAAAAAATGAGTTTTCTATTGCTTTCTGTTACATGTACTGACTCCCAGTTTCAGAAAATACAAAGTGAAACCATCATCTTACTTGAAAGGAGGTGCAGGTGGAAGCCAGCCATCCAAACACAGCTGTATACTTCCTTCCCTGGCTGCAGACCCAAGTCCATCAAAGCTCTTTTTAACTGCTGGCCAGTCAGGATCCTTCTGGAAGAACAGAAGGGTCAGTGCAGATGAGGCTTTGTATTGAAAAAGATTGGCCCCTTCTGCATTTCCCAAATTTACTTGGAAAAGGGATAGAATAGGCAGTTATGTACATAATCATACAACATGCTCCTAGAGCTATAGCTCTTTAACAAAAATTGCATGTATTTCTGCTTATGGATTACAAAGAACTTGAATAATTTAATTTTCTTACCAGAGTCTCAACAGTCCTGTTAATTAACCTCATTCTTAACCGGGGATAGCAGTGAAGTTTTAACATTCCCTTTGCCTCTCTTGTTTGCATGAATTAAGAATATAACCCACAGCTTATGTAATTGCATCCTTTTGTATTTCACTTCTCATTTTGTATTCTGTATTTTTAGTAAAGAGATTTGAAATTAATTGCTTTAGGAATTTCATAATAAAATATTCTATTTAGCTTGTGGAATGTTATATGATAAAGGAAATCTTATTAAAATTATTTTAACAAGTAAGTATTATTTCAATATGTATTTTTTGCTGCAAAACAGAGTTGTTAGCCCAAGGCACAAATAAATTCAGTAGGACTTTTTCAATTATATCCTGTGATTTCAGATCATCTGCCAAACCTGATGATATGAATCTATCCCAAATTTCAGAGTCTCCTTCAGGTTACCTGTCTGTTCCATGATGTGAATGTCAAACTGACCCAAATACTCCATTACAATGCATTGGGTATTGTCATAATATCCTGTTTTCCGGGAACAGCAATAATTAAATTAAGAATTTTTAAAGACAAACAAAAAAGACTGTCTTTTTCTCTGACAGAAATAATTCTGTATGTAACCATACCAGAAAGGAATAAAAAATAATGCAATTTTCAAAAGTTAACACTTTATGTAAGAATATTTTATGAATTTTTTTTTGTTAAACACAAGTAAACATTCAGTCAAAATAATTCAAATCCACCTGAGGATTAGTATTTAAAAGCTTTTTTGTCACTAAAATAAAATCTAAATTAAAAGAAATTTTTAGCTTTTTGTTGTATTACTGAGTAGCTTACTGTCCTCTTGCTAATTTTCTTTTTAAAATATAGCATAAGATATTAATAATTAAGGCTGATGACACTCCTAAAAAATCCTGTGATGGTTATTTTACACCATTTGTTTTTTTCTTGTTTCTATCAACTGCACTTATGGAGAAAATATGCAGTACTTCAAGTTCTAGAGTGGCAAATTCTGAAAAGTGAGAAAGGATGTCCTCTGGTACAGACTTTTTGAAGAGTTTTAGAGAATTGTGAGAAAGCACATCATATTTTAGCTCTATTAAGATCATATTGAATTTTCATTTACTGAACAAAGCTAAAATACATTAATAAGGCCTTTCCTCATAACTGGGATTCCCAACAGTGCAGTGCATTGTTTATTTTATCCTGATTCCTACAGTGTCTTCAAGCTCAGTCTGCACTCATGTAATGCAACCCACACAAATATGAAATTAAATTAGTCTACATGAGAACTAACTTTATTAAAAGATTTTTGATCAAATAAGACTGGAATATTAGCCA
Organism: Alaudala cheleensis; assembly: GCA_013398995.1. Classification (NCBI taxonomy): domain Eukaryota; kingdom Metazoa; phylum Chordata; class Aves; order Passeriformes; family Alaudidae; genus Alaudala; species Alaudala cheleensis. The sequence goes on from VWYE01002996.1 coordinate 66,285, forward strand.
CTTTTTGAAATATTTTTTGAAGATTACTTTTTCTGTCTTCTTTCTTAAGGTGTTATATCAAAAAGAAATAATAATACATATTATGTAGATGCACATTATAATTTTTGTTAATTTTTTTAGTAGAAAGAGCATATTCACTGATTTAAAATTTTCACTTTGGGATTAATTTTTCAGACTTTTTTTCCTATTAGCAGTTTCCCATGAAAATACCAGTTTCAACAAAAAATTTTTCAATGCAAAATAATCCAGTAAAATCTTCATAATTCTTTACTGAAAAACAGGGATAAGCAGCTTACTGTGGTTGACTAGGGTCTCTTTGCTCTTTTAACCAGCAAGAAAGAAAGTGCAGACTAAACTACATGAACTTTTTAATTCTTGCTTGTGAGGCACTTTTAAATCCCTGCAGAGATGTTTTTTTCTTTACAAAATAAGTAAAATGGAAGAGTTAACCTTCACAGTATTGAGAGACTTTGCTTGTATTAGCTGCTGACAGGAGGATAATAGTTTTAAGTAACATAAAATCATCTCACTGATTGACAGAAAAAATATACAATAAAGTAAAATGTTAGAAAAATTCAAAGTAATTGCTTGAAATGAAATAACATTCAAGCAAGCTAAGAGGATAAAAGATACATTCCCAACTAGAAGGCTAAAAAGCAAACATAAAAAAAAATGTGTTATGGAACATATTTTAATGTAATTTTTTTCATCCTCTTCAGTCTTTTCATTTACAGTATCAGAGACATCCCTAGGACTTTCTTCCCCAGGAAAAAAGGAATACAAATATTTTAGCTTATGTCAGTTTGTCTTACTTTGTCCTTACAGCAGGTAACGGGTACTAACTACATTACCAATAATTTATAGTCTTTGTTTCAGAAAGAGGTTTAGTTTCAATATAATTCTGAAAGACATGTATTGTGTGTCTGAAAGGCATGTATTTGTTCAGATCCACAAAACTAGGAGTTTATTTTGAAATTATATTGTGCACAAGTAACTTTGCTTATCTTGTTTGCTATTTGTTCAGTGTCTAAAACTGAAATCTAGAAAGATATTTGTAAGTGAAAGCAAAACTAAAACATTATTATGATCACACATTTGTGGGTCATAAACAAAATGTCAGGTGTCATCAGATCAATCAAAACTGCAAGAGTTGAAAGTTCTGATTTAAAGCAGTCGAAGGACTAAAATATTTTGTCATTTTTAATCAAGAAAATCTCCCTCTGTGAACTGGATGCTTGAGCCTTCCTTCAACCAGTAATACACAGTAATCCAAAGGCCATTTACATCTGTCTCTGCTCAATAAATGCTGAAGCTGCATTTTCTATTCACAGCACTGAAGTTTAGATTCAGGATGATCATCTCAGCAGCCTGAGCACAGTGCCAGACTGCAACACCTTGGGAAAGATGCTGTCTGCATTTTCCTTAGTTCTCCTTGTTCTATGTACATGCTTCAGTTCACAGACCAGGACTGAATTCCTGCTAGGGGTCTTGTTCAGGTAACTTCACCAGCAACATAGGAATAGGGGTTATTTAGGGGAACACATTTGTTTACCAAAGTTAATATGATTTGCATACCTTCTTTGTCAATCTTTCTTTTTTACTTTATTTACTGTAACAGAGGACGATATACATTTGCCTTAAATGGAATATACAGGTTAGATTTACAAACAGTTTTGTATGGAGGAATGACATTGTACAGTACTGTGAAGAGATCATGACTTAGGTTGTGAATGCTTTGTGACTGAATGACTACAGAGGCCCACACCTACTCATGGCTTTAAAGTAATTTTTCAGCTACTAGTTTTTGCCAGAGTTACTTCTTCTGAGATTAACCCCAGTGGTGTGAACGGCTGTTTTCTCACTGCCCGTGCTTGGAAGAAGGAATCAGAGAGCCTTCGGGTTGTGGTTTGAAGATGTTTATTTTAGAAATCTTATCTCTAAGTTCAGTCTGTCCAGTGTGAAGTTCACAAGCAGCTGGAAAAATGAATTATCCCCTGCCCAGAACAGCACCTGGGTTTTTATACTCTAAACTACGTTAACATTGCTTTTCTCTAAACTCCAATAACTAAAATCCATGTCATACAGTGAAATTGCACCTTCACCCAATCCTAAAAAACCATCACCCTTTGCAAAGAGGAAGGGGAAAAGGAAGACAGGAAAATGTGCTTTTATCACATTGATCTGCCTCCATCTTGGCCCCATTTTACCTATACAGCAAAATCTAAAAGCTCTACTTTCTCATCCAGTGATATAAAAAAAAAACCACACCAATCAAACGTTCGTGTCATTCAAATCCTCAGACAGCCCTGGCAGCCTCTTCCACAGGGTCAGATCAAAGTCACCACTGTCTCTGACACAGGCCGAGGAGGACCAGCCCCCGCCCCCATCCTGGTTGCTGCCCATCCAGGAGACCCAGAGGGATACTCTGGTCTCCCACAAGTTTTGAAGCTGGCTAAAATAAGGCCCCCAGACCAGTGAAGACAAAACTGAAGAGTGTAGCCTTAAACCAGGGAGATTATTTTCAATGTTTTTGTAACAGCCAGCTGAACAGAAGATGGTCTGTTCAGCTAGCAGTTGAGGTTTTGCACCAGTGCAGATGATTCCCTGATCAAGAAAATGGAGAATCCTTTGCCTCTAGTGTCTGAGGGACTCTGACCCTGAGGAAGTCATGAAACTTGACATTTCAAGAGATGGTTCTATTCATATAATTCCTACTTTTGCTTGTCCTAAGTAAGTCATATTACCTGTTCAGTTGTTTTTGGAAAGGGCAAGAATTACTAGAAACTGTAGAAAAGGCCCAACCCATTTCCTGTAAATCAATATAAACAATTTGATAAAGAGCAAGGAGAGGTAGTTCCCATTAGATCACTGAAATTTTGCTGATGTTTTTTGAATTTAAGCAGTTTCAAAAAACTGTTGGTTAAAAGAAAGTAACATTATTGGTATTGTTTGTGTGGCACTTCATGGCCATGAATGGAGAAATAGGATTAAAATTGTTCCCATATTTTGTCACCTATAAAATAAATGGGAACATTTCAATAAATTGATTTGGGGTTGCCAATAATTCTCTGTACTCTATTCTATTTTTGCAGCAAGATGTGTTTGAGGAAGAGCTTTTCAGCACCTGTTTTTTTCTGACTTTATCCTCCTTGATCCTTGCACACTCTGTATTGATTTGCATGGCTTCTACAGCCTCTGCTTTTTGTTTGCATCTTCTTATTTTAGCATATGTTTTCTACACTTCTTCAAATCAGTTTATCACCTGCATTTTACCTTGTATCCAGAAAGTTATCATTTACCTTATGATTAGTTTTGGATACACTGTTCAGAGGAATACATTGTCTCCAAGAAAATAATTGACTAAAGTTTTCTCACTTTAAATTCTGCATTTCCTTATTTATTGTGTTATTTTACGGTATTTTCTGAAGATAATGAATTTTTCATATTTTCTGTTGGTTCACAGAGTATTTGGCACGACTGGATGCCACAAGGAAATCCTTGAAAACTTGACTTTTCAAGTTTACAAAGGAAATTCTACATGACTTTTTACTTTATGTAACAAAAATGTACTTTTTTTTTTTAAATACTTTTAATGTGTGTAATTTTGAAATGTGTTGTTCTCTTTATTGTTGTTTTTCATAAATTATCCTGATATTTCTGCTTTCTTAACCATCTTTGACTGCCTTACTTGGATGGAGGGCACTTGACACCTTTACTTTAAGGTGTGGATAGTCTTGGTGGGCACCATTTCCAGGCATGGGAAGAGCAAGATTAGTTTTAAGATTACTATACCCATGTATGTGTTGAAATGTGAACACATCATCTAATGTTGCCATGTACTATCTTGATCAATTGTAAAAAAAAATTGCAAACTAGAATACTATAACATATATCCAGCAGTCACCTGGGATGTGGGAGGGTCTCCCAGAGTCGGCTGTAGTACTAATTTCTCTCTATTATTTCCCATAAAATTGATATATGCCTTTGCTTGAGTTTGTTTTTCAGTACTTGATTTTGTTTTGTATCAAGGGTTGTATTTGAATTTGTTAGCAGCTCATACTACACTAACTGAGGTGATGAGATATTGCTTTTCACAAATATGTACTCCATGAGAAAAAACCAGTCTATTTGATATTTCTGCAATTTCACCTAATCTTGCACCGTTTCTGTGTGTAAACTGGTAATAGAGTAATATCTGTGTATGGATGCTACACAAGAGTTTCTGTCTCCAGATTCTCATCTGTTACTCATTTTCCTTTTGGAGCTGTGCACTTCACTGCTGATAGGTGAGCTACCTTCTTTCCATCTGTGGCAGACTGGAAAAACCTTCTACTCCTTTTAAATTAATTTTTCCTCTCCTTTTCAATTAGGAATTGGAAATAAACTTGCCTTCTTTATTATCTGTATTTTCATTCCTCTGATACTGATACTGTATATTGTTATATTCTTATTACATCAAGGGAACTGTATGGGATTTTTGGGCTTTAGGGTTCTGGGTTGGATTGGGAGTGTTTTTGGCCAAAATTTTTTTTAATGAGACACAAAGAATAAAAAGAAATGTTTACTGTAATAACAACATTAATATTTTAAATCCAGTGACCCAAGAATTTTATTAGCAGATGTGCTACTGTAGCTGAGATTTTGATTAACTCTTGTGTTTTTCATTCCTCTGCCTTCATATTTATGAAAAAGAATGTACAGGGTTCTACTGACTCTCCTCACAGTGTCCATGAACACTCTGTCCATGAGAAAATTATTCTCAGGTTGATTTTCATCTCTGTTTTTGTTTATCCCTCAGAATCAAGCTTTATACACAACAGAACAGCAGATAGAGTATGTGGCAGACAGCTAATGAGTCATAATGACAGACTCATAAACAAGCTAATGCATGGTAGGGAGGGTCTTATTTTCTTCCAGAATGCCCTATTGGAGGCATGTCCTTCCTTGTCCTTTTTGTTTTATTTGGGTTATATGCAGAAAGCACAGGAAAGGTGCTTTTGCAACGACTTAGTTTTTGAAACATACTTCAATTCGAAATGAAAGCAATACCTTGTGTATTTGATCCAGAAAACAAAACTGTGCTTTTGAGGTGTGAAGCCTCCCCTCCATCTGGAGGTTTGATTGGTGGTGGAATAAAGCAGCAGGAGAAATGGATCTCAGCCCTGCACAGGCAGAGCAATGACAGCCACAGGCTCCATTTGAGTCTCTTCCGGAAGGAAGAGCATAGCTGCCAGAACACCTCACAGCTGCTGCACAGATACACATTATAAAATGAAGTGTGGATAACAAGTCCCAGTAATTCATGGACTTACAGATACGCTGACCCAGCACTGTTCTGCATAGTTGATGGAAGAACTTTTGAATATATTTGTTTTCCCTTATTGACTGTATTATTGTTAATCATGCAGCACTAACACTTTCTGGCTGAGCAGCAGGAAACCTGCCTGTTTGCTTTGTTTTGCCTGCTGCAATCTGAAGTCCTCAAGAAGAGGAAATATTGCACCTCCCTAGGGTGAGATCCCTATGGTAAAAGATGAACAGGCAATTGAAAGCAGCTCCAGAAGAAAGATTATGGCCAAGCCAGGTAGAATCATTATCAAAACAGATTTTTTAAAAATCTGTTTCCTAAGCAGAAATGGTTGTTCTGTCTTTAAAAACTTACTTTATTCTATCGTATTTTTCTGCTAGTAAATAATAAATTTAGATATTGAGGGCTCAATTTTGTTAGTTCATGTTAACAAAAAGCTGTGGGTATATCCACCTCAAAGCCTCAGCACACTCAAGGTCCTCTCAAAGAAAGTTGTCAGGGTGCAAGTAGGGAAGCTTTTAATCAGTGATTGTTTTTTCTGATAAAAAAAAAAGTGTTAGACACTGATAATTGGATGATCAGGCTTTCTTGGCATGTTGGTTCCTTCAGGAGAGCTAATATCAGTAGTTGTCATTCAGACCAGCAGATGGAAATTTAAAGATGACTTCTGCAAATAAAACTCTCACTAAATTAATAATGTTGAGACTTATCATCAAGTAACATAAATTAATGAGATTTGAGGTGAAAACATCCATGACCATAAAAAACATGACACAATAAAGAGATTTAAGTCCAACACAGAAGAGGAAACAGTCAAGTTAGGCATTAAGAAGGTAGGAAGTATAGGGATATAAAGCAGAAAAGGGTTGTGGGGAGTGGCAAGTGGTGTAGGAGAGAAATCCAAAGGAAGTATTTGAAAAGCACAGTTAAAATGCATCTGCACCACTTCACCACACACACTTGCACCATGTCAACTAACACAGATGGAGAAAAGATGTCAAGTTGAAGAACACATGCAGGATGTGCTCTGCTGCTCTCTCCATTACCACTGTGGATCCATTCAAACCAGGAGACCAACCCCCCATCATTTTGAGCAGAGTTCTTCCTCCCAGAGGACATTTCATAGCTGAACAGCCTGATTTTCCTTAAAAAAGCCAATATCGAAGTCAATAAATACAATGAGACTTTTTTCTGCCAGTAGATGGACATAATTTTTTCTTAATGTCACTTTGTGTTTGTAAAAGAATAGGAGACATTAAGCCTCTGTCTACTCGTTCTTCTCTAAAAAGAAAAATAATGTGCTTGAATGGGACATATTAGAACACCACACATTTGAACTCCTGTCTGTGTTTGAAGTAAGCATTTACAATCCTCAGTCTTCCTCCTTTCCTACCTCTGTCACTTTCTGCTCCATCATATTAGCATATTAACAATGTGCATTGGCATTTAAAAAAATGCTGCTTTCACGTTGCTCTTTAATTTACACAGGACAGGGTCTGGCATTAAATTCCAGCATTTATTTCAGAGTTTTCTTTCCTATAAAACAGACTATATTTGCATGACAACAATATAAATCAAATCCCCAAAAAATCCGAAAGCTGTCCTTGAAGTTGGTAGTAGTATTATACCCCAGGGTTCACTTGATTAGTTCCAATGTCTGGGTATGTCTGGGTGTACCTAATAAAAAGCTCATATATCATAGCCTCTATGTTTAGGGTTTTTTTAAGTCAGAAAAAATTTGCACCAAATGTGCTTAAATATAAAATATTAACCCTTCATCATCATCTTATTTTAAAAAGTCGTTTTGCACAGTGGCTCAGGTGAATCACAATGCAAAATCAGACCATAAATAGCACTTGTTCTGCATGTAGACAGATCAGAGCCACCCACATTACCCTATTGAAATCCTGAATAAAAAGCTAAACACACAACATTAAATAAATACAGAAGAAAAATCTAAACAGATTCAGAAACTCAAATCCTGTGTGTTTTTGCACCGAAAATCTTAGTATTATTTATTAGGAAGTAGTCCCACAGTTTTCCATTTGTAAGCATAAACCTACTTTAGAAAATTGGTTCCTTATGTAGAATTTGAGGCTTCTGAGGTACCTGAGGGGCAGTTCTGTGAGGGATTAGACAAGTCTTTAAGTGCCTGTGATTGTAGAACTGTGTGGAGTGAGGCTGGGAGGCCGCCTTGTCTGCACTTTTGGTGTGTGTGTCTATACACCTAGTAAAAGAGACAAGAGAAACCTGATTTCTCCCATAGAATAATAGGAATTCAAAAACATAAAGAACAAAAGATTCTCAGTAACAGGAAGTTAATGCATTGTAGTTCTGTTTTCCTTGTGAACATATAGCGGCACATGCTGACATTCTCTACTTGTATGTGTGGGTGAATGACTCATCCAGAGATGTTTCAGATATAGAAGCATCTGAGTTTCCTTAGTTCAATCTACACATCTATTAGCAAGTCTTAAAGCAAATCGTTGGTGAGCTTGAGCACAGTCACTTCATAAGTACTATTAATGCCATTATCACTAAGTTATACAACCAAAGATGAAGCAAGCCACACGCACACAAAAGAACAAATAGGAGCCTCCCCGTGGATATAGATTATCTCCTCAGAAACAACTGAAGTCTTTGAAATGAGTCTCCAGAACTGAAGCTTGATATTCCTATATCATCTGCGGCCAAACTTTGTCAAGTTCAAGGATAAAAGAACTCATCAGAACACATGGAAATTTTCCACTTGTTTTAATTGGCTTTGGATTGGGTCCAAGGAATGAATTTTGTTTTCCTGTGCTACTCATGTGCAGCTGTTCACAAATGTTAAATTCAGTTTAAAAACCTATGCCTAAACAAGTGTATTTTGGAATCCAGCTCAAAGCCAAGACTCATCCAATTGTTTTGTCTGTTTTTCTCTCCATAACTGTCTCTGGTCATGGTGTCTTAGCTGTTATTCTTTTTCTCCTTCACATCTTACTGACTCTGTTTTTGTAACAGGGCTCAGGCAAAACAGATGCAATCCATTTTAGAAAATGAGGTTTCAGCATTTGTTTTCATTCTAAACTGGAACAAAGACTTCTGGACTTTTTGAAATTTTTAATGGGAAGGTGGATCAAGTTTGTCTTGGAATGGCTACTAACTTTTTAGCTGAGGAAACACTTATTTGCTGTCTCACATTTTCGTTTTGTTGGTAAACCATTAAATGGTCATTTTCAGTAGATTTTGGTTTTGATCAGAAGAGCAAGGGTTCTTGATCGTCTTTGACTTCAGAAGCCTGATCTCAAGATGAAAGGATCTATCAATAAAAACCAAAGTTTTCCAAGAAATGTTCCCATTTCAATCAACTCTAATTTCCAGTTTCATCTAGTATGGAAAATTAAAAAAAGAGTTTTTGAATGCAGTGTAAATGCAAAGAAGGATTTTCTAGAAGTAAAATCAAAGATGTATTCCATTAGGTAGGTTTTTTTTGCATTTTTGAAGTCCAGGATCTGACCAGTAAAACTCAAGATTATAATAGTACTCCATACTTTAAGAAAATGAAATTTTGAAAGAATATGAAACGATACTTTATATTTTTAATTTCCTTTTCTAATAAAATCTAAAGTTGCAAAGCAAGATATTTCAGTTTCAAAATACTTGCTTGAATTTTTAATGAATTTTCTACTCATGCAACCCCAATGAAACCATTCTTGTTGTCTCATTGCTTTGCTTTTGTAAGCCTCCACCTCTCCAATTTAGTTTTGCCATAAACCTCTTGCCCACAGGTTTGCTTGTTCTTAATTATATCTCCATCACTATTAAACTGTTTTCCCCAAAGGATAAAATTTTAGGTTCTAAATATTTTCTCTTTTTATATTCACTTTTTAGATAACTCTGATCTTTCAACAGCTTTCATCTCTAACTCTGTTTGTTCCTTCTCTTTCTGCTTGCCTATTTTATCATTATCTTTTCACTGCCAAGAGCTGTTAATCTGGATGGTATTCCAGGGGTGCCTTAGCAGTGCTGAAAGTAGATGTCTTCAAACACATTTAATCTCACAGTCAGTTCTATTCTTTAAATTATTCTTCTTTATATTATTTTATGCAAAAACCCCCAAGGACCAAATCCTTAGCTGATGTAAAATGTATGTTGAAATAATTGTAGCTTTCTGAGCTACACCAACCACTGTACCATCTCTGTTTCACTGACATTTTCCTGAAAAGTTAAAAGTCCAATTCACAATTAATAAAAAAACCCTGGATCTAAGCATACAAGCTTAGTCAAAGGATAATGATGTCATTAATAATTTTTGTCTTCTAAGAGGCTGACCCTTAGCTAACAGAAAGTATGCAATGTAAATGATTTTTCACATGAAAGTTTATGCCTGTGAAGTGCCCTGACAACAGGGAACATTGATGGGGCATGTTGAGATGCTGATTAGCAACTCTGCTATATGAAGTTAACTGAAGAAGTTGAAAATCTTCACAATTTTCAGAATCAAGATAGATAGAATTACAATTCAAAGGCATATTCTGCTCAGTAGGAAAACGACAAAAGAATAAAGAAAAGATTTTTGCAGCTTTTGTGCTAGAAACAGGCTACAAAGTGACTGAATTTCCAGAAATTTAAGGCTGCTCCAGAATAAGTAATATTCTGTGCTGAGTCTTTCACTCCCTACACATTGTGACCTTACAAAGGGTAGAAGCTAAAATGAACACAATTCGAGAACATCCATTTTTCTCATCACAGCTGCAGCACTACCAACAATGCATATTGTGGGTGATAGAGACAAGAAATTAATACCATTTGTACAGCATGGATGTTCACACTCCTGCATTCAGTCTCTGTCTGGCTCTCTCTCTTATGCCTGATGATAAAAAAATGCCTTCAATATACCACCTATTAAGCTTCATAATAATGCAGAAATTATCAACAAAAATGTTAACAACACTTTCTTTTGGTACACTAAAATTTAAACAAAGAGAAAACAGAAAGGAAAAAGCTTCATATTCTCTTTGAATTGTTGACATAATGTAACAAAATTCAAACACTGCAGCCAAATGCACGATTCTGAGAAAAAAAATTAATATTTAGAAACTTATATACTCCAAAAGCTGTAATTCAATGTAAGAATAAGAAAAACCTGAGTTCATTCACTGTGGAATTATTATCAATATTGTTTTCATCTCTAGAGGTTTTTTTATCTAAATGTTTTTAACTATCAAAGAGTGAAAAGCTTCAAATTGGAAGCTTGGTTATTCCTAAAGTTTGGTTACCCATGGTGAGACCTAAAGTTATTTTCAAACAAAATCCACAAAAACACTCCCAGACCACTAGGAACAGTTCTGTATCTTTAGAACTCACTGCTCTTTCCTCAGACAAAATGGAATATGATTGCAAAATTTCAAGTTGTAGGAGCACAGCCATTATAACTACCACACAACTATTCTCTGAAATTTCAGTCTCAGGATGCTGCAACCTGAACCTCTGGGTTTTCTTAGACATAGTGGAGTGTGTGCCCTTCTATTTTCCATGGATTCTTTTGAGAAGTGCCTGGGTCATTCGGCATCCTGGGGAAAAGGAAGAGAATCAGGAAAAAAAGCTACCCCCAGATGAAGATGAAATGCAGGAACCATGGTATCATGGATGTATAGCATGCAACATGAAAAACCAAGATGGTTAAAGGTATAAAAGAACTAATGGGCTTGCAGAATAGGATTTATTTTTTGAACTCTTGCAATACTTTTCACTTAAAGAAATCGCAGTGTTTAGAAACATCCATACAGAATCACAGGATTTCTCAGTTGCAAGGGGCCCACAAGGATCGAGTCCATCTCAATGGAATGGCTCATACGGATATCAAACACACAACCTTGGCACTATTAGCACCACACTCTAATCAGCTAATACATTATCTGAGAAATTATTAGATTTGAGTAGGACACAAGTAAAATCAAACATTTATTTTAGAAACAAGTATCTGATCATCTTTTAAATCCTTCAGGTATTATTGGTCCCACTACTCTTTCCCCAAGGGATAGGCAATGTTTCAATACTTGATTTTGCAAAATAAATGAGAAGGAGATTCTAACCAAAAACAAGCTGAACTATACCTATTTAAAATTCATTTTTAGGTTTAAACCTGACTTTCACATTCATCAAGTCAGTGAAAAGTGACTATCTTAAGAAGGTATGAATCACGCTCCACATTTAGCTATCCATCTCTTGAACTGGGGACAGAGCCAAGATACTCTCTCTAGTTTGCATGGGATATCTAACTTTTAGACAAGCTAAAATTAAGTGACATGAATAAATTCATAAGTTACTCTGGGGTTTAAACGAAATCTGAAATTGAGCTCTGTCCCACAGGCATAAAAATGTTTCTCAAACATAAGATCATTTTTCTTCCTAACATTATATGTAAGAATACTGTTATCTCTGGCACTACTTGAACTTTAAAAGCTTAGCCTGAAGTGAACATCTATCTCACCATACGTGTTGCATAGGATTTTGCAGTTTATTTTAGTTTGGGATTTTTTTAAAGACAGAAAAAAGGAAGACCAAACATAAAAAGATGGAGCTGTGCTTCCCAGGATCTGAAGCTTTGCTGGCTTTATCAGTTCCTAGAGGGGAAGGATCCTTACGAGAGGTCCATTCTTTCAAGTTCCTAGCAAAGTGTGGTGGTAACCATCCCTAAGCCTTTGCAGAATTGAGAAATTCATGTCTTGTTTTGCACTACAAAGCTGAGAAAGACCACACACTGTATACTACAACCTTTCCTGTGATTGCCTCAAATATTTTTTGTCTTATTTAACCATATTTTTCATTATGGTTTCTCTATACCTACAGGAAAAAATATTTAAAAACTTATCTTGTGTTACTTTCCTTCCTCAGATAAACTTGAGATAAATCACACACGTGCAAATCTTGTTCTTTACTTGAATTCAAGGAATTCAAAATTTCCAGATGAGAGAAACCTCCTTCACAAATTTAACAAATAGAACAAGGACATGTATTCTAGATAATTAAACAGACATTCTGTTTATTTTTGTCATTATCTTTCTCTGTAAAACTGAAAAATGGGAAAGCTCTGTTGTTTTTTGGGGAGTTTTAAAAATTTTTGCTCCTATCTATGTTATATGTTTTTCTGTCCATTCAGCAATAAAAATATGGAGAAATAATTTTCATAATCTTTCTGCAAGAAATTTCTTGCATCTACCATATGCTTAAAATCAATCAGATTTTTCTTCAATGAATTTTCCATTTTTTAGCTAAAATTAATCTTCAAAAGCAAATAAATCATTTTTTGTCAGAGACAACATCTTTAATGATGAAATGTGGACTGTGTTAAAATTGCTAAATTCATTTCAAGCAGAAAGAGATAAGCTGTTTTGGCCATAGATTGCAGTCTTTCCTGCTATACCACAATTAAAAATTGTCAAATCTTTCCTGAAGAAAGTTAAATGTCATTATTTGTATGTTAGATTCAAAAAGGTAAGTCCAAAGATGCACAGTAATTTTTGCACAGTTAGGAAAAGTACTAAAATATTACAGAACTTTACCATGCTTTTAACCACTGGACTATCCTAAAAAGGAAATTATGATAAGCAGTAATATTAATTATTCCTCTAAACATAATTTGAAGGTTGGTGTCTTGGTTTAGGGCAAATCTGGGAGGAAACCTCCCGAATGGGGGTCTCTCTGGAAAGCAAGCTGGAACTGCCCCTCCCCCNAAAGAAGTCAGTTCCAGAATGTGGGGGCAGTAGAGGCATTATGGAAAGGACACTGTGTCAGGGGAGAATTTTGACTCCTCTGGAGACTGTGGTTCTTTGCAGACATTGCCGAGAGTCCCTCTGACTGAGCTCACATGGGCCAGAAATTATTTGATTTACAACCAGTGAGCAACTCTTCCTGTGATAGCTAAAATTTTAAAAGAATAATGTGCTTTCAGCGTCTTCGGTTCTAACCCAAAGAGATTGTAATTAATCTTTCTCTATAATTTGCAGAAGGTAAAAGGTGGGGAAGTGATAGAAGTTCTTGGAATTCAGATATTATATAACCTCAGATGTTTGGCATGGGTCTATTATTTTCACATAGTATTTGTACTCTCATTTTTGAATTTCATTTGTCTTGGAGGTAAAAAAGAGAATTCAGGGATATAACACCTGTCCCAAAGGTCTTAATAATGCTTCTGCCTCTCCTTGGACTTCAGCTTTCTGATGAATAAGCTTACTGACAGTTCAGTAAAATTCACAGAAAAAACCAAGTCTTTATTAAAAACTCTCATGTGATCACCCCAGTGTATTTGAGACCAATTGGATAAATCTCTTTGGAACTAAATCTGTTAGTATGACCTTATTGGCTTGATCCTTGTCATCAACAATACTGGTGGTGAACCCCCAGAGATAAGGTAAATCAGAAACAATTGTGTTTGCATTGTTAAAGTAATTATATATTAGGCATGCTGAGGGAATGAAACAGGCTTTCTTTTTTTCATTAAAACCTTTGAACCTTTAAAAAAACTCTTTTGCTTGAAAAATAATATTTTTTTACTCATTGATTCGTAGAATTTTCATTACATCTTAGAAGCAATTCCACCACTGCAGGATTTGTGAATGAGCAGTAGAGGATATATTTGTCTCAAATGAGTCATCTGCCTCCTTCTGCTGAGATCAGCAGCAGGCTGTTCTGCCTTGATTTGCTCTGTACTAGGACTTACTCCTTCCCTTCATTCCTCAGTAAGAAAAGGTGCACAACAATCAGACCTACAAAGTCATGCCATCCTGTGGACAGACAATCAGTTATAAGGAAGTTTTTGCTCTTCTGCCCTGATGGCTGTATAGATATGATTTTCATTTAAGGTAGATATACTAGGGCAAAATGCTGCTAGAATTCACTGAATCTTTCTCATTTTTAATTCTCAGAGAAAACTAGAATGCCTAAAAAACTCCAGAATCTTTTAGTTCCAGGGGAAACCAAACCTCTGTCTTACATTCACAACATTCCTTAGGAGAGAACCCTTAAATCTGCTGTAGAGAGAACGACTTTTCTCTGTCTCCTTCGTAAGGATCCTGGTTGTGATCTTTTATTTCCTCATTAAAATGATACCATCTCTTTTCCTAAGTGCGACCCGTTTCAATCTTGCAAATGTTGCTAGTATTGATCTATACCTGACTTGGAGATAATAAGGCTTTGCAACCAAGCCTGTGGGATTCTGAAAGCTGCCTGCAAAGTTTGATCTTCAGCTGAAGTTAAGTGGGTTCTGCCTCTGCTTGTGTTTCTCCAAAGTGCTTTTGTCAATTGCTGCTTTAAGATATATTCAGTGATTTTCAGAAGTTTATTGGTACTTTATTCCTAATTATATGACCAAGCTATATACCTTTGCTTTTAAAGCACATTTATTGGCATCCTGTCAGGCAGTACATTGATATTTATACCTAAATTGTTTGGTTTAATGTATGACTTGGCCTTGATTCCTGTTATCTAGAAGAAGTATCGATTCTTTCTGAACCCAGTTTGCTCTGCAGTCTTCAGATACAAGCTTGTTAACTGACTCATATCTTAGATCAACAACTTTGACAGAGTTTGCCTGGGGAAAAAAGGAGGGTATTACAAACCCCATGTGTTGAATGTTGTGCCTTTGTGACTTACAGAAGCCTTGGTGGTAGGACTACCTGTTTCCAAATTGCTACAAAAATAGCTCAGTTCACTGACTTACACTCACCTATATTTAAAAAAAGTAACAAAGCAAATCTCTACCTTACTCTGGATAATTGCAGTATGTTTCCTTGTATTGTTACTGCATTACTAGTTGAGGAGCATACCTGTAATCAAACCATACTGGATCAAGTAGCTCAGTACTTCTGTCTTTTATTACAGGTTTTGCACTACAGTCACCCTATTTGAGCTCCCCCAGTAGGACCTGACCCTGAGATTAGCTCACTTGGTTAGAGCGTGGTGGCTCAGGGTCCAATCCCCATATGGGCCATTCACTTTAGAGATGGACCAGATGATCCTTCTGGGTCCCTTCCAACCCAGGCTATTCTGTGAATGGAAAATCTGTTTTTTCTTTGCTGAGATTATCTGATTGAGGACTTTTGTTCTTCAAATGCAGAAAATAGCGGGCATAAGAAACATAGACACCTAGACCTGACAGACAGACCAGGACAAAATCAAAACCTTGTCAGTCACACTAAATTACTGATGGGCTACCAAGGAACCACAGGCAAACTGAGGATTTCTGACCAGGAAGTTCAAGAACTTGAGGTCTGGGATACTGGGGATTGGAGGATGGTGTTCAGTGGGACTATACAAACTAATGAAGGAATGAAACTCATGAAGGGTCCTACATCTGGACAGTGGCACAGCTGGAGGCTGGATGCAGAATGAGAGAGCCTTGCAGGACAGTGACTTGGGGGTGACTGTTGGTGTAAAGCTCAACACAAGCCGGCAATGGATGAAGAACATGAGAAACAAGGAACAAGGATGGACTACTTAACTGACTAGCATCAAAATACCAACCCAGTATTTAAGCTATAGCTCTTTTACTGTTCCATTTTAGAAGAAAAGTCGATAGTAGGCACTACAGGATACTTATAATAATTTAAGCTGAGGCATCCATATTAAAAATAATATTTATTTGGGTGAAATCAATTTTACTTGGGAATTAAAATCTGGTATTTTAAAGCTATATCTTTATGCATTTTCAAAGGTTAAATATTAAGGCTAGGAATAGGGACAAGTCAACTGTGGAAAATACCCACAGAAATTTCTAGGTTAATTTCTATAGTTAATAGAGACAAACAATATATATTACAAATGCAGTTCTGATTATGCATAACTGGGAAGGAATTCTTTGGGTACATGGGAAAAGTCAGATTTTTCTCTGTATGAATTGCAAGACCCATGGAAAGAGGTTGTCATATGAATGAAAATAGTCTTATCCACTCAGAAAATATATGGAAAATTTAAAAGTTCTGTCAGGCTCAGAACTCTCTAGCTAACAAAATTCGGCACCTTTAGAGGCAGGCTGCACTTCTCAACAGCCAGCAAATTGTTTGATGGGGTTTCCAAACTTCCAGGTTAAGTCAAGTTTAAATTACCTGGATCCTGTCCTACTTTCCATCACATCAATTTGTAATTGAATTTCATAAATCGTCTTCAGAAGTCTTGTTCAGCATTCAAACATACTGATTGCAACACATACAGAATTTTCAACATATTTAAATGAAAATATACACTTGTTAAATGTCTTCAAGTGCCATGTGCCATATCAGTGTGATAACAGTCTGATACAGTATGGAAATTTGGGAATTTATGTAAGAATTTGAAGCAGATAAAGTGTCAGAACATGATAACAAGACAGCAAACATATTGTGAAGGCTGGTTGTCAGGATTAAGCAGGAAAAATGGGTACATGAACAGGAGTGAATAAAAGTTATGCTTCTAGATGTGAGAAAAATACTTACTGGTGGCAGCCTGGTATATGAAAATACAACAGAAGTTGTTTCTGAAATACCTCTGGGATTAATACCTTAGAAATATCATAGCATTATGTTATGATGAGGTAAAATATTTAACGGAAGAAAACTACTAAGTAGGATCATATAGCTAAGTTTAGAATAAAATTCCAGTTCTCCTTTTTAGTAAGAAAATATAAAGAAAATTACTTTTGCATCACTTTACATTGTCCTGTTATATGCCAATTTCTAACTTCTATCTCAGTTCTCCAAAATAGTTCTTGTTGCAAGTAAATCTTCAAAAAGTTTGCATACACCTTCATTCAAAGCTTATCTTTGTATTAGGGGATGATTTTCTTTGGAAAATAAAATCACTGGGCTTAAAGAACTAGAGCATAATGGCAGCGGAATCTACAAAATATAAGCACAAATTCACTATGTGAGCCAAGAATGATGGAGCCTTCCCGCTATTTACATTCTGCACAGCATGATTCTGAAACACATGGCATGATTGCAGTCATGTACTAAGAAAACTGAGTCTATGATTGCATAAAATTACACAAACAACAAGGTTTTCATCAGTAGAGGCAATGCTTAGTGGAAGGCTTTCTCACATGGATTGGATTTTGGCCATCAGCTGGTGGTGCAAGGACCTTGTTTTCTCATTAGCTATGTGTGTAGAAGGAGAAACCCCATAGAATGAACTAAGTTGAAAACAGGTATGTCTGTCCTTGGGCCTACTAACTATGCTGTTGATGTTGTGTCTGTCATAAGAAAGTTTTTTCTTTCTTTCTTTAAATCTTGAGGCTGGCAGAATGCAAGCTGGAAGACTAGCATCATGATTCTGAAAAGAAGAATATGAAAACAAAAAAACCTGTTTCTACATGTCCAAGCAGTCATAGGATCTTCCTCCAACACGTTGCACAAGCAAGTTTGTAAACTGGTAAGTAGCTATTGGCATAGCAGGGACACTCCCCCACAACAGGGATTAGACAGCAGTGAAAGCAATGTCATATTATTTATGACATTCAGATCACAAACATTACACAGCTGAGATATATGCTCAGTATTTTTGCCAGTCTCTGCTTTAGGTTGTTCCTTTCTGATAACTAAAGGAAGAATATGTTCACTGACATTTAAGAAAAAAATGTTAGGTCTTAGAGATTTTATTATTCATACTTATTGTTAAAATATATTTTATGGGGGTTTGAGCCTAAAATATCCCTTATTGAGTAAGTAATTGTGAATTGCACACAAAAAAGATGCCTGTAAAACTGAGGAGGGAAGGCTCTTCTGAATAAATAATTGTTATTTAAAAACAAAACAAAACAAAACAAAACAAATGTGAATCATTGCTTGATGCCCAGAGGAAAGTTTATAATACTGCAGAGATTAGAAATACCAGATAATGCACTTGAAGTTTCTGTAGAGAAACAACTAAGCTGACATTCTCTACTACAAAAACTTGATGAAAATTTGGCATGAAAAGTTGAGACCTAAACTTCATAATAAAAAGCAAGTTTATAATTTTTTAATCTCTCTCCTATTTGGCAACCTGTGTCTTGATCTTTGTTATTTCAACAAACCCAATTTAAGATTATTTTGTTTGTAAAATATTAGGAGAACTGATTTGATTTTGAATACATGAAATACAAAAAGAGCAGAGGTCAGACGTTAGGGCTAAGGGCAAATTCTGTTATTATAGAAATAATAACCATACTCCTATTGATTTTAGTGATGTAAAATGAACTACAGTTGACTAACATGACATTATTTTATTTTCACCTACTTTTAGATTTAAAACAATCTTTTTGGTCTGTATCTTTAAATAAAAGAATAAAATATATCAAGAATATACTGACATATTTTATACAGAATGAAGTGTTAATCTACAGAAGGAACCTTGTCAACACTCTACAAAACCAATGCAGGTCAAGTCACTCCCTCCCCAGGTAGATCCCTAGCACTTTTATGCAGGAAAATTATTATGACTCACTTTGTTTATATTGCAGATAAAGTGGGAAATTATTTAGTTAAAAATATTAAGTAAGAAAATAAGAAATTTATTTGCAAAATGTAATAAAATGTGGGTTTGATATGAAAAAATAGGATATTGAAATGACTGAAGGGCTCAACTGTGCTGAAGATTTGTTGTTAAAGGTGCAGGATAAGTAAAATAACCTTTGATGGAATTGGAGAACAATGGCATCAGCAAGAATGGATCATTTCCTAAGATAATTTGAGCTGGTAACTGTAGGTGAATTTCTGGTCTCAATAAAAAAATTACTGATTCAGTTAAGCACAAATTTCAGGCAGTGGTATTCCACTCAAGTATCTGTACATTTTTTGTCTCTCAGGCAGAGACAAGATCTTTAGCCTCTAGACCGAGTACTTTTTCTTTGAACACTTTTCCTCTGAAACTGAGAAGTAACTTTTTGCCACTGTGCTACCAAATACCCAGATGAGTAGATAAAATTGCTATGAGCTGTGCAAATACTTAAATATAATTGACAAGACATATTATCAGAGAGAGGAACTATCATAAATACAGGGAAATAGAATGTATTTTTATTACTTAACCTTGCACAGTCATTTATTTGAAGCATCAAAATGTTTCCAGGACAAGTAATGACAATAACAAAAAATAACAAAGCAAGGCATTTTCAAGATGAGGGAAAAAAATTGTCATCAAAAAAGGAGAAAAAAATAATGATGTATAAAAAGTGGAAAGAAAATTCTGAGACTCTGATAATAGGAAATAAATTAAGAAATGGTAAAGAGAAGATATTACGTATAGGATCACTCAGTATTTCGCATATACTGATTGATTCTATGTTAACAATAAATAGGGTCTAATTTTCACATTTGAATTCCAGGTGATGCAATTTTACTCCAACCCAGAGCTGATCTATACATCATAACATCATATGTCTTATTACTTATAATCTTATTTTTTCTTACATTCTCAGCCCCTTGACCAGTCCTTCCAGAGCTTGTTTAATATAATTCAGGGCAATCATTAAATAAATGATAAAGCTACTGCCTTTAGCAGAGCATCTTTCATACCAAATGGCATTGAAGTACCCTCCAAACTGTCTTACAGGTTTGGAATTACAATGCAGTTCAACCTTCTGGGATTGGTGAGAAGGAACAGGTAAGTTTAATTAAGAGAAATACTGCGTTTCCCTTGCAGCCAGGTATGCTTATGACTTGCTCACCTTTACACCAATAAGAAAATTTGGACCTGTGCCAACCAGTGTGCAGGAAGCCTTCCAGGAACTGATCTCTCA
This sequence comes from Alaudala cheleensis, assembly GCA_013398995.1. NCBI lineage: Eukaryota > Metazoa > Chordata > Aves > Passeriformes > Alaudidae > Alaudala > Alaudala cheleensis. Next base: position 86,327 of record VWYE01002996.1, read on the forward strand.
AGTTCTACAACATCAGCATTTAGCTCTGGTAAGAAACTCCAGCTTCTCTGGGCAGATGTCTTTATTGTGCCCTGACATGGTGAAAAGTGAACATGATGTCCAGGCCAGCTGAACAAACAGGTCCTTATTCACACCTTGCTCAGCCATAAGCACTTTGATTTTGAAGTTATAGAGTAATAGAGGAATTACACTGTGCTTCTGAGACCATAAAACAATTTGCAAGAAGAGAGGAAAAATATAGCTCCTGGAACATTAGCTACTGTGTCTAAGCACAACCTGGAGAAACTGCAATAGATCCTAACTCACCTTTTCTTTTTTTTTTCCTTTTCCCAAGCAAGACATTTATAGCTGATCTGCAAAACAATAAAAATATGAACTGACAATATCTGCTGACACTAAGATATTCAGCATAGTATAAATAGACACTAAAGAATTGTGGAATGATTACCCAATCAAATGACAGCTAAAATTGAATATAAATAAATGGTATAAATGTGAAAAAGCTTTACTGCTATGATGTACACAGTAATGGGCAAGTCAAATGCTAGGAATGACTAACAAAATAAACGAAACTAGACAAATCATTAATGGAAAAGTGACAAAGAAGAGCAGATAGTAGTGGTCTTCAGTCAGTCTGCAGAAGAGATGATGGAGAGGATCACAGGTAATAGTTTTTAGAAACAGAAGTTTGAAGAAATCAGCCTTATATGTTTATTGTCCTGTGCAGTACATAATAAGGAGCTCCATTAGAACTACCATGTTACAGACAAACCACAAACTTCTTTCCATGTAGCTAACTTGGAACTTCTTTACGATGGGATGCTGCAGAGGCCAAATGATTTCACAAGATCAAGAAGAACACAGTAAATTTGTGTCAGAAACACACCACTGACAGTTATTAACTGCCACCAATCCCTTTGTGGCCTAAAAAGCTGCAGCAAATTAAATTACAGGAAGTAAAGTGAGTATCTTGGGGACTGTAGTATTGCACTGCTCGTATTTGCTTTTCTAAGTGTTTTGTTACTAGCACATGCTGGAATAGGTTGACCTTTGATTTGACCCATTATGGTCCCATTATGGTCTCTATTACTTTTATCAACTGGAGATCAAGGTCTTTCCATAATAACAGAGAAACAATAAGGATTTGGTCAGTAAAGAGAGCTCAGGCTGTACAGACAAATTGAAATCACATCAGAAGAAATTAAAGTATGTTTGTAAACAGTCCTTAAGCATAAACCTCTCATAATCTGAATAGCTGAAATCTAATTCAGACAAAAAGTTTTTTATACATTTTTATACTCTTCGTGAATTTCTATAGTTATTAAAATTTGAATAGACTGGCATATTTAAAATAAAATGTCCACATGTCAATATGCTTTCAAAAAACATTTTCTTATGGATAGTTTAATGGCCAACAGTATAGAAAGAATGAAATACATCATGATGCAATGAACTAAACATTAAGAAGGCAAAGAACAAATGCTGTCTCAGTCCAGTACAGCTACTGAGCTGGGTGTCTGTCTGTCATCCATGCAGAATCATTCAGGACCAGGCTCCTGGTAGCAACAGTGGCTCACAGGGGACCCACCCTGGAGCAGTCTGTTCCTCAATGAATGACCCCACAGGAAGGGCCCATGCTGGAGCAGGGGACCAAAATGAGCTGGAACAGGGTAACCACACTTTTGGGAATTCGGTCTTTATTTCCCAGGATGAAATTACTTGGATCACGTTTCTTTACCTCTAGATAAAATCTAAAAAGCTATTGGAGCCATTCTAGTGCAATTTTCACTCCACTTTTCATAGGATAATATTAGGTTTTTCCAACAAATCTCTATTTAAATACTTGGAGAGCTGAGAAGATGTAAGAGGAAAATATCACTCTGGAAATAAGTGTGAAAATGCCAAACTTTCCATTATTTCCATTGTGCAAGGTGCCCATGTGAATTTTTAATTCAATCCTTGCTATCCTGTGGAGACAGCTAAGAAGCATGTGAGCATGTAGGTGTGCACTATATCACAGCAAGGCTGATTCATCTAAAGCAGTCAGAGCAGAGTTATGAGCTTTTGGTCTGCATCTTTGCCAAGAAATCTAATTAAAATGAAGAATTACATGGATGCTGAGGCAGGAGCTGGACTTGTCAGGCCCACAATTCTGCATGCTCAGCAGTTAAATGTGGGTGTAAGGAACTTTTCTATTACTGATTGTATATAGATGTATGATTTTTACCTTCCTGTTAAAATAATAAAATATTTTGGAAGTAACTTGAGTGCTATTAATAATACTACAACTAGCAACAGAACAGAAAATGAAATACTGAAATTAAAAATTTATTTTTTATTACTGATATTTTCCACATGCAAGTATTGGTTAAAAAAACAGACCGGGCAATATTTTCATTTTAATTATTCAGACATAGATTGCAAATAAATTTAGATATTATTAGGAAAGTCTTTTATTGATTTTTAGTCATGGTATTATTCAATGTACAGTGGGTGTCAAGATAGTGGTGATTACCAAGCATGAAAAAATTACAATGTTATGAAAGAACATATGGGAGTTTTAAGAACAGTGAAATATATATAGCATGTCCCATTGTAATTTGTACATTATTTTTCTATAGTAGACTTGTTGATTAAATAATTGACTGGAGAGAGAAAAGAAATGTATCCACCACTATCTTAAAATGTTCCTTACTGACAGCTATGCAGGATGACCTATCCTTTAATATTACTCCATGCAGCAGCTATGAAATGGTTGAGTGCAAAGTAACTGTGCTACAAAAATCCATAAATGTAAGGATGAGTTGAAAATTAGGTCAGGAAAAGACTCCTCTGGGAGGTAAGGAAAGAAGGATAGATTTCCCAATACAAGTGTTTTAAAAATTGATATTTTATTGAATGGTGCCACTTGACCTAGTCAAAATGGTGTTTATTTTAGAGATAAGCAATACTAAGTCATAGAGCAGGCCCTCTGTGTATGGAAAAGATTTGTACAGCATTGCCAAAACTGCTAAATGAAATAAAGTTTTTTCCTTCTCCTGGAGTTATGAAAAAATGTGTCTTGATAAAACTCCTCTCTCAGGATCATAAAAAATTTTGTTTGCAATCTTAAGAAAGGAATTTAAGCCTGACCAGGAACAGGGCCATTACCTATCTGAAATGTGATATATTCTTCTGAGGATGCTTTGGCTCTCTCAGTCATTCTGTGTGTTGAAGGGGAGATAGGGGTGTGACAGCTGGAAGTGCCTAGTCCAAGTTGCTTTAACTAGAAACTGCAGCATCTCAGGACAGGACACCAAAGAATTCAGCAGATTAAAACAACAAAGGACTATGAATACTTTCTGTGACTATTAGCATTAAGTGATGCTGCATCTTATGTAATGAGTTTATTACTTGTGACACGATGTTTAAGACTTGCCAATCTACAGGAAGAACAAATAATAAAATATCTGAACAAAAAAAGAAATAAAACTACTGAAATGTTTCCCTTACTTAGAGAATGAATGACCCAAAATTTTAAAGCATTGCAATTCCATTACAGAAACATTACTGTAAAAGATTCAGTATTAAGACTTTTTTTTTTCTACAATGGTATAAATATGCAAAATTCCTCTTCTTGAAGTAAGTGACCAGTTTTGCAGTATTACAATGACACATAGAAAATCCTTTCATCAGCAAATTAATCCTCCAGTCTTTTTCCATACAGTGCAAATATCTGATATTCATAGAATTTTTGTTTAAGTCACTTAGGATTGCACTGCATTTCATTGACTGTTTCATGCAAAAAGAAGTTAAGGAGATGTTAAATAGTGATACAAACAGAAATCTCCTAAGATATGTCTCTGTAAATGACCAAAGAAATTTATCAATGCAATCTTAAGTGCAGTTCAAATAATGGATGGATTTACTAGTAATATTAAATTAACAATGCACAAAACATGTCCAACATTAGTTTTCTGATGAGTGGAATTCATTTTCATGTATATTGAGTAACATCTTCAGTATTATTTATTGCACATAATGTAAATATTGCCTTATTACAGAAAGAATTCTACCATTATGAGATCAATTTGTACAGTACACAGCACCCAGTTTGCCAATCTTTTTGTTTCTACTAATAAATTTTTTAGTTCAAACAAATTATTGACAACATACATGCTTGAAATCAGGGCATAAACTAAAACTAGAGATCTTAGAGAACCATAATAAATGGCCATATTATTTATATAAATCTCCATTAATGAACTGATATGTAAAGATAGCAGGTCATTCAAACAGTTTTGAAATAAAACTGAGTTCATTCAAGGGCTTATAAAACGAGTAACCATCATTTATAGTATCAAAGTCATTATACTAGTATTTCATTTACACATTTTCAGATTACAACTTGACTGTCTAAAACATAAATCAATATTTAAGTAAATTCTTACACAATGAGCTAATATCAAAATTTCTTTACTTTTTATTATTCAATTTGTTATTCATTATTTCTCTGATTAGAAGGAAAGTGTTAAATGAATTATTTAACTATGTACTTGTTTGGAACCTGTTGTACCTCAGAAGTAACTAAAATCAGTGCAGGTGATATCTGTAAGAACTGATGAGGAAATGTTAAGCACTACAAGGCAGAAGGCATTGACAATGAAGTGAGAGGAAAAATCAATGGATCTGTCTCTACTCTGATTTACACCCTTTGCAAACACACAATGGTGAATTTCGATGGCTATAAATCATTATGTCTCTTCTAGAAACAATGGAAAGATCCATGTTTAGGCCATCTGAAGCTCTGTCCAATATCTGAAGTAGATGCTGCCAAGATCTAGGGGACAAATGAATTTCGCCCTGTCTGATCTACTGAGGGCCTTGGGTATTAATGAAAGTACTGCCTAAAATAAAGTCTGTGCTTATTTTTACTCATTTTCACTGATGACCACTAGTGAATGTACATGTAAGGCCTGTCTCTTTTTCTCTCACTTATTTAATATTACCTTATTCGTAATCTCTAGAACAGTAGTTAAAGTAGAAATATGTATTAATTGCTTTATTCCATTTTTTCCATTCACAGGCTATGCCATTTCTGCTCTGTCAGCACACTCTCTCATTCAATATATACCAGTCAACACATGCCATCCCCTTTCTTAAAAACTGGAAGGAAAACAAAATGTTATTACTATGGGATGGTAAATCAGAACTGTTCTCATCAATAACAGACATGATCTCTTAGTGTCATTGTTTCATATGCTTTTCCTTACTTTGCAATAAAAGTGGATCTAAAGCCAGTAAGTAGCATTTTTTTGGTGACAATAGCATTTTTGTTCTGATGCCTTCTTCTAAAGACAAGTATTTATCTAGGGCAGATTAAAGGCCAGATTAACAAACAGAGTTTATGGGCTGCTACTCGTTTTGGAGTATCCAGAAAAAAAAGTCCTGAACTGCACTAAGAAGGGAACAGCAAGAGAAAATACAAGCTTAACAAATAGCAAAGGAGTAGATGTGAAAGAGTAAATGCAGCTGGCCAAGCCTTACTGAATTAAGATGACAACAACATGAGAAATGGCAGAAATGAAAAACTATGTATAAGAAGAGGCATTACCTTGCAGAACTGCTGACCAAGGTGGAATTTTCCAGAGCAATTGCATCATGAATAACAAGAAGGTATAAAAAGTCAGCAAAACTGAGATCCCTGGGGAAAGAGTAAATAAGAATAGCTGATGGTAAAGATGGAGAAACTGGACTGTGAAGAGAGCTGTAGAAAAGGGTAATAAATCATGTCATTGGGGAATAATCAGGAACACATCACCCAGCCTGACATTTCATCACGACTATTTAGAGCAGGACTCTGAAACCTCTCTTTCCACTCTAATCATGTATGACTTGCCTCCGAGACCATGAGGGACATGACTCAACTCTTCCTATGATGAGTGAAGGAACATCAGGATATTATTCCTAGTGTCAGCCAGCAGATGCCCAGAAAGTACAACTTATCAAGGCCTTTTCCTCTCTTTGACATCTGAACTGTCACATGACAATATTTTTTTACAGCAATATATATATTTATAGAATGTATATTATATAAATACAAATATATAAATAATTAAGCAATAGATTAAGCTGTATGCTGAAGAATCCCACACTTTCTATCATTTTTGGGCTGCTTTTTCTCTGGGGATGATGTTCAGCCCTAATGTGAGGGCAGAAACTCAAACCTATTAATAAGCCTAAGATCTCATTTACAGGGTTTTTCTTTCAAAGGTCTCTCTATTTTGTGATGAAAATGGCAGGGATCTATGACCTCGATTCCACTTAAAGCCCTTCCCAGCAATTTCTAAACCATGATAGAGATATTTTGAATATGTTATACAGTCTTATGCTCTAATGGAGATTATTGGTTTTAACTAAGGTATCCTTTATTCTCAGCAATGGATGAGAACTGAACCAACTCTTTTTGCTCTCACTGATAGAACCATGTGTTTCAAGCAGAGTAATTGGAGAAGAAAAGCTGGAGGAGAAATAAATCAAATTGCATTCTAAAATGGTGTAATGACATAAGATAAAGAATTTAGGTAGTTAAATAAAACAGTTTAACTTGGCATGAGTAAGGTCAATAGTTGAATATTATTTTTTAACGTGTCACTTTAAAATATGTTTCTTCATACTCTGATATTGGTAGTATCTAAAAGAGCTGGGCATAATTTAGATTAACAGTATGCATCTTGAATTATGTTCTCTGTAGTTAATAATTTTGAGAATTCTGCTGTATTAAAGAGCTTTATCCCTTCAAAAAGGTTTTCCTGAAATTCTCTGACTCATAGCTGACACCAATGTCACACCAGTTCCCAGGGGATCCTCAGATGCATACACCCTAAACTCCTTCCCACAGAGATTAAAAAAATTACTGCTTAGTACTTACACTCAAGCTTTGTTCTCCATGTGAAATCTTCAGCTCACTTCACAACTCTTTGTGACTGTATGTCAGTTGATAGCCAGCAGGACTAGGTTTTCAGATTAAATAGTCAGTATAGTATAATTAAAAATGTAAAATAGCACCAAAAATATAAAAATATATAAATACAATATATACTGCATATATGCATAACAATAGTATCAACAAAATTACTAAAAGAATTATTAGTATCCAAAGGCACCAACTCCTATCCAAGTTGAGCTACAAATAAAATTCTCCGTATAACTACCTGTTGTGCATACCATGATAATAATATTTTATTGCTGCAGCTCTCCAGTATCAAGTGATAAAAAGTGTGTAAGATACAAAAAAGAGATTATTCCTTTTTGCACATCAGACAACAGAGAGACTCATTTATATTTTCTTAACAGTTCCAGGCACATGAAGCTCAGAAATTGCATACTGCATACAACACATTGATTCAAATCTGCTGTTCTCAACATTTTTGATATATCCACATGTATTCAGAGACTTTAGGAATAAACTATCTTCTCAGTAGGTACATGCATGAAGGTACTTTCACAAGTACCAGGTGCTGAATTGAGTTTGCTTCATGCAGTTGAATTTTAGGGTCTTGGTCTTCATGATTGACCTTTGCAAACCAGAACAGATATGAAAGAAGGGATTACATTAGTTTTATATTCTTGGGTGGAAGGAATTTCTAAGGTACTCCAATTCTAACACAGGCTGAAAACAGGCCAAACTCTGAAGGTAGATCAGGCAGCTCAGGGTATGTCTTAATGAATTTTTCAAATTCATTTATGTTGGTTCTATAATCTTCATGGATATATTTTTTCAAGAACTCTTGTGTTTACAATTATTAAGACTTTTTTTTTAACTTCATGCATTGCTAAAAATTAGGTTGCATGCTTTTAGTATGCAGGTGCAGTCTCACCAACCTGGAGTAGATGGGGAGAATCCCCTCTCATGACCAGGTGGCCACACTGCTCTTGATGCAGCGAGGGTACAATTGGCTTTCTCTGCAGGCACTTTGCCTGCTCATGTCCAGCCTCTCTTGCACCCCAAGTCCTTCTTGGCAGGGCTGCTCTGGATCTGTTCCTCCCCCAGCTTTCTGTTGATGAAAGCGTTACCCTGACTCAACTGCAGCACCTTGTACTTGGTCCTGTTAAAACTCAAGGCATTTCCACCAGTCTACTTCTTGAGCTTGTCCAGGTCCCTCTGGATGGCATCCCATCCTTCAGGTGTGTCAGCTCAGCTTGGTGTCATCTGCAAATTTGCCAAGAGATCCTTTTGCCTGTGTCAGTGATATTAAATCAAGATATTAAATAACACTTGTCCCAGTAAAGGAGGGACATAACTTGTCTCTGATTCCTTTGGGACCCTTAGCTACTGACCACTGCCCTCTGCCTACAACCACCCAAAGAATGTCCCTGCAATACCAGAGAAGTTGAAACTAGATGATCTTTGAGGATCCCCTTCACATTCTAAGATTTTATGAAATAGAAAATATGGAACTAGAATAAAAGTTTGAAAGAAAATGAAAGCTACCATAAAACTGTCTTTTTATTTCCACAACCCCTCATTGTCTGCCATTTATTTAGAGTCTTCTGACATAAACTCATTAAAACTTTAGATTGACAAAAAGAAAAACACAATTTTCTTTGCACTGAGATTCAGTGTAATCATAGCAAAAAAGATTACTCATGCAGTTTTATTCCTGTAGATATGAATTTATATGGAGATGACAGTTATTTTCTTGTATAGCTTTGTATTGTTAGCATGAAAATTCTGAAAACAAATTACCTAATTTTTTTGGATTTTACTTTTTTTTAATGTGTCAGTCACTAAGTGAAGTTTTCTATAAGAAATAAAGAAAACAAACAAAGAATTACCAGAAAGTAGTGAAGATTCAGGATATTACTAAGTGCTGGAAAAAAAGTTTGGAAATTGTTCAAATTTCCTCTTATTTTTTTTCCAAGCAAGATACTCATCATATACATGTCAGACATATAAGCATTCTGAAAAAGTTCATTATTTATCCCCTTATATAATTTCATTGTTTGCTCACAATCTATTATCAATTCAAATATGTCTATTACTAGTCTAAGAAAAATTAAGAGCCAAAATAAAATCACTTCTAGATGTGGATCCACAGATCATTTCTGTCAGTAGGTTATTTCTACTGTCCTCCATTCATTTGGAGTGAAAACCTAAATAATTTCTAGAGGTTTCTGAACCTTCTTGAGTCAAATGTACTGTAACTTAACTATGCCAAGATGCAGCTCTATAGTACTATATTGCTAAGAAACAAAAGAACAGCATTAAGACCTGGGGGGCTTCCAAAGGAAAAATTGGATTAATGAAAATTATAGGGTTTGTTCCCAGAACTATAAAAAAATTTGGGGTGAATTCACTGCCTAACTTTGACAAGGGTAAAAAATATAAAACCATTAGCAGAAAGTGGCATCCACAGTAGCTGTAACTATGAGTGGCATCACATCCTTAAAAGAGTCTGTATTTGAAAACACAATGCAGTCTAGTAATTTCAGGAAGTAGATCAAAGTCTCAGTTGCCAGAAAAGACAGTTATGACAATTCTTCCATTTTTGAGGTGAGTGTTCTAGGCGATGTGGGACAAGAGTAGGGGCCTTTTATGTAGGCTTAGCAAAGACCTTTATTTAGGACTTTGTGATCAATCCTCTCTTAGACCCTTCCCCAAGCCTTCTCCCACTTCTGCCCATAGCCCAAGAATCCATTCCAGCTCAGTTTGTGGCCATCAGTTCCCACTTGCTCCATGGGCAGCTCCTGGAACTTCCAGAGCCCAGCCCACAAGGACTGGGCAGGGATCCACCAGCCCTTCCTGCATCTTGATACACCCTGACAGTATTTCAAACATCTATCTTGCCATCATAGGCATTCAAGTGAAAAGGACTGTTTAGAATCACATGAAATTAATTAAATCTTAGCCTGGCAGATTTTCTGAAAAAAGGGGGAGAAATTATTTTATCAGTCTTTACATAGGCTTCAACAATTAAAATAAATAAATTTTAAGGGAATATATGGACATGCCAGTTGGAAAGTAGGGAGCTCAGAAAGTAAGGACATTTAGTTTAACAATAATGAGTTTTGTTTAACTTATGTAAATATAGACTGCATATATAATGATATATCATCCAGAGATATATCATTACAACTAAAGAAATAACAATGTTGTAGGTACTGTTCATTATTTTCTAAGGTAAATTATTTCTTTCCTAGCAAGAAATGAGAATGTGTGGGATAAAGTCACATTCCCTAGTTTCATGGCTCTTGACACCAGCATTACACCCCAATTGTTTTCAGTTTTATTCTTGAAATCTTTCTGTCATTTAGCATTACTTTAGAAAAGATTGAATTATGTTGATAAAGATCAACTGTAAATCAATCCTAATGAAGGATTTTTATTTGTATTATATTTGTTTCATATTATGCAATCCAGGAACAATAACATTGAGGCTAGTTTTTTTTAGAGGAAAGGAAGAACAAAGAAAAAAATACAATTAGAGGCAGAAAAACTAAGTCTTTTCTGTCAGATTTTGCTAAATAATCTTGGAAAATATCTCACTGCTGTGTTTGAGACCAACATGAATCAGCTGGTTACTTGGTCTGCCTAATGTGAAAATATTCAGGGTTTTTGGAAAAATCTATTATTTTTTGTTTTTATGGAGTGTCAGGAATGATGAAATTATGTTTTCCACTAACTTTCAGCACATAAAAAAGTACTACACAATAAAATTTCAAGTACTTTGTCCCATGACTTGGTAAAATTAAATGAGGCAAGGGCAGAGCTGTGACAGACTTTTGTATCTCTGTCTTTATATTGTAGCAGCTGAAAACTAATAATGAGTATTAAACAGCCAATACCATGTGTAGGATTGACAGCTAACATGTCAATCATCAAATTCCTGTATCTATTTGTTTTACTTGAAATGCTTTCTGTTAATGAATCCCAGGACTAAGAATAGGCAACTGCCAGGCTGTTCAAATTATTCTCAGCATAAAATTCATAAAGGACAAAAAAGACACTGGTGCTTTCTGTGTTTGAGAGGTCAGCTCCCAATCCTATGACTAAATGCCTGCCATTCAGGTACACTTTTCCAAATACCTTTTTATAAATTGCATACATCATGTAGATGTCACATGCATATTTGTGAATGAACATGCATAAATATATAGTGCACTTCTCTGTCCTAAGAAGCACAGCTGAAAAGGGTGCATAGCCCCAGTTATGTGATCTGGACATACATGAGAAGCTTTGTGAGGCTTCTGACATTGAAATGCCTACCTATTGTCATCAACTAAAGAGCACATGACAAACTATGTGCATGTCTTGGGATGGGATGAACTCAAAATCTCTCAATTATTAAGCAGAAAGTGATTTAAATAGCCTCTCTCTGGTGGTCTAGTCTGGTAAATGGCTTCCTTTAGACCTTGAGTCTGATGTGCTGAATTTGCAGAAAGTTTCCTGGGGACTCTGAAAAGCTTAAAATAGTTTGACATGGAAATATAATTAGGTTAAACAGTACTAATTTTTGGGAATACCATAATGGTGTGCACTAGTGACAGCTGTGTAGCATAATGAGCAAAAGATCATAAGAGATCTTTGGAGCCTATGAGTATGAATCAAATTACAAAAAGACAGCACCAGATGAAAAATAGAACTGTCATCATGAGGTGAAAATGAAAAACATCATGTAAACATCAGAAAAAAAAGCCAGTGAAAATGGCTGGAGTATGAACAGCTAGACTGAGATAAGGTTGTTCTGACTATACTGGCAGAAAAATTGCATAGACTAGAAAAATCGAACAAATAGCTTTTTTGATTTATTTTTTAAGGACTCTGCACTACCACATTTTGGGGAATGTCTTGTAAAAAATCAAATACCAATCAATCAAGTACTGAAAATCAGTGAAAAGGAAGCCTTAAGTGTGCTTGAATAACAGATGGGTTGTCTCAGGAACATCCAAAGTTAACTCAGAATCACAGCATAATTAGATTACAGCAGCACATCAAGGAGCATGGAAGAAAAGTTACCTGGCACAGAAACAAATTTTTATTACAACAGAGTTATTTGTTATGAAAAACAGCCCTCTCTACTGACAGCATGAAGTTACACTCTCTCCTAAACCCTAGAAGAAAATACTTGTTTGGTATTATATTTATCACCATTCTTTCTGATATTGCTCTTTGTTTATTATTTATCATAGCACCTATGGACTTTCCTCATAATCAGGTCTTGCAGAGAGCACTATAAAAAAACATCAAAAACTAATGTTCCATTGAACATAGTAGCTTTTCTAGCTCATCTTAGTGGAAAGAGAGAAGCTCCTATCCTCTTTGCACAGTAAGACAGTACATGAAAAGGTGGCCCCTTTTTATTTTTTGCTCTGCCATAGTCTTCCATCCAAAAATGCTGAGCAGTTTTTGCTTTCTAGTCAAACTCCAGTTCCTTCCACTTGCTGCTGTCCTGACTCATATCTTCTACACCAGCCATGTCATAATCCTATTGATATAAAACGTTAATGAGCTGTAGCAAGCATGGATTACTTTTTCATTGACTCTTTAATTTCTCCATATCTCTTACAAAAATATTTACCATCTTCACACAACATGTCTATTCTCTTTGCAAAAAAACATATATCCAGTAGCTAAAATCTTCCTGTGTTTTTCAGGTACCACTGGTAGCTGTTCTTTTCATCCAGAAGCACAGTTCCCTGGATGGGAGTTAACCGATGAAGAACTTGGCCACATTGACTGTCTGCGACATCTGGGACCTGCAGCTTCTAGGGGAAGTTTTAAAGCCAGAAATAACTGGTTTTAGCATTTGCCATCTTTGACAGAATTTTCACAAAATGCCTGGCTAGCTAATCTGATTTGTTGTAGCAGATTGCTGATAAATGGAAGCTTGGACACTTGTGTATTTGTGTTCCCCAAGGTCCGTATAGCCCTGTGAGAGCTTGGATCTGGTGGTTTTGTTCTGCCCTATATCTCTTCCACCCCTTCTAAACCATCTCCTCCTCCCCTCCTTGACTTTCATACGTCTCCTTTCTACTCATAATATTCATACAATGAAATCCACTAAGGATATTTTGCTGAATTAAAATTCACTTCTCATTAATGTGAATAAAGCTTAAATGAATCATTTATCCTGCAGTATTTACTGAGTTACAGATAATAATCTTGCATTACAACTAATAGGTAAAGGTCAGCTTGGTTGATTCACTGTTAATTTGTTTTCATTTAAACTAATTTACTTAGAATTTGTACAGCATTGGTTCCCTAAGGGAATGCAGGGAAAACTATGACCTGATGACAAGTAGAACCATTAAATTATAACAGAATTATTAATAAAATACTCTTTTCATAATCTGTTAAAAATCTTGGGAGATATTAGCAACTTATTTATGTAAGATATGGAAAGTACATCTTTAATATAATTGCTTATAAATTAAAATTTTGCCTAGGGAGACTACAGTGGTCATAGTTTTAAAATGATTGGCAGATACATTAACATTGAATGCCCCAGGAGAAAGATAATGAATTCTGGGTTTTGCCTTTTTTCTGACTTCCAAGGAGAATGTTAGTTTGTTCTTTTGTTTGTGATGCTTGATATTGTCATAACTAGTTGACTTTAAAAAATTAAGCCACTTACAATGCTAGTCTTGTTAATAGCTAATTGGGTTATTTTGACTTTCATTTAGCTTAGGAGACAGAGCTAGAAAAAAGAATGAATAATAGTCTCAAGAAACATAAGGAATCTTATTTCAAGTACATGCTGATAAGGTACTTTAAGTGTCATTGAATCTTTTATTAGGATATACCTTCTTCACTTGTAGCCAGGAAAACCAAATATATTCTTTATTATGTTTTTTAAATTAGATGCCTTACTTCTTGGGTTTATTTATTGTGACTTGAGAAGTAATGTGTTAATTAAAAATCTTGTCAGCCATAGATCTGACCTAGGTGATCTGACTTAGATCAGGCTGTAACCACCTGAAGTCCATAATTGATTTATACACTTTTGCATGACTGTAACTTGGGAACTCCAGATGGCTAAAAATAGCCAGAAGTGGTAGCTCAAAAACACTCTTTACTTCCCATTAACAACAGACACTGACATGTTAGCACTCTGCCCAATCATCTGACTACACAGACATTTTCTCCACTTTGTTAAAATATTTTTTCTTTGTTAAAAAAAGTCATATTTGGACATAGCCTTAGATGTCACATTATATGACAGTGACAGCTTATGCTCATCTCTAGCTACTGATTAACACAGTTCTCAGTAAAATGCAAAAGGATACGCTGCAATGGAGTGGGAAGAGCAGAAAAAGAACATTTAGAAGACCTGACATCTAAATTCTTGGAACTGACACATGCTGAATGTGCCCTTAATACCTTTTCCAACATGATATACCTGATACCCTATTTTATCACATGCCTATAGAAACCAGAGTAAATTTTGTTTCAAAAAGCTCTCCTCCAAATTATACTGTAAGAAATGAGAAACCTTACTAATTTCTAAATGTCCTCTTATCTTGTCCATTTTGTCATATAAACCCATTAGTGATAGATCCCAAATTTTATTCTAAACAACATCATACGCAAAGTAATCTGCCAACTACTTGAATAATATTGTAAAATCTAAATATTGGGAAGATTCCATGAAAGATGGTTTATTTAATAAACAGATAATTAAACATTAGTAGCCAAGAGATTTGGCTGAATGTGTATCTATTTTTTGTTTAATGATGCTAATGGATTTTATGAACATAATTGTATAAAATATGAATAATTTCTTAAGGATTTTATTTGTGGAGTAAGCTAGTTAAAGCTTCTCATATGCAAGAGAGAGTTCTTAGCATATTTCAGGTTTTCTCATGCCTTTACAATATATGCAATGTCTTTATTTCTCTCTCTAGAGATATAGTTTCTTAAATTTTAAATTAAATTTAATTAATTAATTAAATTAATTTTAAAAGAAAAAAAAAAAAAAAAAAAAAGCTTTTCCTCAGTCCAATTTTTCATACCTTGGAAGACTTGTGGGGACACCTACATGACCTGTGGTCTGTTGGGACTTCACTCTAGGTTACTAGCATAACCTAAGAGCATGTACTTGTCCAGAACTTCTCACCATCTAACTTAATTTGTTAGTTTTAAATTTAAGCCACATTCAAAAAACAATTTTGTTGTTGTCATTAAACCCCAGCCATCAGCTTAGTACCACGTAAGTGCTCACTCACTCTGTCACCTCCCCTCAGTGGGGAGGAGAATTCAAAATAAAAGGTAAAATTAATGGCTTGACATAACAACAGTTTAATAATTTAAAATTATGATGATGATAATTGTTATATTTCTATTATTATTATTAATAATAGTAATAATAAATGAAAAGAGAGAGGAATAGCACACAAGAGAAACAAGTGACACCAGCCTATCCACAAGCAGTGAACAGCAGCCCCAGTAAAGTGCTTTGTTTATATGTTGAGCATGACATTCTGTGGTGTGAAATATCCCTTTGGCCAGTTCAGGTCAGCTGTCCTGATCATGCTCCCCCCTGGCTTCTTGTGCACCTCTCCACTGGCAGAGCCTGGGGAACTGGAAAGGTCTAAGGATAAAAGGGTAAGCACTACTCAGCAGCAACTAAAACATCAGTTTGTTATTAATATTATTCTTATTTTAAATCCAACTCAGAGCACTGTACAAGGTGCCATATAACACTATCCCAGATAAAGCCAGGACAATTACCTACTCTCTGTTTAATTCAATATCTCATCTCCTTTGAGGAGAAATAGAACATGCTCAGAGACAAATCCTTACCCATTTGCACCCAAAATCAGTAGGGCACTCTGGCAAAATAAGTCCCCGTGAATTTTTGCCTTAATCCAATTTATATTTAATTTGATATCTGAAATAGATATGGTATTAGGTGATATGACTCTGGAAAGTCTCAATATAATTATAAGCTTTTAATATCCTTTCCATCTTTTCCATCTCATGACTCCCAACTTCTTCCTGAACAATGAATTTCACAGTCTTAATATATCGGCTGGAAAAATCTGTATCTTAATTTTATGTTATTACCTATACAGAAATCTGTACTTTATAATTTTTAATGTCCTTAAGGACTGAATTTTCCAGAGAGGGAATATTTTAAATATGACAAACAGTAAAATGATACAAATAAGTTTTTTATGGAACTACAATGAAGATATAATTTTCTGTCAGCTCTACGCAGCAATCTACACCAGACAGTTCCATGCCTATAGGAGAGACCAACAACAGATAGTATTCATGCAATAAATAATCCAGTACTGTAAGTATTGCTTCCCTTATTATCTTTCAAACAATTCTGGTTTGACTTTTATCACCTAACAAGTATTCATATTTAATCAACAATCAAATGTTTCTATTTCTCCAAAATAGTTTTAAAATTAGAGACTATATAATAAAATTCATTTTGTAGAATGTGTTTAGAGGTCACATGCTCTATTTTTATCATTTCAGGTATAAAAGTATGGCAATTTTTATTATGTTGCACTTTTTAAATCCACCACTGAAGAAGAGTAAATTTTGCTGATCAAAGCAAAAAGAGGGTGAAAGCTGTTCAACAGAGTAAAATCAGAACTTCTGTCATGATTCTGTGGATACCTTTAATGACCTGTTTGTCTCCCTTGAGAAGCTGTTCTTTTCTTTCCTTGGATTTGGGCACAGATCACCGGTTTGCATAAATAAAACCATGTCATAGAAAGTTTAGTTATCTAATTCTGAAATAAATGAAGTAAAATGACAACATATTCCTAGTGAACTAACTCGTAACAAATGAGGGGTGTTCAGTAAATTGCAGTACATCCCCAGAGACTCTTATATTAACTCAAAAAGCAGTACAAGGAGAGAATTAAACACCCAACTGAATAAATGCATCTCAAAGTGAAATGCTTATTTCAGTTAGTGAATACTAAAAAGTGTCTGTATTTAATGATTTTTCAGCAAGTTTCATTGTTAAACTAAGGGATTTGCAAAAGTATTCTGTAGTTCTGTAGTGGTAATGGGCTTCAGTAAAAATATTATGTTCAAAACTTTCTGTGTTGTTTTAAAAGGTTATATAAAAATCAAATTTTAGGAGTTGATGCTGAGGAATGTACTATCATTAGTTTTTATATTTAGGTAAGAGGGTACTGCAAAATGTGTATCCTTGAACATCCACCAATACCAAGAATACTCCTCTAATCTGTCACTTCATGAGAAAGTCTGAGGGCTAATTCAGGGCTAAGGAAGACTCTGATAGTTTGATGTGAATAGGAGATGACACTTAAGACCTTCTTGTTTGTTGTCTCATACACAGTATTATGACTGTCATTATTGTATTTTCCTGAGGAAAGGAGATTATGGTGTCAGTTCTGAAAAACTGTGTTGCCTTCCTGAGTGGTACTGAAGATGAAACAGTGAAGGTACAGCTGCAGTGAAAGGTGAGCAGCAGCTCTGCAGAACAAGAATAGGTCAACAGACTACAATGCTACTGGTTAGAGGGAAAGATCTATCGCCAAAAGAAAAAGGATTGATGGACTTCTTGGCTCAGAATTATTTACATTGAAGTATTTACTCTTCTGGATATTCACTAACGATTATTTTTTCTAATTGTGTAGCAAACAGCAAAAAACTATATTTTATGTCATCAATTAATGGATTTTCAAGGATAGGATTTTCTTGTTTTCTGTGACTAGTAATGGAGTCATCTTGAATTAATTTTTTTAATTAAAAATGAAAATATATCTGTAAGTATCAGCTAAAATAAAACCAAAGTGAAAACTGCACAAAATTGGTCCTGAAAGCTGAGAAATAGATTGCTATTATTGAATTGTGTTTGAAAGATGACCCAGGGATTAGGAACACATACCAGTATTGAAAAAGTACCCTGGAATAACTGCTTAGAACTTTATTGCAGCATTTTTACAGGACTCATAAATGCCTTTCCAAATACCTTACACCATATGTTTGCTTCATATTGCCTATAAAGCTCAAGTAATTTATAAGTGTGCCACTTCTCCGTAAATTGATGTTATGAGTGGCTTAAATTTGTCTGATGCTGTGGGAAGAAGCCATTGAATTTTATGTTCTCTATTTTCTGGATGAGCACATCTGCCAAAATAGGTTGCTCCAATGAGTTAATAGAGCTTAATGTAGTTTATAGGTTGCCATTGAACACTTCTAATTTTGAGATGGGCTTCACTCAAAAATCAAGGCTACTGAAGAGGAAATGGTTTAAATAATTTAAATGCTCCTGCAACCTTCAACATTCTCTGATAAGTATTTCTAAGGTAGTCTATTACAGGAGAAAAATTGAATACAGCCAAATGTGTACAATAAATACAGGGAAAAAATATGTAATTCCACTGAAATCAGGCAGCTCCTGGGCTGTGAACTACTCATCACTGCCCAATTAACCAGTCACAAAAAGAGTGCAACACCAGGAGCTGAGTAAAACCAGCTCTGGAGGTAACAGAGAACTAAGAACAAAAGTGCAAAACATTAGATATAGTGATTGTGGATGTGAATTTTGAGGTACTGTGGACTTGAAGGTCAGTAAGTAAAACATGACAGTAAATGTAATGCAAGGCAGATCCTGTAGAGGTTAGAAAGGAATCATCAATGCAACATCATCATCATCCCCATGTCCATGAAGAACCTGGAATGCCAAAGATTGCCATAGCCCTCCCTCACAGCCTGAAACCATTGATCTAAGCAGCCAGACAGGCAGTGAAGGGTGCCAGTAAGAGCAGGAGGAAGTCTAGAAATTTTGAGTAGATACATCAATTTGCCTGTGTACAATTTAAGTCTTAATATAGTGATAACTGCTCTAAAAAGAATTATTTGGTTAGATTATTAAGAATTAGACCAAAACTAAATTCCTCCTTTGCATTCTCCTTTGGACCATAACAAGTGTCAAACTGGTAGGAATTCAGGCAACCTACTCTGTAACTTGGATTCAGCAAGTTCACAATGCATTATTACAACACTGTGAACTAGAGAAAGCTCACAATAATAGTTATTTTCTGTCTGTGCACAAAATAACTATTATTTTGTATGTCCAGAGAGCCACAGAGCAGCACCTGGAAGCTAGGCAAGATTTGAGAGAGGTGCCTTGTATTTCTAATGCACCCTCCACTTGAGGCAGACTGGGCCCAGGCCATGCTACGTTACTTGGCCTGGGGACCAGGACTCAATTCCTGGATGAGTATAAGGAAAATCTACATTTAGACAGGGTGATGGAATCCAAGGTGCTGGTATTTACATGGTAAGAGAACCTGCCTATTTTCAGATTCAGTTCTTTGTGAATGAATCCACTCCCTCTTTAGCCTATCTTCTGAGTATTCCAATTTTAGGTTCATCTGAGAATAACCTGAACTGCAATATCCTTGGCACTGAGAGATTTTGATAGGGATTGAAACCTCTGAACACTACTGACACATAAACAAATAATAGCAATGGAAAATAACACTCATGAAATCAGCAGGTAACATTGGAAAATTCCACAGACACATATAAAAATACAAAAAATCTATTTTTCAACACAGTTGTTTTATTGGAAATCATTAAATTTATAAGGAACTGGTATGGAATCTGGAAAAAAACCCCAACAAATGAACCCAGAAATAAAAATCAGACTTCTGTGTTTTGATTCATCTTCTCAGCATCTATTCTTTTGGCTTTTGTCATAAAAGTGGAACAGATTCTTTTTTCAAAAACACCTGGCTTCTCAAAGTTTTTAAAGATTCTATTAAACCCAGGGACTTTGTCAGTGTTATTGAATATTTTTTTTCATATACTTTCGTGTGGTTTTTTATTTCTCATTTAAGAAGTCTTGTAAATTCAAAGCTATAGCTTTCTTCCATGTTCATGTTGTATTTTACGCATTTTAATTTTACCAATGAGTTCCTGCTATTTCATGTATCTGAATAGTTTTCTATGCATATAAAGAATTATAGAACATGTATAATGTAGAATGACTCACTGTCCATTTAAATACATTGTCCATTCAATTGACAAATATGTTATGCCCATTAATTTATGGATAAAAGTGTAAATTTGTAAGCAACATTTTTAGGGAACAGTTTTGAAAACAACTGCTGTCTAGATTGTTGTACAGTACAACTAACAATTTTCATCTTCTTTCAGGTTTCCAAACGTTTTTGGTTTTGACAATTGCTTGAAACAAAGAGAATTAGATTGCCATTATAATGCTATTGTAATTGGTCCAACTCATCTCTCCTGTGATGAAAACTTGAAAGGAGGCAATCTTCATAAATTTTTCTTCAGTTAATGTCTCCATCATTATTGTTTCACAGGGAAGTGGATTTAGCTCATTCAAGACACATGAGCTGCAGGCTTTTAAGTCTATATGGAGGTCTCCACCATGCACTTACTGGATCTGCACTAAAAATAACCCCTTTTACATAGTTTCTGTAAGGATCTCAGGGAAAAGAGAAAGGACAAAAGAAAAAGAAAAAAAAAGAAGATTGTATACTACAATATATTGTGGTAATCCATATTTACTCTAATATCTGTGATATTTGCAAATATCTGTCAAGGAGGAAACCCTTCCTAATTAACTGCTAAAAAGTTAGGAAGAGAAGAGATTGTCATTAATTAATATTATTTGTGCTTAAGGTAGAAGTCCAAAATGGAGAGACAATAATGGGAGCAGAGAAGATTATGAGGGAAAAAGGGGTAAGGTTGTTAAAGTATACCAAAGTTCATCTTATTGTATTGTAGGAATGAAGGGATGAAAACTTTAGATGTAAGATGAAATAGCCAAGAATATACTGAGTACTTAAAATAATAAAATTTTTCTAGGGTTGTATTAAAAAAATCAAATATCAAATTTTATCAGCATGTCAAATTTATAATTAGATTCTAAAGACAGATAACCATTATACTTTTTTTGCTGTCAGAAGGCAAAAATTAGAAGTAGCCTTTGACATCAGTGTTTGGTGCTGAGGGCTGCTTCTTCCCGTAGTTCTGGGGGATAAGTTTTTCTCCTTATTGGCCACTGAAGCCCGTCTGGAGGCACGTGGGGTCAAGACTCTTTAAAGCTTCAATTGGTTTGCTGAGAGCATACAGGACTGACAAAGCATCAGTACAGACAGCAACTCCTCCTCTTCAGCTGCTCTGGACTGAAGGTCACTAGTGAAGGCACCCAGGGAACTCTTTCTAGATCCACAAGCACAGTCACAGATCCTCCAAGTATGGCACAGCCCTTCTGCCTGTCCACCTTGCCTGCCTGATCCTGTGTCTCTTATCTGCCTCATGGGTCCCCTTCTCACTTGCCAGCAAATCACAGATCTCTCCCAAATACCAGCCTGCCTGATACCCCTGCTAGACCCTGGGCATCCTACTTGTCCCTGGTCCAGCTTGAGGTTTTCCAGTCAAACAAACACACACTCAGACTCACTTCAGGTTTGGGGGAAACTTACACAACCAGCATCTGTCACATGGGCTGAGACCAATGGTCTGTCTCCAGCTGCCAGTGCAGAGCCACTCACTTGCCTCACTCAAGCCCAGTTCTTCCAGCAGATGACACTGGGAACACATCCCATTACAAACCCAGCATCTGGATCAAGACCCCCACCGAAAGTGCACCTCTTAGCATTGAGACCACGCTGCCTCTGGCTGGCAGTGCCACAGGCCTAGGGAGCTCACACCTCAAATATCCTAATTCCTCATCTTCGTCATCTTTCCCCCTTCATATCAATTACTGAGTCCAGAGCTGTGCCTGGATTTTTTTGATGGTTCCTCAACTTGTAACTAGGGATATTTGGTCTTTGGCTTAACTTCAATTTTACCTCATCTATTAGAGATGTATCTCTCTAGAAGTTTTTCTTTTTCTTCCCCCTTTAATGTCCCCTTTGCAGTGAAAAGACCCTTCCTTGGATAATCTTAATGAGACATCTTCCTCTGAGCTTCTGAACCATACCACTTCATACCATGAGCTTCACATCATTATTTTTAAAAGGTACTGGAAATATATAGTTTATCAAAATTACATATAAAACATCATGTATAGAGCTTGATTTTTTATGTGGTAGTGGAAAAAAAATCATGTGTCAAGAAGCATGACAACTCTTGTAATAAGTTCTTTCCATGTATTGGAGTATTGCAACCCTCTGAGAAATCCTCAAAAAGGGGAGGAGAAGATGCAACTTTCATATTTTTTAAATATTACCGACTCTAAAGACCTGTCCAGTTATCACAAATGGCCTTCACAAGAGAAAATATTGTTCACAATTTCTTTTTTCTCTGTGCTGTAAAGCATATGGAAAGAAAGGAGTTAACAATTCTAATGGTTATGTACTTAAAAGGTATGTGAGACTTTTTCTTCCATAAATGTCATCTGAAGTGGAAAGAAAATGACACACAACTTCAGTAACATGCTAAGGGTGAAATACCCTTTATTAAGCTGTCTACAGAAGGACGCATCAGTGAAATGTTTGACAGGGAAGATTATGTGCAAAGCAATGTTGTCTGACTGATTTTTAAGGCAAAATGAAAATCTTTTTTTCCAGAGAAAGCTGATGGGAAAATGTTCTCATAAACAAAGATCAGGCCGTGCCATTTTATTTGTCCTCCTTTTTCTCCTCCACTTCTTTCCTTAGAGTACAATTATATTTCTAGAGAAGAATTTTTTGAGATTCAGTTTTTATCCAATTCAAAAGAAATTCTTGCAAAGTATTATGTACTGGCAGGACATCTACAGTAAGAGTAGATGTCTACGTAAGAGTAGATAGCTACGTAAGAGAAAGCAGAATATAATTAGACCGTGAGATGATAAAATGTAACTAGTTTGTGAAGATGTTTAAATTTGCACCTCACATTAAAGAAAATCTCATTCTTCTGATGATGCATCTACTCTTACACTCTTTTCTAAAAAGCACATTTTTCAACGTTCAGAAGTTGTGATACTTTAATTAAGTTCTAGTCACATTTTAGAATTTGTCATGGTGTAAGGAGTTCACTATCATCTTCTCTTAATAATTTTTGTCTTTCATTTGATTCTGGTGCATTTTCTATTATTAATCTCTTGGGGCTTTTTGACTGAAGCCCTCCTGTCAGTTATGAAGTACAGTAGGAGTAGTAAATGCTCTAGAAAATTTTCAAGGACTACTGCATCCTAGATTTGTTATTTATAATAAACATTTTTTTTAAAATATATCTTTATAATACTGAAGTGTGATTTTTGGAGATGTGATTCTGAGTGAACCAGCTTGTGTTAGGATATGCTTGGAGGTTTGCTGCACAATAACATCCATGCAGCTGGATGGACAGTATGAGCAAAGGAACATGAAGAGGTCAGACTACCATAAAGAGTGAAACAATGCAGTGGATATTGTGCCTTAGATAAAACATATAGATGCAGCTGCACTGACCCTGTTTTTCTGCCCCTGATTAGGATCCAGCCATACCCACAACTAATACGTGAAGTTTTTCTTTTTTCTACTTTAGTTTCCCACATTGATGTTATATCAAACTGTTCTCATTTTCCTTGAAGATTTTTTTGAAGGTAGGTGTCTCTACAATCGATATTCAGCCATAGTGAAAGATTGCATGAAGGTCAGTAGCTGTGAGCACTAAGCCCTGATACAGTCAAAGCAATTTTAGCAGAATTCCATTTAACAATGAAATCCATTTACTTATTTCAACCTTCTGTTATGTAGTCCATAGGCAATTTTATTCATGTATTCCCACTGGGTTATTATCCCAAAGACACTGCATGGTAATATAAACTCTATGAAAACAAATGCTGATGAAAGTCAAGAGAAAATCAAGAGACATTACCTATGACCCACTGGTATTTCTGGTTCTTATTAGACATAGCACACCAACACTCCAGATGCAAGAAGGGAATTACTCAGGAATTTTGCAACACTAGAAAGAACCTATTCTCAAGTTGCAAAACCATAGAAAATATATTTAATTTCTTTTGTTATTCACACCAGCATGTTTTACTGTTTAATCAATTTTTCAAATGTAACTATTTGTAATAAATTTATTTTGAATATCAAATATTAAAAGATGAAAATAAAATATTTTTAATATCAAAGAAAAGTTTCATGTATGTTTTTTAGTGTTGAAAGCTACTTCCAGTGTCAATAATGTGTTATAGAAATACTGGTAAAGAGATGGAGATAACGGGGTGGCAGCTAGGAGAAATAAGTACAAGTCATTCATGCTTTTGAGATTTGTCAAAAGTCTATTTCATGAGCCTCACATATTTCTCTATCCTCACCAGGACACCAAAGTGGTTCAGATATTAATAAGAGCCATGGGTAGGTATGTGCCAAACAAATTGTGAATAATGCAAGTAGAAAAAATGTTGTCATTCTCAAGCTTTCACTGTTCATTTCTTTTTTTCCTCCCACCTGTGTTCTCACATAGTGAAATACTTAGATGAGTATAATTAAATATAAAAGTATAAGAGCCTAAATGAGGCTTTTGGTAGCTAATATTTTTTCACTAACTTATTCTTCCAGAAAGCAAGTTGTCTATCTAAACTATACATTCTGAAGTTACTGGAAGGACATCAGAAGAAAGCTTTCATTAGCTAATCTAAATTATACTGTCCATTTTAATCTGGGAAGAGTAGTATACAATTCATTATTTTTCTTTGCGTTAATGAGATGAACACTACTCCAGTAGTGTCTGGGCGTGTATTTTCTTTACAGTGAAACCCACAGAAAGTACAAAATCAAAGCACAGTGCAATCACACACAATAGCTTTATTGATTGCTCTGTTTTGTCTAGACTTTTAATGGGAATGACAGTCAAAGATGTACAATAATAGCAATCAAAACATTTGTTATGCTGTATACAAAACATCAGAGCAATTCAATTTGCAATTTTTTATTTTTGTTATTTTTTTCTTTTGTCTTCTTTTCATTTTTGCCAGTTATCTACTTTTCAATACCCACTGGCAGTTCATGTGTTTATGTGATATGTATTTATCATTGTCATTTTAACATGCACAAAGACACAAAAAATACAAAAAAAACTTTTAAGCACAAATTATACTGCATTTTTTATGAAAGAGCACAGAATTTAAATAGTTTTTTGAGTATTTCTATATTTTGATAAAGTGTAGGTGCAGTTACGACCTTTAAAGCTCTGTTCCATCTTCAAAAACATAACATCTTGCTATCATACATTAAAGAGAAATAGAGAAAAGCAGTAATAATAAGAGCCATGCTTTTTATATGTGTGCCACTGATCAATACAATATTGATGTTCAAGGTGTCTTGAAATTTTCTAGGAGCTTGTTCTACCAATTCTTTCTCTGATTAAAATTAAATACAAGAAAGCCAAATCTGAACCTTTCCTGTTTTCTAGGATTTATCAAGTTAGAAGATGTAAAGACAAGTGAACAGTTCATAACAGACTGCAATATTACTATAAAATTATTAGAAATTAAATAGTCTGTCATTATTATAGCATGAAAGGAATTCCAAGATTCTCACTATCTGGGATTTTTTTCTCAAACTCTGTATCTACTAATTTCTCTACCCTGTATTTTGCAATAGTTCATTTAACAGGACATTTTAAATTTTTTTTTCTAATTTTTTTACAAACTTCAAAGATATTTTCACAGTTGGTGTGCCAGTTTGTCTATTCTTTTAAATTACTTAGTCACTTATTCACAAGGCCAGACAGGCAAGGACAGGAAAACAAAATATAAAAAAATCTGGAAAAGGACCTAAGAAGGAAAGACTTTTAGCCAAAATGAATTCTACACATTATGCTTACATCTATTCTATGATATTAAATTAAGAAAGTTTAAGGTGAACAGTACTTTTCATTCTTATGCTTAATGATGGGAAGTACAATTCTGAGTAGAATTTTATTGAGATGGAAAATAAATATTGGACCTGCAGATTACTCAAACTTCTTGTATGGGAAAGATCCCTTTCATGTTGTCTGCCCATCTGATTTACAAGCTGTGCAGTTACCATCCATGTTCTATGAGTGCAGTAATGCTGGCAGGGCAGAAAAGTTGTGATTTTAGATTGTGTCAGGTCAGGACAGCCCACTGCTCACATAGAAGTGTGTAACCATCCTTACCACTCTGATTGTCATTTTTCCAGTTGCCATCCCTGCTTGTTGAATTCCAAGAAATTCCAGTTATATTCTTTCAAAATAGGATGACTAACAGAACATTAGTTCATACAATAAGAAATGGGGTTTGATTTAGGGGTTTGCTTCTTTTAGCTCATTTTTTGGAGACAGAAAGGCCTTGGTTTTGCCTATACTATATCTATATTTAGCATCAGTCTTTCATCTTTGTTCTTTCAGCCATCCTTTTGAAGTCAGTCTGCTGAGGATTCTTTGGTTAGGTGCCTTGTTTCAATATTACCACACTGAAAATGACATGGAGACCAAAACGAATGCAGTATTTCTCCAAGACAAAGAAAACAGGATCAATAGTATTCTATCCACATTCCCAATAAAGAAGAAAACCAGTAATTTTACCAGGACAACATAGAAAAAGGGGAAGGTGACTTCTTTGATACAGCTGCAATTGCTAATAAAAAGGTCAGAAGAGAATAGAAAAAGATGTTGCTTGATTAAAAATAAAATTAAGGGAAACCTAGCAAATATGTTAATGTATTTGGACTATATATGGGCATTTAGCCAAGGACTTGAGTGAAGGATATTTTCAAAGGAGAAAAATAAAGGTCCAAACTACAATCCATTTTTGTTCCCAAATTATGTGGGTAAAAAAACCCAAATCCAGTTGAAAAACAAGAAACAATTTTCTCATGGCACTCTACATTCAGTGCAGTTTCCACTTGAGGCCAAAAAAGAAACACCAGTGTCCAAGATGAGAAAGACAGAAAGGGAAAACTTTGTCTCTGATCTGTTCATCTTGCTGACAATATGAAAAGTAATTACAGTAACACTGGGTAACCTGTGTAAAGGGCTATGCGGAAGCATTTCAAACAAGTGTAAGAAAAGGGGGGCAGAAATTGAATTTACATAGCATATACATTGTTACATGATGCTACATGATTCCATCAGGGATTATAAAAGAGAAATTTTAGAAAGATGCCACTGTAACTATATTTACACATACAGTAGTAGATGTTCTCTCCCCAGGCTTAAATACCACTGCTACCTCATCCCCACCATTTCCATGATTATGGAAAAGAGCACCACCAAAAGCACATCAGCTTTTGTTAAAAGACTGTTCCTAATTCACAGCAGTCCACCATTTAGAAAAATCACAGCAGTCTAGCATTTCTAAGAACTAACTTTCCTAATGGTAAATGTGATCAGAGGCTTGAGGATATATATTTTAATTCCCCTCATGTTGCATTACTTGATTCATTCACAAATAACTGTCATGGGCAAGCCTTTGGGGGTTGATATGATGCATGACTACATCAATGGATTCACTTTGAATATACTTGCTCTAAAATGGAAGCACCATATCACTTACTGAATTCGTAAACAAGTAGGATGAATAAGCCAGAGCAAAACATTGCCAAAAGTGCTTCTGCTACTTTATTCAATTAGTTCTTATATTTCATCCAGAGCTCTCCACAACTCTATATTTTGCTGCCTCTTAGCAGCTTTCTTCTACTTTCTAACCTGAGGAATTATTCTGTGCATTCAACTCAATATACACAGCTTTCTTTGGCACAGCCCAGGCTGCTGAGTGGATTCAGCTGGAACCAACACCTACTTGGATACAGGAAATCACTCATTTAAACAGATTCAGACTGAGATGGTAAATAAAATGTTTACCTACAATGAGCAAAGTTCTCTTTTCTTACTAAGAAGAGTATATGCTTTCTGGAATGACTGAAGTGATATTTTATCCACTGAAATTCATATTATATGCAATCACAAGACTGTATTTTACTTCATTCAAAGATAATAGCAATGAAAATAAGGCAGAACTACCCTTCAGCAGAAACTAGGTCTTACAACAGTTTGGAGTAAGAGTTACTCCAAGCCCTTGAATGAACGAGCTGCTTCATTCCTGGTTTCATGCACAGCATCTAAATTTTTCATTATGTTTAGTGCCTTCAGGCTTGCTGCCTTCAGATGTCCTTAGGAGAGGGAAGAGGAAAAACAAAAAGGAAAGAAACAAACAAACAAAACCCCTACAAAACAAACAAGCAAGCAGGTATAGTGAGATAGCTGGAAGACGAGGAGTCAAAGGCTCAGGAGCCTACTGTTCCTGACTATATTACATGGATATTAATGCAGATGGCATAAATGAGCTCTTGACCCACTTCCTGGGCCAGGTCTACAAACAAGTTACCATGCACAAGGTTGTTACCACCCTTCACGGTTGTCCCTATCCACGAGACTTACTTTAGTATCTAATAGAGAATAAACTGTAAGTTGTGAAAGAGTTTCACATAGGTTTTATTTAAGGGAAATTACTAGAGTGATAAGAAGGGCACAATTTCAGACAATCCTATTTGTGAGTTTGGCTCAAATATCCTCCTGCCTCTCTTCTCCTAAAACACGGACATGATCTCCTTCATCACTGTATAGAGAACTCTCTTAAATAAAGTAACTATTTCTATTCAGAGGCTCTGGGTTAAATGCTTCTATTTTTGCTAATTCTGGACAATTGTCTTAGATGGTAGATGTCAGATTAATCTGAAATAACCCTGGGGTAAATGGACATTGCATGTTATTCCTATGCCACTTTGACTATGGTGAAACCTTTTAAGTGTGAAACTTGCATCCACCTCACTGTACCATAGCCCCATAAATATTTTCTGGAGGAGAGCCCCAGCTGGTCTCACTGAGTTCCCAAAGAGAGAGCATCCCCCACAATGAAGCAATTACCTAACCAAGAGAGCTGTTTACCATTCAGTTTAAAAACATTAATAAAAAGCCTTCAGTCCCTCCTGCATATTGCCTGAAATGTGTGTTTTGTGCCACTTGCAATTAAATTGTCTCCAGTGTGCCTTTTAGAGTAGGAAAATATCATAGAAATGGCACATCATGTCACAATATCATTATACCTAAAAGCTGCAGAGAAAGGACAGTCTTGTTCTAACACAGATACAGGAACAGTAATTATCAAGTCTTTTATTAGCTATCCAGGGCTTCTCCACTGTAATTATTGTTTCTCTTCTTTTTTGAAGACCACTATAAGGCAGGCCTCTGGCAGTCAGCTCGTTAAACTTGGATCTATTATTTCTCAGAATACAAAGTGTTACACTGCACTAATTTTGTTATTTATGCATTAATATTTATTTATACAATAAAATTAAATATAAGACAATGCAGAACAAGAAATAGAAGTTTAGAATTCCTGAGTCTCTCGTTTCTTATTCCAAAGCAACACTTTCCAAAATGCATGGTGTTTTTCCCCAGCAGCCTCTAGGAGCTGTTCTGTGTATTTTTGTCACAGATCTGCATATATATGTGTTGCTCTCCAAATAACACAAACCAAACCACTCAAACAAACAAAATCCCAAGACAAAACAAAACCAACAAAACTCAAACAAAAGAAAAAAACTCTGAAGTTAAAATTACCAAAGAATAATTGCACTTCTATAGTTTTGTATATTCCATGTGACCCTGGCTCAGCAAGGCAGTGAACTTTCAGGAATTCACAGCACATTATGAAAAAGAACTGGGTCCCTAATAACTTTTAAAGATCCTTATCTGCTATGCAAGAGGCAGTCTGAAAGTGCAATCCAGCTCACTGTAATACGGATCTTAATGAGAGGATTATTGCTGAATTAGTTTCACAGTGAATTTTTTCTGTAAACTATCCTATACTGCTTACATCCCCTTCCCATCCTCCAGAAGGAGGAAATCTTGACAGAAACAAGGACTAATCCCACTCCTGCCTAATTGATTAATTTCTGCAGGGGAGGGTTATCACAAGTGCTGATCTATCTTCTCTAAGGCCTGAAACTTGTAAAATTATTGACCAGTGTAAGTTTTTATGACAGCTTTTGCCATGCATGGAGATAATTACCACTGCCTAAAATGAGGAACACCATGAGCAATATGTGACATCCTTTAAGCTGTTACAGACTCCAGAAGTAAAACAAGAGATGACACTGTTCTGATTCCAGCCCCAGAAGTGGCTTTTGTTGGTCCATAATGAAAAGTACCACTTTTCTCCCTTATTTGACCCAGTGTATCACTAGTTTTGTTCACATCTTAATGAATTAGTCTAGATAACAGTGTAAGAATGCAAGGGTGAATGTTGAAGAAGAATATTATTAGATACCTTGTGGAGATGAAGTGTCCTAAAGAAAAACCCTTATGAATCTGCTTGTTGAGAGGCAGAGAGCAAAGGATAAGGAGTGATCCCATTCTGTGAATTTCTTGTATTCAGAGTCACAAATGTATAATGTCAAACTCTGATTTCAACTATATTAATAACAGATCTTAATCTCTATGTAGGGAATTGGGAAAAAGGTTTTTCCTTGCATTGAAAAACACATTGAAAAATCATGCTTGCCATAGAATAATAGAAATAATGTTTATGTGAGTTCATCCAAATTTGAATAGATAGTGCATCTCAAAGAATTGAGGGAACTTTTATCACTAACTGAGCACATAGGCATTTGAGAAAAAATTATAACAAAGTCAATATTAGCATCAAAAAACTACCACAACTTTACTATGTGAATAATTTTTAGAACTACAAACCTAAAACTGAAAAAACTACTATGTGTGGTGTTGGTCTTCTGAATTTTTATGCATGATAAGGGTGCTATACAATCAACTTCTTCAACTGTTTAAGATGAAAATTACTTTTCACATGTTTTTCAGATAAATGCATCCAAATCTCACAGCTCATTCTGGAATGTTAATCAATAGATATTCTAAATATTCAAATTTATTATTTGCAGAACACAGAAATAAAGTGTATTGTCTCATTTTCTCCATGTTGGAATCCTTAGGTAAAGTAATGAATGTTGAGAAAGTACTGGGTTTCCCCTCTTTCCCATTCTTGCATAAAAGCTGTGCTTTTAGCTTCACAAAACCTTTAGGAATTGGTTACAGCAGGAAAACCACATACCTCCTAATGTGTTTTGTTGTTTTAATGTACCATCTTCAACAGAAAATGAATAATATATATTCATTAAAAAAACCCACATATAAAAATAATCAATTTAAATTTTTTATTTAGGTACATCTGAACCTGTAGGGAAATAGAATATGAGGGAAAAAAGTGAATTTTTAAGGATGTGTGGTCCATTTAAGATTAACTTTGAATGGGTGAAATAATTGAAAAAATATTCAAGTTGGGTACTGAGGAAAAGGGCTTCTAGATAAGGACAATGCAATTCCTTGTGATTGCAAAAAAGCCCTGTTCTAAAGGAAAGGAATATTTTTTTTCTTTAATTTAAAAATTCATTAAATCAGTATTTCAATACACTGTATAATTATTTCAAGTAATTTGAATTTAGCACTAAAGTGTTGATAAATGGCATTTTAAAATTTCCATTATAAACCCCTATTATTTTCCTTCATTCCCTTGAAGAAATTACTAAATTCAATGTTATTTAAAACATTTTAAAACCTTAGCATGATGTCAAACATACCTTTAATCCAAGAACAATTTTACAAGAAATTTATAACTTCGAAAACACCTAATAGCTCATGTTTTTCTTTCATCTCATTTATATAGCAGAGCTTGAATTGAATGTGAAAATGGTCTACAATGAAATTAACATTACTCCTAGATATTAAATACCTTGGTGAAGAAAAGCTGAAAAGGTGAAAAATACTTGCTTGTGGGATCCATTCTGGCAGTGGGCAGGACTGCATGCACAGCATGCAAAGCCTTGTATTTCAGTTACATTTTAACTCTTAGAAAGACCCTTATTAAGTGATTAAACCAAGTCTATGGATGTCTAATATTATTAATTATAAAAAATTATCTTATTATATTAATGTTATTCATAAAATAGATTCAAATATTTTGTAGCCTGCATTAATACAGAGGAGAAAGAGGAAGGAGAAACAAGGAGAGATCCCACTAGAGAAATTGCCAGAGAACTGTGAAACATGCACAGAACAAGTCAGGGAGATAGGCTGATCAAGTTTACATACAAATTCCATGAGTTATTGCACAAACAATGCACAGTTTCCCCACTGTGCTTCAAAATGGAATTTTGAAGCCTGCATGGCAGCAGAAGTATTTCTATTTTCTAAAAGTGTTTTCCTTTGATCCTTACACAAGTTCAATTTAGAAGATTCTTCATTTTTATTATACTTCTTTTAACACTTCCCCTTCCTTCTTTTAAAATGAAAGTTCCATGATTTTCAGAACACTTTTAGTGTAATATGTGTATTGTTGTGTGTTAATATTGAGATCTTGGTAGGAAAGATGGACATTGTTAGCACCTTTTGCCGTGGCTCTAGGTTCCCTTACCAATTTCAAGACTGTGAAACTCAGAAAGATATGCTGCTGAGAGAGCATCTAATAGTTTTCCTACCTATCCAACATCAGGTCAAATCCTGCTACTCAAAATCAACCTGTCTGGAACTTTTTAACCATCAGAGGTTCATTCAGTGGGCTGCTCAAGGAGATGCTTTTTATGGTGGTGCTGAGATCGCAACATGTGAATGGAGAATACAGAACTCATACAAAATTGAGGAATATGTTCCCAAATGTTTTAGTACACAAGGAAATAATGCATTTATTTTTTGTAAGTTGCTTCATACTCATTTACTAATACACATACCAATAATAAAACCAAGAAAAACTATAATTGTGGAGTACTGTGGTTTTCTATATTATTAGTAGCTGGGGCAATATGAAAAACAGAGCATATTGGTGGTTTCGGTTTTAGTGATGTGTTTACAGTTAAAGAAAAAGTCTGGTCAATATCTGAAGATATATATCAAAATGTTGTAATTCCCCAAGAAACTGCTTCCCCCTTACCCCAGGATATGGAAGGCTGAGATATCCCTCTGACCTTTACCCCTTTCCCCTATCCCATTGGCCCTGGGCCAGACAGCCCACCAGAAGATAAGACCTATATAAGCCCCTTGACTCTCTCTCTTTCCACGTGGATCCCCCACGAATAAAGATCTTCTAACATCATGGAAGGAGCCTCTTCTGGTGATCCGGTCCTATCTCTGAGATATCTCCCCCCCTGGGCCCCGTGGGGAATCTGAGCTACCCTTGAGTCTTTGGGGGGGTTGCAGGGGGGGAGTAGTCTCATCAAAACACACCAAGAGTAAGAGCAATCTTGCTGAAAGCTGTGTGCTGGACCTGAATAACCTTTTGTTCGGTATCTGTTTCTGATATTGATAATTCTCTATGTGTGAAATCTGAGTATATACTTTTCTATGACTTCAAAAGAACAATAACAAAAATCCAAGACAATCCAATTTTTCTAGACAAATCACATATGTGTGGATTACAGATAAGAAAGAAGGACACACTCAATTGTGTCTCTGCCAGGACTTTACTTTTACCTTTGCTAAAATATTATGTATGTTTAAATATCTTGATGTTTTTAAGTTTTTTAACTCTTTGTTACTCTTTTTTCACTAAAGATTTGTTACAACTATTTTCATAGTTAACATTACTTTTCATAGTTTCCCTCTTATTTATTAATAATTTTGCCTTAGCATATCTCAATAAAAATAGAAAACTAAGTCATAAGTCTGGATTGTAGGGCACCAAATTTCATACTAGTAAATGGCTAATTTCAGCTGCCAAGCAACTTTTCAGGAGCATTATAACAAGGAAGAAATAAAAATCAGCCACAGTATAAATAAGGTTCAAGTAATGGTAAAGTGCATTTGGCAGGGGAAGTAATGATTAAAGATAGGAGCTACACCTACACAAAGCATTCAAGGTCTACAGCTTAACTGGCTGTCTTGCTATCCTGTGGATTAAGTATCTTCCCCCCAAAACTGAGGCATCATCTAGAGCTGAGCCTGAACCAGTGACTGTTCCTCAAAAGACTTGCCTCTTCTAGGGAATAAAGGAATTTTATCAGATAAACCTACACTAGACTATGCCAGTTGGCTTCAGGATAAATAAAGGACCCTAGTACTACATAGTTTACAGGCATAAAAGAATTCACTGGGTTACAGCTCTCTTTAGTCATCATTTGCTTCTCTTCTGATGTCACACACCTTCCCTAAACTTGGGAGGAGAAAGCTGATTGATTAAAAAATAATCACATGTATTTGAAGCCTCTGAATATATCTTCATGTTTTGCATCTACTGCTCCCTATCTGTCTCTTGCTGATGTAGTCTTATTTATATTTATTTATCCAAAGTAATCTCTTATTGCTTCCTCATAATCTGTTAATTTAACTTTCTTATCTATTTTACTCTCTCATCTTTTTCCTTTTTCTTTATTGATTTCTCAATATGCTTTATAATTTTCTTGGAGGATACAAAGCAGATTATTGAAGAATATAAAAACATTTGAAAGACAGTCTAACATAATGGAAAATTGTAATCCCCACAGTGTAAAACCCATAATGTGCTCTACACAGTTAGCATTTCTTACATATTTTGTGAATTTTTAGGGATTAAAATGTCAGTTAACTTTTATTCACCAAGTTCTCAAGAATATTTTCCATTCCTTACATGTACACACTTTTCTTACTTTTAGAAGGAAAAGTACCCAGCTTCATCAAGTACCCATCATTCAGAATTCCTGTCATGATATCACTAATAGTGTTATGATACTGGAATTTCAATTAACATATGCAGCACTTACTTTAATTCCAGTAGTTCATTTCCTATATGAAGTAATCTTTGGGGTTTTGAGTAAAAATTTTAGATATACCAATTGGATAAATCTAGTTCAAGAAATAATTGAAGATTCAGAACAGAATGACTTTAAGTACTGCAGTTACACTTTGATGTTTAATACACAGAGAAGATAGAATTACAGGTTTGCCAAGGAAAGAAATTAACACACTGCTGGATATCTCTGAAGTAATATTTCAGAAGACATATAACTATTAATACCCTCTGTGGCTTCCTCCACGCACGCACATTTTAGCTGTTTTGAGCATTTTGATTGTACAAAGTCTGGGTCCTAGAATAGGGATCCAGTTTTCTTTTCCAGACACAATGATTATTATTCCATTATCTTCAGCATAGATAGTCCTAATTTACATGACTTTAACAGAGATAAACCAGACTTACAAGTTATAATTTCTTGTAACTTCACAGTTTCATTAATTTATTTCAGTATTTGGAGGTTAATCTATTTCTTACACCAAGATGAAAGTTTCCTCCCACATTCCAAAGAGCCAAGCCAGTAAATCTGCTATCTTGTCAATTCCCACTTTGTTGTTGGCTACTCCAGCACCAGGCACAGCGTAGACACTCAGTTCCACTCATCTGCTTGCACAGTTTCCTGCTCTGCATACTTTTGCCACTGAAAAGGAAGCAGCAGAATGTGACATCTGTGGCAGCTATTGCTACTCTTAGTCATTAGTACGATAGCCATCTTTTCTTTAGATTTCCTCTTTGACCTATTTAGAAAAGAAGGTGTCTGGAAACTTTGTCTTTCTCTTTCGTCTTTAATTACTCTTTCCCTATCTTGCCAATCAGCTTACATGTGGATTCGTTTTGGGTTTTTTTGTTTGTTTGTTTGGTTTTTTGGGGTTTTTTTGCATATACCAGACAGTATTTCTATTACTACAGAGATTATTGATTTTATAGCACCAAAACTTTGCCCGCTTTAACTGATTTCACCTACTATAAACTTTGATGACCTTGTGTTTTTACTCAAATGCATGCATTTAGTGGGCTATGTCAAATCTGCTAATTGTAGATATAGAATAATTACAAAACTGTTGCTTGAGCAGAACATCCTGTTTACAAAATATAGTAAGGATCATGAAGATGGTTGTAAAGACGATATCTCTTTAGGACAGAAGACTGGAAGTGACTGGCTAGAAGAAGGAAAATGTAAAATGAAATAACAGAGCGTGAACAAAATTAGGTGGAAAAAAGTCAATGTTGTAAGTATTTTAATTTCAGATTTATCTTTTGATATAAACTTGAGGTATCCCTTTTAAGGTGTTGATAATTTTTAATTATTATTATCCAGGTTTATTTGTATCACTTAATTTTAGTAAGAAGTTGTTTGACAAAGAACTGCAACATTGAGTCTCTGACCTTAGAATCAGCTCTTATTAGTCATAGCACTCAGTCTATTTACAGTAAATCTATAGTAGAATTTAGCTTTTGTCCTGTACCACATGAAAGTTTAATAAAACCTATGTAATGTTCTGGGGGTTTTCTTCATTATAAAATATAATAGGCAAAGATCAGATTGTAACAGACTACTGGGAGCCTCGTAGAAGACCTTGTATTCAAGGAGTAAGGGAATTTAAACAGGCCAGGTATGATCTATTGAATCATATCTATTGAGCTTGAAAATCCCCTGTGACTTATATAACCTGCAATGATAATATCCTTGGAAAGGTAAACTGCATGCTGATGAATGGGGCGGGATGCAGTGATTCCGACAGGTTAACAACTGAACATTTCACTGTGTCCAGCCTGGCCCTCAGGCTGCCTTATGCTGCAAAAACTCCCAGCTGCAGGACAATGTCAGGAAGTTCACTGGAAAAGAGGAGCCTGAAATCATCACCTTCTTGGAAGCTGCATTGACACTGCCTCTGTGGCCTTGTCCATGTGTCAGCGCAATGGGAAGTTCATGTGTCACACTGATAGCAAAAGGATCAATATACATATACAAAAATATGCATATTTTTGTTGTTGTTGTTTTTTGACAATAGAAAGCATTGATAAACTTATTTTATAGTAAGAAGATCATGTCATAGATCAAAAAACCAGAAAGGAGGAACTTTCCTCCCCAGGTAGGTTTGCCATGGGAAGGTCTGTCTAGGGCCTATCGACAATGCATGAAAGGAATCTGAAAGAATGTAAAATTTATTTGTTATCTGTCGTACTCTTTGTTCTACCTTTTTATGACTACTATTTAGTTAGGCCATTTGTTGGGATTTCATCTGACATTCCAGAAAGATGTCTGTACCTCCCATTCTTTTTCAAAACAACCTAAATTAAATCATGTGGGCAAAAAAGTTTGTCCTACAGGAAGTGATCTAAACACAATATTGTATAAATACTACTGTTACTGGCTTTTTGATAGCAAGGAAAGAGAAATAAAGTACTAATCAATCAACTTCAGGGCAGATTTATTTTTTATAACAGGGTAAAATATGTCTGTGAAATTTTCCCACTCAAATATTTTAATTATGTGAGTTTTCCTTCACCTGCACTGGTTGTTCTAGTACTTATCCTAAAGTGATTTTTTGTACATATTTTATGTCTTAATTTTGCAGGCATTAATAAAAATACATGTAGTAAATAAAGCAATAGCTCATTACAACAGAGCAGTACAGTTCAGGTAGAAATTGAAGCGACAGATGGTGAAAAAGGGAATAAATACTAAACAGAAATGTTTTTCTCAACTGGCAGAAAAAATGTGAAAAAGCAGCTTCCTCTTCAAAATCATAAAAAATATCTCCTAATTCCTTTATGCAATAACACTGTAGAAACTGTAATAATAAAACAGTTACATGACAAATTCAATTAGCTGTAAGAGTAATGGAAATTTGGTTTACATCCTGAAGAAGGGCTGTTTTGTCTCAAACCTGCTAAATATTTTCTCAGTTTGACAGTCAGCTAAGCTGTAGATAACTTGTAGGACTCCAATATATAGGAAGATTCAGTTTGGAAGCTCTGTCTCCAGTAAGATAAACTACTAACATTCAAAAAAACCTTCAAGCCTTGATAATCAGATAAGAACTCAGCTGGCAAGGTTCAGGCCGGAGGACTTCAATAGTGGAAATAAACTGGGATGGTGATAGTCTTGCCAATGACATAGAATATCAGATAAAAAACTGGAGATCAAGTAAAATCTGACATCATGCTCCCTTAAAGATATTTGTGACATTATTGGATATTTGTCTAGAACAAGAAAATTATGGGTATAATAACAAAATATATTTAACAAAATAATGTATATGGGAAAAAAAAAAGCTGCCCCACTGTGTATCTAATAATACATGGAACATATCACAGTAAAAGTCTGTTGTCTTTTTTCCTCCTGTGAATGGCTGACAGACTTGGCTATAGTGTTTCCAGAATAAAAAAAAATAGTCAGTCAGATCTACATGGCTGCATTAGTAAGGCTTAGACGTGGAACTCAGTTCTTTCTGACCTTCAGTGAATCTCATTTACCACAGTACTTACTGCATGATATAGAAATATGTGAGTCCTTGAATAAATGGGAGACAAAGGAGCCCCTGTGAGCATTTCAGAGTTCTGAAATGCTGGCAGTATGGAATGAATTTGTTTTACTTGTCAAGGCTTGCCTTTGTGTTATTGAATCTTCTAACTTGTTACCAACCTGTAAATAACTAAGGAATACAGCATGTCAATGTATCAATCCAATAAAATAATTTTTCTGTGTTATTTTATTCAAACACACTGAGTTAGGGCTTTTTAAACAAGAATTCTCTTTATACAATGGGTAGAGGCAGAAAAACAAGTTTGCACTGTGTAAAACATTATGCATTTATTGACAAAATTTTATCACTACAGGCTCAATATTGTACCTGTCAAAAGCACTCACAGAAAAAAAATCAGAACTGGTTACAGGCTAGAAGCTAGTAAGTACTCTCTTTGCTGTGTCTCAAGACAAACATTCTATCATTGTAAAATTCCATTTATGGATCACCACACTTTGTCAATAAATTGAAGTTCTTGAATGTAGCTATAAAAACTCTAAATAGATGAAGGACATGTTGTTCCAAATGAAGTGTATGTAAGCACATAGTTGAACTCTCCTGAGGAAAGAGTTCTTAAATATTACCCTAGTCTTAATTTTCATACATTCAAAATCATGAATATACCCTTGGCCTTGCACAACTTCACAAAATAGAGGACCATTAATACCAGTCTAACCAGTGGCTTTTGGGTGCTTGCTGCTCAGAGACACGGCACTGCCATTGACACAACTTCAGCCACTCAATTGTTTCTGCACCAGCAGGAAACAGATGAAGATGTCTAAGGCTAGTCTATATACTAGAAAAAGGATCTAAAATTTTCAGCTGAGCTGAATGTCATCTGTTTTGTTTCCATCCAACTGATGCTTTGTGCCAGGCTCTAAGCAAGCCCAAGCAAAGGAATCTTGAATATGCACAGTCCAAGCCCCAGTTCTAGTGCCAGTGTGATCCACAGTGGGAGCACTCGAGCAAGGTGCATAGGGGGTTTGAAAACCAGCCTCTGTTACTGAAGGTCACTGTTTCAGGTGATGCAGCAACTTGGCCCTAGCAAAAATAGGCCTGGTAAAGCAGAAACTGGAGCAACAGGAAAATGTTTTTACATTTTCTCCCTGGATACCCTGGAGATACCACAAAAGAACCTTTGAGCTATACTTAGAGTAGTTTGGGGGGGATTTCTCCCTCAAAAGACTTGGATTTCTTTCATTTACACAGGTCTCTGATATAAACAGAAGTTATGCAGGTTGTGCAAATGCCTGTGGATACATGCAGTATATTAATTTCAATTAAGAAAACAGCAATGCAGATAAATAACTACTGTAACTAGCCAAGAGGTGGCATTTCTTTGTTCATATAACAATTACTGCTTGGAATATATCTGTTTAACATACTATTGTTTAATCAAAGCTGGAAATTAACTCATTACTTTTTAATGAATGGCTAAAGGTAAAAAGGAGTTTATACATATTCATAATTTACATCAAATTTCAAAACCCCGAAAAGTAGAGAACTGAGACATTGCTTTAAAAATCTTCACTTTGTACATCTCAGTCTTCCTTTAAGTTTATATAATTATTTGTAAAAATATAATTGTATTAATTTTTAAAACAGATGTATATATATATATAAATTCATGACACATCTATCTTTTTCAGCTTTTTGAAGGTCATGTTTTATCCTGTTTAAAGTCAGTATTTTCTATAAACTAATTGCAAAATTAT
The DNA here is from genome assembly GCA_013398995.1 of Alaudala cheleensis. NCBI lineage: Eukaryota > Metazoa > Chordata > Aves > Passeriformes > Alaudidae > Alaudala > Alaudala cheleensis. Next base: position 126,302 of record VWYE01002996.1, read on the forward strand.
TTTCTATAAAATAATTGCCAAGAAATTACAGAGCATTTTTATACAGTAATTTTGGTGAGTATTATATAAAAATCCACTTTAAAGGGTGTTTTTCAACTAATGGAGAATATGAGTTATTCTTTGAGTTTCAGAACCACTTAAAACATGCCATTGCTTGTATGAACATGTTGATTGTTAAATTGTGGAATAGAGGTCTAGTGGCTACAGAGATAGGGAATGGGTAAATAGAGATATTTTAAGATGAAGTAAAATTCTTAATATTTGAATTCACAGGTTCTAGAGATTAATATTTCTTTAAAGTTTTGCTAATTTATTAAAGAATTTCTTTAGAGAAACAAATAATGGAACTTTCTCTACAGCCTATAGCAAATTTTGTGTTTTTAAGAATATGTAATCGCTGTATTTATAATATATAATCACTGAAAACCAGAGCTCAGATTTCTAGTTCCAGCACAGCTGCTTTGTGAAGCTGATGGCAGGCCTGGAAGATGACAATTCCAAACTTAGACACTGCCTGTCCTAGGAGACCTGTCAAACTTGAAAATGAAAATGTAGCATTTCTGAAGCAGGAAGAGTGCTTTATTTTGAAGGTCATGTAAATTTAATGCTTACAAACATAAAAGGCATACTATAATCATTGAGTATCTAGGAGAGTAATGAAAGGATGATTTGCTTTCCTGCCTGATTCTAAGACACGTACTTGGTATCTTCATACTCCCAGCTAGGCCTGTATTTTATTACTTTCTATGCTAGAGCCAAAGTCAGCAATTACAATAAGCTGCTTTTGTGAATTTCCATGTGCAAAGGAAATTTTCACATTTCTAGGAGCAAAGCAGCACAGAATTGTGATCTGTATGCTTAAAATTTGCTTGGTATATGAAAATAAACAAAGATTCCTTTTTTAAAAAGGTATTACATGTTTATTCTAGTGGTATATGCACTTGGAACTGTTGCTAATTACAATTTAAGATTGAAAACCTTTATTTTTTTATCCTTGCAGAAAGTTATTGATTAGTTATTACATGTCAGCCAAACTAGAACTATCAAACCAAAGGCTTGGGTTTCCTGGATCCTGTCTTTCAGATTAGTTATTTCATGGTTTTCTCAATACTTCACTGAGTCATCTTGCAGCTGACATCAATGTAACTACTTCAGGGAAGACTTCAGTAGAAATAGTAGGAAGAATATTCCTACGCCTATTAGGGTCCTGAATGTCAAGTGATTACAAGTATGATTACATTTATTATAGATAAAAATATCCTGTGATCAGTTCACTTAGTGTTATTGGGGTTTTATTCCTGTTTTGTTTCTGAGTTCCTTAAAAAAGCTTTCCAGTTGAATTGATAACATAAGAGCTCATCTCTCTTTTCCATAAAATGTTCTGCCCTGGTGATTTTTTTTTCTCTTACTCTATGGCTACACCAGATGTACAATCAAGATTTTAGGTTTTACTGAGTTGCAACACATCAGCAGTTGTCTAAACATTAAAGCTGCATCTCTAAAGAGATGGTTCTATCAGCTACAAAGTCTAGTTCTGCAAAGACACAGAATAATGACTCCAAAGAAAATGGGTGCAGTCAAGGTTGTGATGTCCATCTGCTTTCCTAAGGGCTCATCAAAAAGTTGATGGGTAAATTTCCTTTTTTATTCTTCCCTATATACTGGGTCTTATCAGCATTGTATACTTCTTTCTGTTTACCAAAGTGGTACCATGAGGGAGCAGCAATGCAGAGTAGCTGTATAAAATCAAAATATTAAAGAGAAATGCTTAGGCAATGTTTTCACTTACATATCTATTAAAATAGATAAATTGCTATTCTATTTCTCAGTACTCAGCAACAGTCCCTGTGAAGTAATAAATGCAATTTTCCCTGTAAGACCTTTACAGATTCCTCAGATAATTGAGTAGCAATATGCAGTGTAATCCAGGTTTATAATAAAATGGCAGGAATTACTTTCTTAACCTTTTAACTTTTTTTTTATTAGCAACCAAATAGAAATTTTGAAAATTTGAGACCTACATTAGGAAAATGCTACCATCTTTCCAAAGGTCAAAAGTAGGATTTAGGCAGAGGAAATGAAACATCATTATTTACCTCCAGAATTTGAGGAACGCGTCACTTCTCTTGGTAGACAAGCTGACCTCTCGCAGATCATCTACTAGAAGAATTCAAAACCTAAGATCCCTATACATAAGCAAAAGGGTAAAATGTTCCTCTGTAACAGACTTCAGGAACAGTATTTAAATGCCCTTTGTATTGCAATGCCTATAGAAAACCAAAATAGTTAATGGCTGATTCATATCTCTAACTCCTATTTCAGATCTGTCATAGGTTTGTCTTGGCACTATGCCAGTGCACTTATGAATATATATATATATTTCTTAATAACTACTGTGAGATGTGATTAAGAACAGAGCTGAGCAGGCTTAAACTTTGAAGACAGAACAAAACTTTATTAAACTACAGACTAATAGAAATGAAAACTCTTTAGAACATTTCTTCTCCTCTTCCCCCAGTTTCCACCTTTCCACACTCAGATTTACACACTTACTCATTCTCTTCTATTTTACTTATTTTACACCACTCAAAAAAACTAATCTTCAATTCAGCAAGGGAGAGAGAAGTTGTCTTGGTTTAGGGTAAAGTTTGGGAGGAAACTTTTAAAATGGGGTTTTTTCTGGAAAGTAGGTTGGAATTGTTCTTTTTTCTTATTGGTTTAGGAAAAAACTTTTTTAGAGATGAGTGGAAAAAACTATTTATTTAACAAAAAAGGAAGTGTTTATAAACTTAGAAATTAATAATATGAAACAATAAAACTTGGTAAAATTGAGAGAGTCCTTG
>VWYE01002996.1:129219-155880 GCA_013398995.1 Alaudala cheleensis
GCATCTGCCGAAACACAGTCCAGGAGAATTCAGGTTTGTCTGTGGCTAATATTATGCAAGAAAAGTCCAGCTTCACAGCCACTCCTCTTCATCTCTGCCCATCTGGGATTCTTTTCATCTTCCTTTAACATCTCAGCCCCAAGTTGTCTCTCTCTCTCTCTTGAACCACCTGCCAAAAGAAATCAATGTCTAGAAAAGGTTCTTTTCTGCTTAAGAAAAAGAGTTAAAAGTCCTTAGGTCCCAGCCAGGCCACAACATTGGCACATCCCCCACAGCTGAGCTCTCTCTCCATCCGCCTGGCTCTCCCTCTTCGCTGCCAGCTGCTTCCAAAATACTGATATCTTCCTGAGAGAGAGGGGGGTAGAGAAGAACAGGAACAGAAGGCACCTCCACCCTTCCCTCTTTTTCCGCACCACCCCCCCCAGCCCTGCGAGCTGGGAGGGGGAGATATGTGCACTCACCCTGCAGCCAGAACCAGAGAGAGAGCTCCCCAGAAACTCTTGCTTTTAAACTCCTTGTATTCTCAGAGGCGTGTCTAGCCTCTCTAACTATTTCCTAGGGACTACAACTTCCTGGGAAACTTATTTCCCCCTCAAACCACAAGATCTTTTCAAGGTATCACAGGCACAGGACTGGTCTGACCCACATTTCTGGGACCATTTCAGAATCTGTATCTACGTTTGTGAGAGGCAGAGAAGATGGGGGAGCCCTAGCTGTGGAAAAAGTATGTGTAGTTGGATATAAGCTAAAGCCTAGAAAACAGAAGAGGAAAAAAACCAGCATCACAGATAATTTAAGGAGCAAGAGATTACTGCATGTATTGATTATTGCTGTACACTCAATACAGAAACATTCATAAAATTGCAAATATACATTACTAGCAAGACAAAAGTAATAAAATATAATATCTTGGTTAACTTTTCAAAATATGACCTAAATTAATTAAGCTAATGAAATGTGTATTTCTTTTTACAGTTCAAAGTTCACCAATATCATTCAATCTTCTGTATGTTAATGTATCAGTTGTAAGTGCTAAGGCCCCTTCTACTGGTTTAGTTAATGCTTGTGAGTTTGTCTTTAGGACAACATTAGGAGAAGCTTCAGGCAGAAGAGACTCTTCTTTGTGTTGCCATGTAACCATTCAGCCTGGTGTAAGATATTTTTTACCAGGTAAATACGCACAACTTACAACACTGTTTGATCCCTCTATAAGTGCGTGACTTGTAACTTTCTCTATACAGCAAATACAAGAAAGTAAGAACAACATGTGCCTGTATCTTAGAGTTGGTATTGTGAAATGCAAACTGACTCAGACTGTACAGAATTATTCAATCTTCCCCACTGTGTACAGCCATCAAAATCAAAAGAATTGATGGTGACCTGCTTCTGCACTGTGTAACTGTTTTAAAAACATATCTTATGCAATTTTGTGAAGATTCTCAGAAACCATGAACTCGTTTGTATTTATGAAGAACTGCTCCAAGGCTGCTAGAAATATTATTATCAGTCCAAACTTTATTCTCCATGCTCATTATAATATGAAATAAATATACTCGTTAAGTTTTCATAAATTCTATCTTCTGTTGTTTTCCTGACTCTGGCTTTTTTATCCCATCAGCTTTAAAGGCTGCATTTAATTTCTTCTTCAGAAGATGGAGATTTTTCAAGCATTTTCACAGCATATTCCCTGATCACAGACTAGCTCCAGCTGAAATGTATGGCTCTATTTATCCCATCAGGTTCTTATTATATCTGCCTGAAAAACTGACAGAGCCACTTAACAGCGACTGCAGCTGTCACAATATCAAATGTGAAGAATGAACAGAAGATGCATCTTTAGATTCATTTGCCAATGAACAAAAATACAGAGGTGATCCAAGACAAACACAGCAATCACTATGGCATTAGATAACAATTAGGTAACAAGGTGCAGAACAATGAACCATTCAATGTGTGTATCAGCTTTATGTACAAAGATATACTGATAGGCACAAGAATAGTGAAGACTCATTACAAAATCTGCCACTCAGTAAAAATCTCAAATGTGTGCATGGTAAATGATGAGTTCCAGAAAAACTCAATAATTTTACTAAATTTGAAGTAATACATGTACCACACTTTTCTAACCATCTTAATATTTAACAGAAATTATTCATAAAGGTCTGGTTAGTACTTCATGGACACAGGAGTGATAAGAACAAAGTGCCATAAAACAGAACTGTTTACCAGATTATGTGGAGAGTAGCTTACAGCAGGCTTTCTTTTGGACATAACATAGTCATGCAAGTCAGTACATCTGACTGCATGGTGGTTTAAGGCAAATGAGTAAAAAAGTTAGATTTTTCTTGGAATCTTTGACTTTCTCTTATTTCAGCAGTTAACTAGACCAGTACAAACAGGTGTGTAAGTCTTTGGCAAAACTATACTTTTTTTCCCTTCCAGAAGAATGCTTCTGTTAAATCATTGAGGTGCAATTCATCCTATGAACTGCCTTCGATCAGTTGGGCAGAGCAGTGTGCTGGTAACACCAAGGCTAAATCCCAGAATGAGCCTTACAGTTGGGCTTGATGATCCTCATGGGCTCCTTCCAACTGTGATTGAGTTGTTTTTGGGCTGTTTTTTTTTGGGGGGGGGGGGGTCTGATAATACATCTGATATACCTCTGATACTAACAATATATATTTCCACCCTTTTTGATAATTTTATTTTATTCAGCTTAGAAAGGATGGCTAATGGAATTACATGGCACTACTCTGGCCTATTCTGCCATAAAAACAGAGGTGACAAGGAGGTGGAGATTAAACCACTTCAGAGACATTTCTGTGCTGTCCTATTAGTGATCCTCATCTATGCTCTCTATATCAGAAAAAAGGATAGAAACTGCAATTTAACTGGAAAAATAATAGCTACTGAACATTAGTTTTCAGTCTCTGCAAACAGCATGGTATTATTGTAAAAATGCTGCTTGTGTCTAATTGCCTTGATGCCTGAAGTTGTCTCATCTCTCCACAGAGTTTCATATGGATCTTCAAAGGCCTCTTCTTCACAGATTAGGAAATATCTTGGCTTGCATTTTGTCTGACTATATAGTTGAAGTTTTCACATTGGCTGGATCCATTACAACAACAAAAGAAAATCTGAGATGTCTCAAGTCTTTTCATGGAAACTTGCCGAGATATCTCTTCTGAGATAACCCCGGATGGTGATAAACAGCTGTTTTCTCACTGCCTGTGCTTGGAAGAAGGAATCAGAGAGCCTTCGGGTTGTGGTTTGAAGATGTTTATTTTAAAAGCCTTATCTCTAGGTTCAGTCACACCAGTGTGGTGTTCACAAGCAGCTGGAAAAGTGAATTCTCCCCGCCCAGGAACAACACCTGGGTTTTTATATTCTAAACTACGTTAACATTGTTTTCCTCTAAAACCCAATAACTAAAATCCAAATCACACAGTGAAATCACACCTTTACCCAATCCTAAAAAACCATCACCCTTTGCAAAGAGGAAGAGGAAGAAAAAGACAGGAAAATGTGACTTTATCACATTGATCTGCCTCCATCTTTGCCCCATAATAGCTATACAGAAAAATCTAAAACTAATATTTCCACACCCAGTGATATAATAAAAAACACACCAATCAAACCCTCATGTCATCTAAATCCTCAGACAGCCTTGGCAGCCTTCTCCAAGGTGTCTCTCACACAGGCCATGGAGGACCAACCCCTCCATCCTGACTGCTGCCCATCAGGAGACCCAGAGGGATACTCTGGTCTCCCACAGAAACTCACATTCAAACTCACTGAAAAAAATCTTTCAATTTGTATCTTGATTATTCATATATTTGCAAATGGATACACAGGTGTAGTTATTACAGGACATTCATCTCTTTGGTCATCAGTTTGTTCTACTTTAACTCTTAAACCTGTGAACAGGAGGGATCATAGAATCACACCAACTCCTTAAAGGTACCTCTCATTGGAGACCAGTTTAATGGGACCTGAAGCCAGAACTCTCTAAGATGAGGAATGCCTAATTTTGCCTAGCTACAGTATTTTCAAGGAGGAATTGAATTTTTACCCTCTCTTCTCTTGGAAGTCCTATATTTGCTTCAACTATATCTTCACATCTTTCTGCATGCACTGCTAAATTTAATCTGAAATTTTGTTTTTCCTTTTGCCTTTTTTTCCCTTTTTTTTTTTTTCTCAGAAAAGGCAGATGATCACTTGGAATCTTAGTCCTGCTTTTTTTTTCCCCTAAGGAATTCAGAAAAATATGTAGTTCTTTCCTTCTTAATCTAAAAATTTTAGACAATCCTTTGGGACCATGGAAACTGTAATTAAAAAAAATTGATGACTTTAATTTCTTTATTATTATAGAACCCGAGATAGGGATAATTTTCCATACTATAGAACACATCTTCAGCTATCTTTTTATACAGAACTGTATAAAATTGATGGGCTTGGTATTCTTTCCATTTATGACTGACATGTAATTTGTCACTTCCTTTCTGTTGCAGATCTGTATCTGCTTTTCATCAAAACTTGTTTTTGCAAAAAAGAAAGGGAAATAACATATAACAAAATCTTTAAAGTATCAGTCCTTGTAGTCAGATAAATATTCACTCTCCACAGTTATCTTGTGTGAGGCTTAATGGAGGGTCACAGTTCAGTATTCAAGTGTTTTCTTAAAATGTTTGAACACTTTAATCTTTTCCAGGCATAAATAAATTACTTTTTTCACCTATTTTTTTCTTTTTAAACAATACTGATTTAAGGATGCAGAAACAAGGGCCTTTTTTCTTTGTAACCAAGAAGGAAAAAGGTAAAGCCAGAGGATTAAAAACTGGCTCATCACTTCCTCTAAGATAATTGATGTTATGCTGGCCAATACTTAAATCAATGATGGTTTATAAAAAATGTAGAATGAAGAGGAATCAAAAGCAGTAAAAAAAATAAGGGTGATTTTTCACCTCCCATTTTTGTTTTGCAGCAAAACACACTTACAATAAGTGTCTTTTGTTCTTCAAACAAAATAAGTGTGTGTGTTTCTTCAACTAGACCTGTTTGCTCAGAGTCCCATCAAATGTGACCTATTTCCAGGGACTGGGCACCTATGCCCTGGCTGGGCAACCTGTGCCAGTGTTTCACCACCCTGATAACAAAAATTTATTCCTCATATCTACTCTGAATCTACTCTTTTAATTTAAAACCATTACTCCTTGTGCTATCAGCATAGGTCCTGCTACAGAAAAAGGAGCAGGGACTACACGCCTTCTCTGATCAGTGGGAACCTGTGGTTGTGCATATGCATGTACCTCTGTGACTGTGAATCAACATCTGCAAGGTGCTCAGGATTTTCTTGTGTTCTTTCCCATCCATTCCCCAACCACTTCCCAAGAAGAGTTTTTTCTAGGCTTCCTTACCAGCAGCAAATCAAAAACTAACACTAGCAGCTGGAGAAACAATATGGCTGGGTCCAAGACAGCTGTTTATCTGTAAACATTCCCTAAGTCTGTCTTCCCCGAAGGACTTGACTTAGTTTCTTGCAATCAGTTGGGAAATGATGAAGTCACGGGTAGGATTATTTATACATGTGGATTCTAATATTACACAGTAATAGTGAGCAGCTCTTCAAAAGGATTCATTTGTGTTTATGGGCTAGGTGATATTCACCTCTTGGTTACAAAATTAATACACTATGTCCAGAGATTCATCTCCCAGGAAATAATATTAGCCAATGTACATAGTATTTTCCTCAAAATAATTTACATTTAGGATTAGTTAAACATGCTAGGCAGAAGGAGACTATTACCCAGATAATGGGTAGCTATATTTCTAATCCTCTAGGAAACTCCTCAGAAAAATCTTGGACTGGGAATATCAGTATTAGTCCAAGTATGTCTCATTTCACTGGAAATGACCAAGAGAAAAGAATTGAAGCCATTATAAAGATTCAGTTTTCTGCACACACTGAAAGTGTGGTAATTATGATGTCTCCGTAATAGTTAATTTTTTGAACTCACTCTACTTAGAAACGCTTTCCCCCCTATCAAAGCTTTTACAATTTGACATAAGTAGCAAATACTGGTTGTCAAGGCCAGAGTCATTCTCAAGGGTGGTACCACTGGCTAGTAACTATAAATAACTGTCTGTTCCAGATGCTGCTGGAAGATGTCTCCTGGCCTTCCTATGCCTCTTATAAGGATGGAAAAGTAGGTGTTAGGAAGCAAGTGCAGTACACTGCAGGAAACCCTCCTATGATGTTTTGCTGATTTGCAAAACAGGTACATAAATTGTACATACATTGATTTTTCTGCTTTTATTTCTATTCTTCAGCTCTTTATTTGAACGATTCTGTATTGATCTTCATATTACATATTCCTTTCTTCTCAGTTTGGAACTAGGCTTTGTTATAAGGGAATAGCTCAGGAGTCTTAGTTCACAAGATATTTGAAGGACATCCTTATTGCATAACTATTTTCACAAGATGAAACATTTGATATGTTTCACTTTTGCATATAGCTCTCCTGATAAACAAGTATATAATTTTAGAGCTGGAAAAGAGCTGCTGATAATTTCAGACCTGAAAAATAACTGCTGTTATTTTCTTTATGGTATGTATTTTAATACATACTATAAAAATCAGAAAAATCTTGCCAAGTGTTCCAAGGTAACCTCAGTCTATTGCCTTTATCAATTTCAGATGACTGTATAATTCAGTTCAGCAAATCTGTTGCTTTTCTAGGCTTCACGTTTGAGTTTCATTGCCAGCTCAGATCTGATAAACATCCTTAACCTATTTTTCTGTTCTTCATCCCTACTTGATTTGATTGACCTTGTTTTAGCTGAGGAAGAGGATGATGTTGTTGGGAAAGGCTTTTAGAGTAGGTAAGCTAATTCATATGAAGTGTTGTTTTTCTTTAGATAAAACAGCCAGGATCCTTCTAATAGTGGGCTGCATTGAAGAAGCCAGATGTCAGAAGGCCAAAATGTCCTCTGTCTGGTGATCCTAATAGTCTTGTTCATTCCTCTGTGGTTTTAAACCACAAAAATTTTGCTTATGCATTTAGATTGAGTCTATCTCAACAAAAAAATCCCACTTCATCTGCCACCTTCCTTGAACCTCATTGTGAGCATGATTCTTACAGAAGGAATTGCGTTGCTGCTGTCGCGTTTGTCACAAATGTGATGAATAGCTGAGTATGGCCATACGAAAAATTACTATCTTGTCATATACTAAAAGAGTTAAAGAAACCATACTGCCCAATAGGTCATTAAGAACATACACAGATTATTTTTTTTTATCACTCTAGATGCATTTTTTACTGTGATGCTTTTACGAATAAATGAATGAATGTTCCAGTCTTCATAAAGTTTCCAGTCAAGTTTTATCTGTCAGCTTTCCACTGCAAGAATCTAATTGTAGCCCATTCATTTTAATTTCTGGTGCTGCTGTGACACCAGGATGACTGAAGACTTGCTTTTCCTTTAGCTACTTTTCAGCATGTACAAATGTACTTAGAGACAGACAAAAATCCTCTGCCATGAAACACAGAAGGAGTTTTATTCTGTATGGAAATAATAATAAAGAACAATGGTATTAAATGAATACCAAATGCATGTTCAATGATTATTGATTGAATTTTGCATGAGAAATGTATCTAGTGCAAGAGATCAAACCAAGGACACTGATCTCCTAAAACACTTTTTCTGTGAAAATCTGCAAAAATACTGTAGAATATTTGTTTTTTAATACATCTTCAATGAAAAAATTCTATCAGTAAGTCTTTGCAACAGACCTACATAAGCAAATTACTGACCAGTATTTTAAACTGAACAAAAAGTAATCATCTTCACTCTGGTAGTAGATTAAGGTTATTTACCCATCTCTCTCCCCTGTTTCCCTTTTTAAACAGATGCTATCTAGTAATAAACTGGGAAAAAAAAAAAAAAGAAGAAGAAAAGATGGAAAGGAGAACAAAAAAAAATTTCTTCAGTTTCGGTCTTTGTATTTGGGAAGATGCAAATACCAGCCACATCATACAGTCAAGCATATGTAAGTCTTTCTTTTACCAGAATCTTCTGCAAACTGTGGTGGATCTCACAGTTCTTTAAACTGATTACACCAGACAGGAGTAATAGTGTCCAGGCTGCAAAACTTGGGTTGATGTTTTAATTAGGAAGGCTCAGAGATGACTTGTAGTTGCCATCTGAGGCAATGTTTTGATGTCAGAAAAAACTGCAAAAGACAAAAGGTTATTTAGAAGTAAATTAACTCAATACAAACTACACACCAGGAATCTGCTTACTGGCTTTCTTAAAAAATCTTGTGTGCCTAGGAGTTACTAAAATCGACATAACATCAGTGTCTGTCTGCTTTTAAAAAGATACTTCATATACTTTATTGTTAAAACAGCAATATTTTGGTCCATGAAGACATAGTGTGTTGACAGAAAATTAATACAAAATGACCTACCAACACAGATGTTAAATGCAGTTATATAACAAGATCCTCTTGCATCCTCAATTATTTTGTGCAGATCTCATAGCTATTTCCTTTTCCCTTGACAGGCAAGGAAAAATCACAGACTGGAGAAGAAACAAGTACAAGCTGAATAACACTCATCAAAGAAGAGTTTGACAAATGTTAGTTTTTCATAAATTTGAGAAACTTTTATGAGGCATTCAGATTGGCTGTTAGCGTAATTAGAATTCATAAGTATTTTCTGAATGTTCTGAATGTGTTATACAGAGATGACAGATAGCTTACATTGGCTGTGCAGTTCAACTGATCTTATGCTATTCCTGTTCTTTTACTGCCTGACAAATTCATTTGCAAGAGAATAGTGAGTGAAAAAATACCAAATAATGCACTAATTAAATATATAGATCCAAAAAACTTCTACTCAAAGCCTAATGAACAATACTCAGTTACCCAATATTCGCAGGAACAATATCTAGTCTGTTGAATTTTTTTTTTAAAAAAGGAAGTAAAGAATAAAGAATTCAAACAATATCCTCTCAGCACTGAATCACCTTGTCATTCAAGCAGAGCCTATGACCCAGAAAATGCAGAGCTTACGGTCCTATACATAAAACCTAGATGTGTATTTGCATTATAAGTGCAATTGCATGTATCCTAACCTACTTCTGCATTAACCAGGCTAGCTTCTTGAATGCTTTGGTTTTTCAGAGAAGCACACTTTGGATAAATATTTTTTTCAAGAACATTCTGTATTGTACAAAGCAAATTTGTGGAAACATAAATTAGCTTGGAGGAGGTTTTTCTCAGAACTGAATAAAAAGACAGAGAGAGAGAGTAACAGCATTTCTGGAATAAAATGGGTGTTCAGGCACTTCAGTACTAGGCATGCTATTTATCCTCAATTCTCTTCTGCAGTATGTCACCAATGGCTGAATATAAAGGCAAACATGAACCTTGAGAAGCTGATAGTGCAGCAAATGAATTAGAAATTCTCTCAGAAGAAAGATACTAAAAGCAAGTCTAACGCATAAGTTTTCACAGTTAAAAGAGATACAGAAAGTACAAAATATCAAAGCTTCTGCCCAAGAGAGTGATTTAATCAATGTCAGTCTAACAAAGTATCTACATTGCCAACTGGCATAAGTACAAGGAAATACTGTCTGTGTAGCAATTTTCTTTTTCCTTGTTTCTTCTTATTCTGGAAATACCTGCTGTGCTGTTTGAATTTAAACATCTGAATGACTGTTAAAAATAGGAGTAGACACATTGGGATTTTGTCCTTAAACTTTCTGTAGTGAAGACAAGGTTAAGTGCCTATCAGACACTGTACCAATTGCCTAATTGGCAAACCTGCTTCTGCAGCTTAATTTGCAGAACATATAGAATGATACCATCTTCCTTGAAGAATTTTTCTGGCAAGACAGATATACTGAATATCTTGCAGGAAATTTTAGGACTCAATGAAATGCATGAGGATACATGACCACTGCATTACATTTATCAGCTATGTTCCTCAAAGTTTCTTCCATAACATCATCAACCTCTTTGCTTCAAGGATCAATTTTTATTAGAACATTTTGCCACTGCTCTTTCATGTCTAGATATAAATATTATAATTGCAAAACACAGCCTTTGGTGTTATCATAATTGTTATTCTGTCTGATCCAGGAAAGAGGGCAGGCTTACTGCACTTCCAGTTCCAGAGGTCACTGTTTCTACAGCCATTACTTTCCTCACTCTGTAATTGCTCTGTTCCTGGAGGAAATTGGTGAACTGCTATTCTGCTGACTAAGACTCTAATGATTGCTCTCTTTCAGTAAATTAGGCTTAAGTCACATGCAAAAGAAGACTGACTGAAAAATGGGAGCCACTAGAGTCCCTTTCTGTCTCTTGCCCTGTGGCCACGTGGGTGTTCTCTGTCCTTGTGTTGTTACTCGATATTTGTGTGATATCATTTTCCTTATCTTTAAATTCTGTTAAACCAAACTAGTTCAGAATAAGTGCAGAGTGAAACCAGTGGTGATGCCAGGGTGGAGAGAACTGCATGGTAGGATCCAGAGGAGGGGCATGAGCAAGGTTGGTTTAGGATGACTCAGATTGCCATGGCCCAGAACTGACACAGCTGATTCTGACTGAAATGTCTCGCAAGAAAAACTCCTTCAGCAGATCTGTAGTGACCATCTGGGCTAGGAGTAACAAACTGCTAAAGAAGCTGGAGCCTTAAAGGGGTAGCCATATATCTGAGAGAAAAAAGAGCAGTAAGAGTTAAACTGTTTTAGAAGACTACACCTGTTGACATACTTAGGCTTCAGTATTTATTTCTCAGCTCATTCTCTCATTCTTTTGTTATCTGCTTTGAATGAAATATGCCAAAACTTCTGATATGGTCTAGACTGCAAAACAAGTTGGGAGGTTCTGTCATTTTCTATATCATCATTAACACCACAAAATTTTATTGATCTGTGCATGCTCTGAATTTGATGAAGTAAGTCTGAACGTATGATTATAACTTGGTTACACCCAGAGAAACCAGAAGTTTGTGGTTCATTCTATGTCCCTAGAGAGTATTCTTTAAGTGGCTGTGCAATATATCATAAAACTCTAAATCATAAGCACTATGCAGGAAATTCTCTTTCAGAGAAACAATTTTTGTTGTTGTTGTTGTTAAACTTTACATTCGATCTTTAGGAACAAGAGTATTTTTTCTTCTAAACAAATGGACTTGATAAGGGTTGAGAATATGTTCACACATGTCACAAACACAACATGGAGAATTGATGACAAAGGCCGTTGTCTGTGAAACAGAAAGTAGAATTGATGCTCTTGAAATGAGAAAATGAGAAAACACCATCCAACTCTAATCTCAGCTGACAATTAGATATTTTTGGCAGACCTAACTCTGAAAGCTTAAAATTAAAAAAAAAAAAGAAAAAAAGAAAAGTTCAAAGGAAAAAACCCTCACAACTTTGCTTTACAACCACTTTAACTAATTGTAACTGTTACCCAAATTTTCCATTATCAATAATCTGATAGTAAAGATTTGCCTTGAATATCAAGAACTATTGTAAAGAGCAGTAAAAAGTCCTAAACCTTCTCAAGGAGGCAGTGGTCAGATTAGTAAGAAGCTTTATTTTGTTTACAATGGAGTTTATCACTGCTATAAGCAGATGCTCCTGTGCTAACTCCCACTCAGCAAGCAGCACTTTGGGCCTACATCTATAGTAATAAATGCTCCATTTGAAGAGGATTATCTCCTCCTTCCCCTCTTCTCCTTTGCCTGAACAAAGCGGGAGGTGGAGAGAGGAGGGGGAGATAATTGGTTTAGCATGCAATGCTTCACACCTACCAGGTAAGTAATAAATGCTGCATTTCAGGGGGATTAGCACAGTACTTCTTGTTTGGACTGGAATAAAATATTTTAGACACTGTACAGAGCCCTTGGGACTGAAGTCCAGGGTTCTGTTGTTTAATTACTTTTTATATATCTGCTGAATTTGTATATTTTCTAAGACAATACAAAAGTAGCATGGAGATAACAAAAGCTGAGCTTCTGCAGGATTTTTTGTGTATGTGATGTGAGAAATGCTAAATATGTTGATAGGAACCAGTAATAATGAAATAACATTTTATCATTTAAAACTATACTTTCCACAGGAGGAAAGGAAGAGGCAAAGGAATATTAATTAAGCTTGCATGCCATACTGTAAATGGTCCCTGAACTCAAGATATCTTAAAAAACATTCATGTAAACTCAGCAACCTGTAACATTCTCTGTCAGCAACTTGCTCATATGGTTGTGTTTATTTCATTCTGATGTTCCCACTGTATTTTATTTCATAGACTATAATTTTTTTATATATTTTACATAGTATATAAGCTGATATATTTTGATAAGATATTTAGTCATATAGCAGATCTAGTTGAAGTTACAAAGGAGCTGGACTAGATGTATATTAAAAAGACTCTTTCAACTCAAACTATACCAGGTCTAATCTAAACAAAAGCAGGGCAAAAGAGATCCTAAAATTTCCAAACAATGGGAGGAGCATGGTCTTTTATGCTCTGCTGTCTTTTCAGATTTTCTGTTGCCTTGTTTCATGGAACTTGAGGATGTCATTAGAGTTAGATTATGTTACTCATGCCTTTCTCCATATCTGTTAGTGCTGCATCAGATAGAGGATAGGCATGAAACCACTGGCATCCCAAGTGATGCCTGAGTTTATCTATATGAATCATACTCTACACTGGTTGTATATAAGAGGTTTCAGATTGAATATCTATTTTAGCTCTGGCTTCTAATAAGGGAAAATGAGCAAGAAATCGCTTCTCCTCAAGACATCTAAGATCTCACAGCCAGAACAGAAAGCTATTGATTTTCTTCTACCCATGGTGAACAGAGTTCCTCCTTCCTTATTCAGAGGTGTAGTGAGGAAGTCAATACTTTCCTCAGGCTTGGTGGCAGTCTCTGATGCAGGACAGCTGAGAGATTTCCCCTCACTGGTGAGGTCTCAGGTAGCCTTTTTATGATTCACTTCAGCACATAACTATCTTAGAGGCACATACATTTGAAGTAACTAGGTTTTACTCTTAGAACGGTAGAATCTTAGAATGATTTGGGTTGCAAGGGACCATTAAACCACCGGCAATGAGCAGAGATCTCTTTAATTACACCTTGAATGTTTCCAAGGATGGGCCATCCTCAACCTCTTTTGACAAATTCTGCCAGTGTTTCATCACACTCATTGTAAAAAATTTTTAGCTTAAAACTTGTACCTCTTGTTTTATCTCTACAGTTCCTACCAAAAACTCTATCCCCATCTTTCTTATAAGTCCTCTTTAAGTATTGAAACCCTACAATAAGATCTCCCTGGGTACTTCATACTAGGTCTCTCAGATCAACCCAATGCTCTCAACAGTCATTCTTTGGAGATAGCTAAACAATTGTTTCTTAACAGATTGGATAAAATGTCATGACTAATTAAGCATAAATTGAGTTTATTATTACTGATAGATGATAAAATAAAAGTCAAGGTGTCATATAAAGAGCTGGAAGGCACTTTACAATCCAATTCCTCCAAGTCAAAAGATGTGACAGAAGTTCACCATAAGTACAAGGCTCAACTAATTGATTTTTTTTAAATGAAACTAAACATTTCCCAGTGGCAGAATAATCAGACTCACGTACTTAGAAATACAAGAGTGTGTGGGTGGAATTTAAAATGTCATAAGTGCCCAGTGCACAAGCCACTGTTGCAGACAGTGAAAAATGCTAATTAAAAAACCACAGCAATACCAAAATAAACGCCTCACCCTTCCAAAAAAACAACAATGGAAGAAAATATATTTTAATATCTAGATGATAAAACTAACATGAAGAAATTGCAAAGAGCAACACCTTTGGCATAATAATTGCTTTCATTTATTTTCAGAACTTTTATCTAGTTCATTTCTATTAGTGTTTCTCAGATTGTTGTCATATATTTATTTCTCCTGTTTTTCTGAAAGAGTTTATGATGAAACTCCCCTATAACTATGAGATTATGAGTGAGATTATGTTAAAATATATTACATTTTTTCATCTTCCTAAAAAAAAGTTTACTATTTTGATGAGCTAGAAATAGTACAGAAATAAGTGGAAAAAATTGAAATACTTGGAACTGGACACACATGCTCACATTCATGAATGAATACATTCATACATACAAATACACATAAACACACATTTAGTCACTTGCTAATTTTCCTGATAGCATTTACCATGAATTTGTCCAACCTAGATTTAAACAAGTGTCTCCTGCTTTTTACTCAGGGAATCAAGAGTCCATATAAGTGAAAATTTTCAGAAACCTTTTCTATAGCTTTAGATTAGTAATTCCATATGTAGGAAGAGCATTATATTTGGAAATGCTACCCTTAGTGAATATTTGTGAAGTAGTTGCTATTACACAAGGTATATTTACAGAGACAACTTATTATCTTTTATGGTTGAAGATGGTGGAGATTTCTGCAGTTCATATCAAAGCCTTCTTGGAGTGTTTATTAAGTGATCTCCTGCCACAGCACAAAGCTTGACCTGTTTGCTGAATGAAAGCTTGCAGAGTTTGCTTGCAAAGAGCACAATGACACAAATCCTTAATAGGCCACTTACAATTAATTTTATCACAATAATTTCTAGTTTTATCCTCACCACATCCTTTCACATTATTATCTTTTTTTCTCTTCATTTATTCAAAGTTTAAAGTGGCACAATGTTGAATTATATCTCCTTGCATCTCCTTCCCATGCTGTTAATTCTGGATGAGGAAAAAAACCCAACAAATAATGAACAAATAAATAAACAAATAAATAATAACAAATTAAAAAATGTGATGGGAAGAAACCTCTCAAAGTTGATTTTATTACTCTTATGCTTTAACTTCAATTAAGATAATGTACCTGTGTTGAGGAATTGAGTCACACACAAAAAGGATCTTCCAAACTAGTAGTTCAGCATAACCAGTAACATAACT
This sequence comes from Alaudala cheleensis, assembly GCA_013398995.1. Classification (NCBI taxonomy): domain Eukaryota; kingdom Metazoa; phylum Chordata; class Aves; order Passeriformes; family Alaudidae; genus Alaudala; species Alaudala cheleensis. The sequence goes on from VWYE01002996.1 coordinate 144,208, forward strand.
AAGAATATTTTATGCAAAAACCATTGAGGACTCAAAGCATTTTTGGACCCAGTTTAAGGTCGGAACATAAAGTAGATAAAAATACTTGAATGGAATTTAACCCATTTTTTGAGGCTGCTAATACAGACCAGAGAAATTCAGACCCAGCTAGGAAAAATACACTGGGCTTTGGAATACAATGTCTTTTGGTGGGGGAAGAGGGAAATCTTCCAAGGAAAGAATATTTACCTAAAAGAGGAGAATATATTGCATTAAAAGGAAATCAGCCTAGTCACTATGAAAATTATAAACTCTAACGGAATAAAAAAACCCCTCGAGAACAGAGGAAGAGAAATAACAAATAAAGAATCATAGAATAGTTTGAGTTGGAAGAAACCTTAAAGATCATCTAGTTACAACCTTCCATGCTGTGAGCAGGGACAACTTTCACTAGACCAGGTTATTTCAATTCCATCCAACCTGGCCTTGAACACATCTAGGGATGGGGCGTCCACAAGTTCTCTTGGGCAACCTGTGCCAGTGTCTCAGCACCATCACAGTAAAGAAGTTCTTTATCATGTCTAATATAAACTTACTCTCAGTTTGAAGCCATTTCCCCTTGTCCTATCACGACATACTGTTGTAAACAGTCTTTCTCCATCTTCCTTGTAAATTCCCTTCAGGTACTCGAAGGCCACAATTAGGTTGCTCTTAAGCTTTCTTTTTCTAGTCTGAACAATCCTAATTCTCTCAGCCTTTCCTTGTAGGCTCCAGGTGGAGTTTTATCAGAGTGGATCAATGGGGAAGAATCCCCTCCCTTGCCTTACTGACAAGTGCTTTTGATGCAGTCCAGGATACAATTGCCTTTCTGGGCTGAGAGGACACTTTGCCTCATGCATGAAAGCTCATGTCCAGGCTTTCATGCACCCCAAGTCTTTCTTGGCAGGGCTGCTCTGGATCTGTCCCTCCCCCAGCTTTCTGTTGATACAGGGGTTGCTCCAGTCCAGCTGCAGCACCTTGCACTTGGTCATATTAAACAACAGGAGATCCCCACCAACCCACTCCTCGAACTTGTCCAGATCCCTCTGGATGGCATCCCATCCACTGGTTTTGGCAACCACACCATTTGCTGAGAGCGCACTCCATCCCTTCTTCTGTATCATTAATGAAGATAGTAAATAGCACTGGTCCCCTGAGAGACACCACTTGTCGGCAATGGGATTCAAGATTTGGGTGTTGAGGATACAGGGGGAAGAAGTTAACTCAAGTTGTAGCGAAAATGGCCCCAGAGGATGAGGGAACAAGGTGTTGAGGTGGGATGGGCAGAGAAGCAAGGCAAGGCAGGGCTGCTGGAAGTAGCATGGTGGGGGGAGAAGTAGGCACAGGAAGAATGCTGACTGGTACCTGGTGGGCAGGAGAGAACTATGACACTGATCTCAAGAGTATGGCACTACAGGTGAATGTGGGAAGTAAATAATTAGGTCAGGCAATGCATAGTGGAAGTAAAAGGTGATAAGTTTTGGAAGACCATCAGCAAAGAGCATGAATCATCAGGGATGGGAATGGAAAGTGTAACAGGGCAGTAAGTGAGGAATGGTAAAAACAGTATGCTTTGGTACCAGTGTTCAGTATTTGCCAGTGTATAGTCTTTATCTTTCACCCAACAAAATGATTTTGTTGTCCTTCATACTCAAAAGGCATTTTTTTTCCCAGACTCTTTTAGCTCTTGGACATCTTGAAGAAGAGAATCTTGAACCTCAGAGACAGAAGTCCTATGATTTTATGTGACTAGGAAAAGTGATTGATCTGATCCATTATACTAGAAAATTGGAGCTAACACCACTTACATATGTGTGATCTGTGTAAGAACTATTTTCTACTTTATTTTCAAGTTAGCACATTCCTGTCATGTGATCTTGCTTTTAAATACTGATATAAATATGCAGCACTGCTTCTTGGAATATTTATGTGATGACAAAAAACTGTTGTAATCACGCTCTTCACTTCCTCAAATAATTTACAATCTTAGCAGGAGGGGATGGCACTTAAAGTAACATTAAAACAGAAAAAAAAAACCTAAATTTCCACTTCACATGTAAGGCAAAGTAATCATTCAAAGCATAAAATTTGAAATAGACATTAAAACATTACAGGCAAAGAGAGTCTAATAAACTCATAGATTGGTTGTGTTTGCATTAAAATTCAAATTACTTTCTCAGGTTCTTGAAATACACGAATATTAAAAACAAGTTTAGACTGAATGGAAATGATCTATGTCAACATTTGAATATTTCGTATATTGTAGCAATGTTTTCAAGTACATTTATTTTCATTATTATGACAGTGAATACAGAGGAAATGAATGTTAGGCCAAAGCTTCATCTTTCTGAGCACTTCCAATGTCTTTGATGCATTTTAGGATATTTACTAGTTACAAAGTTCCCAAGACACAGACATTAAAAACTGTTTTGCACATTCATGCAAAATTAAGTTGCTTATTTTTCTTTAAATAAAATCAAGGATTCTGAAAAGAATTCAAGCTCAGTGTCATCCATTTTATCTTATGGATTTTAAGCAAATTTTGGCAAGAATAAAAACCATAGTTTTTTATTCTGCATGCAAACAATGGAATCTTGCTGCTATGCAACTAAATCCTCATTTCCATGGCTTTTTTTTTGATGAAATTAGATGTTGCAACTAAAAGTAACAGCTTTCATGGTGCAAAATTATCTTATGAAATTATATTTTGCCTTATTCAATATTAATCTATATTATTTGGGATATTTAGTGGGGGGTCAATAATTTCGTTTATATATCAGTGAACTCCATGTCACTTTTGTTGACCCTGCACAATTCCATTTGTGTGAAATAACATCCTGACTCCCATGTTCCTACATGCAAAATGCTTGGACTCTTTTTCAGCTCTGTGCAGGATTGCCAACGTCTCCTTGGAGTTCTGCTGGATACAGTTTTTCTCCATATAACCAAGAGCTCTATGAAATTGTATCACAAGATGTCAGAACAAAACAAGCAGAATCCTGCAGTTAATTACAAATATTTCATTCCTTTCCCATTCAATTGCAATGAAATTAATGGATGCATAAACAAATTAATAAATAACTTCCAAGCATCATTCAGCTTTTTCTCTGCACAGCCAAAATCAGCACCTGTGACTAGAATAGCTTGAAGCCCTAAGGTAATGAAAAATTAAAAATGAAGCAACAACTTAAATACTTTCTCTGTAACATGACCTTCAGTGAACATCACTCACTAACAAATTAAGTGAACTCCATTGTGGAATTCCTTGGACTTCTAAAGTGTTTTGGACTAAAAAAAAAACCCCAACCAGACAAAACACTCTACAAAAAAAGGTTTCCCTCCAACTGAAAGGGACCAGAAGACTGCAGCTGAAGTTCTTGCTGTGGCAAACATTTTATGGCATCTTATTTTAATAGCTACAAATTATTTGATTCTGCATTAAAGCTACAATAATCTGTCTTTTAGTTGAATAATCTAATTCATAAGGTGCCAGTGAAAACCTTCTATCCCTATGCTTCAAACTGATGTGTTAGGTATTTCTTCACCTTTAAGTATCACCATAGGTGGTTATGAATCCCTTGGGCTGACCCCTACTTGCCTGCATTTTTTGGTCTTGATATTCTAAGTCCATTATTCTAAGCCCCCCTACCAGATCAGTCACTCTCCTTGCGCATTATTTTCCATTATAGAGATATACCCATGTCGTTGGAACAATGAAATTGTCACTAATTAGAATGCTTCTCACAGACATAATTTAAATTAACTGGGCTTGAACTACTGGATTTGCTTTTAGTAAGAGATAGCCACAGCCTCTAGTGTCCAGAAAAAAAAATTAGGTCAGAACTCATCTTCACAGTTATTTTCCTTTCCGAGTAATGTTTTGTGAAGCAATCAAATATCTCCCTATGTTTAAAGTACAATTAATGATTTAAAAGCCTCTATTACTGCTGTACAGAATCTCTCTTTGAGTGCCATACACTGCTGGTGGTGGAATGATAAGAGATTCATCACTGACAGCCCACATTAGTGTTTTGATTAAAAGTCTGCCTTTTGTCTCCATTTTCAGGACCTTTTCTTTACAATAAACTGCTATTCTAAGAAATAGCCCTTTGTTGAAATTCCCCTTAGAATTGTAAGAGCTCTATTATGCCATCCATCAGCCAATTGCTGGAATAAAGTAAAATTCACAGCAATAGTCATTAGTAGATGATGTAGAGTCTCATGGCCCTCTTGAAATTTGAATTCCTTTGAAAGCAACTGTTTACTGAGCTTCATGTCAGGACTAGGGGAATGTGCTCTAGACTGATTACTGCAAGTCACTGTTTTCAGTGGAATGTGAAAACAATGCACACTCTTCTGACAATGCAGTGTTGGTGTCTACTCTGCCTTCTCTTCTTTCAGCTTCACAGCATTCACCCTGTCTCAACTGCAGGTGCAACAAGTTCAGTCTGAGTACTGAATGTAACAGTTTAATGACAGTGTCTGGGTTAGGTAGTGGAGGGCCTCACTGAGTATAAATAAAATGTGGGGATGTCCTAGAAGGACCTTGCCAAGGATATGGTGAGGACATTTAAAAAAAGTCTGTGTCTTGCACAGTGTACAGTGTACACAGTGTCTACACAGTGTAGATTTCATTGGGGCAACCTGCAGACGGCAAGGAGCTAATTATTGCACTGAAAATTAAAGCTTAGGGTACTTGTATTCCCCACAAGTTTTTGAATATATATTTGAACAGCTATTCCACAGGAACTGGCTCCAGATCAATATGGTAGGCAATTCAGTTGGACTACAAAAACACTCCTTAATGTGAAGCCAGGAATATGTGGTTAGTCCAGTTATGGTCTTGGGGGTTTAGTCAATGAATTATTATTATCATAGTTTCATTTATAATAAGTGTCATAAGCCAAATTATCCAATTATTACAAGTCATTCCCTATAAAAACAGATAGATGCAAATCTCACTCTTTCCCTCCTCCTTAAGTACCATTGTCTGCCCAAGGTTGTGTTTCCTACTGTATGGAAAGGTGAGGCCTGAACTAAAGAGTCTGGACACCTTTGCTGGGGGAAATATACTGTTGATTTTGAAAGGGGTGTGTTGCTGAGAGTGGTCAGGGAGAAACAAGAGCTGGAGCTGTACCAAAATATCTAGGAGAGGGAAAGAACTGGTTCATGTCAGACAAAAAAGTGCTTAGTACTGATCAAATTTTTTCAGTTCCTCAATCTGCAAGAAATGCCTGGCTGGGCAAGTGTTGTTTATCAAACAAACCATGTATTTGTCATCCTTAGATGCTTGTCAGCTTCATTCTGCTAAGAAAGGGGTGGATGATTAAGTCAAAAGGAAGGACAGGATAAGAGGTGTTGCTGGTGTATTCTTTTCATGCTTGACCCTTGTATACAGGCAGAGACTGCCCATTGTCCTAGAGAAGTTTTAAACAGACTTGTGTATATAGAAGAGAGCATTTGATGCCCCCTACTTTCCCTTTATGGCTTCCAGCAATTCCAGTATCTATTTGAGTGTGTTTGATAATGATGCATGCAGCAGTCTCATGCTTCAGCCAGCATCTGCACAGAAAGTCTCAGTGGTAGCTCACAGGGAGACAGTGACTGTGAGGTCTGGACAGTAATTTTGGATCCAAGGCCTGCAAGGAACTATCTCCAACTTTTTTAATTTGAATCAATGCTAATTCACATTTAGAATGACACCTCTTATGAATGTTGCAGGTACAGCAAATGCACAAAAAGTTTCCTGAATACTGAGTAAGAATTTTCATGTTCTTTGCAAATGTTCAAAAGGAGTTGAGCCATCTTGCATTGGGTACATGTATATGTGCATGTAAAAAATCTGTTAGAATGATGTGTGTCTAGCCAGGGAATGAGAAGGCTGTTTCACAGGTCACAAGCTGTGGCCTTTCCCAGTAATCTGCCAGTACTGAGGAAGGCATGACTACTGAGAAAGTGCATAACTTGTTATATAGTTTTGAAAGACTGCAGACAGATTAAATAGAATGAAGTCTACAAGAGTCATAGCTGTATTACCAATACTTATACAAGTTATAATATGCCTACTAATTTTCCATGCAGGTGTAGAATAGTGTAATGAATCTATAAACTTCCTCCCTCTCTCATTCAAGAAGACACTGGTAAGCACCAATTAAAAATCCAAATGTATCCAAACATGTAGAGAGTGTTGATGTTGGGGTGAGGGCAAAGGGACAAGATGCAAATGCAAAACTAGGAGTCGAATAAATGACAATGTAAATATAGTCTGCATGATTACAGTCTCCTTTCAACTGACTGTAAAAAAACATGTTTCATCATATCAAATATAATCTTATTTCACTGTAGTACGTGACAACAGGAATTTTTCAATGGCTTCTGATCCTGTTCAGGCCTTTTCTGATGTACAGACCTCTCAGAAAAGAATGCACAGAGCACTTCTTACTTTTAAGTTTTTTTCACACTCTGTTGGAAGGGCTATGACTACAAATTGCATGAGTTAAAGTTTTGACTAGACTAGGCTCATGTTATTCTTCCTTAGAGCAACTGCTCCATGAAATTAATCTAAAGGTAAAATGCCTTGGTAAGATGTCTCCATGTTTAAAGCCAGTTTTGGCATTTGTTATATAACCTTTCTAGGGCACTCTCACACTCCTCTGTTGCCCCAGGAGCCAGGTTGAAGAAGGGCTGGATTTATCCCCACACAATTTTTAGTTAGAGAAATCACGGCAAAGTTTTTTGCTGTAAGCAGCAGCCCAAGTTGTGTTCTATTCGAGTTGCAGCTTTGCTTCCTTCAGAAAAGCATGCAAAGTCTGAGCAAAGCAGGAAAAATCTGAGACCTAAGGACATGATATCCTAGCTGAAGAAAGAACTAATTAAAGCGCTTAACATTTCTTCTTAAAGACTATTTCAAGTGCCAAAAAGCCACTGCTGAGACTTAAACCATGTTTCCAAGGAAGAACAGTGATTAAGTTCTGCCTTTTGTGTGTGACCTACATCTGCGGTCTTTATCTGCATTTGCAAGGATTCCTCCCTCTGCTCCCTGAGGACAGTCAGACCAGAACTCACTGAGGCTCTCTTGGATATTTTGGCAGAAACACGTAGTCTGTTTGCAGCTCTGTAGGCAGAAAAACATCTTACAAGTCTCTTGCTCTAAAAAGTCCAAAATAATGGAGAACCAGCTGATAGTTTTGTAGACTTTTAACCTACTGCAGACTCCCTGAAGCCTCCCTGAATCCTGTAAGATGTAAGAAAACAAGAATCAAACATGCCTAGGAGGCAGAAAAAGAAAATAGGGATTAATGTTTCATTTCCATTAGGACAAAATATTACAAGAAGTATGCTAGTAAATTCTTTCATAAAGGACTTGTTTGTCTATTAATTGAATACTTTTAAAATTAAGTGATTAGAGAAACAGACACTCCTGCAGAGCAATGAATCTACTTGGATTAGTTTGGTACCAGAGACAGCTGGGGAATTTGAGATATCTACATAAGATTTGTGTAAAGGTACAGGATAGTAATGACATTTAGTGTCAATGGACTCCAAATATTTCTCACCACAGGGAAATAAAAAAGAGGGCTTGTGTGCTTTAGAAAATTATATTACCTGTCACTTTTCAGAGAGGATCTAGGAAAATGCAAAACTCTCACTTCTACTCAATGAGCAACTGGTAGGAAAAATGCAAACAAATTCATGTTCAGAGTGAAGTATTATTGTGCTATCAGAAACCAACAGCACTGCCTCATTTGAATTGCAACTGTGCGCTGGGCATTCATCAAAATATGACAGTATGAAATAAATGCTTCTGAGAAGGGTGACAAGGCCATGAAAAAACTTACCTGAAAGTGGCTATAGCAACTCTGATATTTTTTTTCTATGAAAGAGACATGTATAAGAATGCATTAAAAGAGTTTCCAACACTGTAAAAAATACTGTAATAAAATATGGACTAGCTAGCTCAGGAGTACTAGTCCTTACATTTCCTGAAGAAAGCTCTCTCTTCTTTTAGTTCCCATGCCCATGTCCCTTGTCCTACTGTGTTCTAGAGACTATTCCAGGTGGAGCTTCATGATTCACATATCTTAAGAGTGCTCCATGGGTCAAGTCAAGGCAATTTCCATTTTTCTCATCACAATTTCATTGAATAAATGAAACACATCACAGCATTTAATTGAATAGTGAAGTGTATGATTATAGAGAGTGTCTAAGATCAAGAGTTCAAACAGCATCAGATAAGATCAGTTGCCATTTTATAATAAACCTCATGAAAGAGGTATATTAAAATTCATGTTTTATGGTATAAATCATTATCTATACAGTACCCATGGGGATATGTTTGCTTGGTGTAGCAGTCTTCTTTCTCGTCTGAGCACTTATACTATGTTGATTTGCCAGATACAGGTTTGTGCTGTTGTCTTACTGCTGACAGGTTACAGGACTTACATGTATTCAAATCTGATTTCAAGTGACTGATATATTTTGGTCTTTTGTGTTACTTATTTTCATTCTTCTCTATCAGTGACATCTTCCAGGGAGATGAAAATAATGACTGAACCCTACTCAGTTTCCTGTGTTCAAACCAATTTTTTACAACTGAACAGTCAAAGCACACAGTCATGCATATAGGCAAAAAAATATTATAGACATTTTGTGAAAATCTTCAAAAATTCCCAACAAGCCTGCCATTAAAATTACCAGAATTTCTTATCACAATTTATTTTTGTTGCCAGAAAGTTAGAAGAAAAAATTTAATTAATCTTTTTCCGAAGGACTATAACTCCTTTTGATTTGTAAGCAGGACATAATGTTCACAACAACAACTGATAGGAATTTCATTTGTTTCCCCACTGAGAAACAGGACAGGCTGCATCTCTCAGGTTTCCATCAGAGATTGATTCCATATTGGAATATTCAATATTCCACATTGCTTGAGTACCTCAAAGGTAACCTGGCTTACTGTAGATACACAGGACACAGGTGCCAGGACAGAAAGGAGTCCCCTTGCCAGGAACACATTATGCTTAGAGAGTTACAGCAGCAGAAAATTTCTGGTACTCACCCTCCCCCAGTCAGGCTGATAATGCTGATGTGCAAATCGACACAGAGATCACCACAGTGCAGTATAAAGTCCACTTTGGATTTGAAACACCTACCAGTACCCTGGCTGTCTACTTATAGGTTTCTCACTTAAACTTCAAAAACTGAAAACCTGAAATTCAGGTTAAAAAGACTTAGTAGATTGATTGTTGTTGTTGGTTTGTTTTTTGTTTTTTGGTTTTTTTTTTTTTTTTTTTACAATGAAAGGGTGAACAAATGAGAGGTTTTCAAGAAAATTCAAAATATATATTTTGGTTGGTAGTTCTGTATATAGATGATATATACAGAAGCTGTTTCTTATTTACTGAGATAAATTAGCTTTTTTCAAAGGTATGAAATTGGCTGTATTTCTGTTTTGCTGATGCAAAAGCCAAGAAGTTTTCTCATTAACATTATCTTTTGCTTCAGCTTCTCATTTTATTTTACATCCCAGAGTAACTAAGCTTGTTAGGGAGTTTCAGCCAAACCAGCCAGATGCTCCTAACTCCCATAATATTTTGTGAAGTCCTCATGCAGAGCCTTGAACAATGTGTAGTGTTCCAATAAAACCAAACTGAACCCGAAACACCAAACAGATGATAAACTAAAGACAGACAGAGGAAGGGAGGAAATATTTGGCAGCTGAGTCATGACAATCCACATACATTATTGCTCATATTTGTTTCTACTACTAGAATCCAAATGTCAGTTTGATTACATGAATTTTTATGCAATATTTAATTCTGTGAACTTGTATGGTTAAGGCAAAATTTGTAGCCTGTAGTCAATGGTATTCAAATGCTTTTCTAAAATAAAGGTATCTTAAACAAGAATCTCAAACAATACTTTTTACTTAGGAAAGTGAGACAGGAATAGCTCTTAATATAGTAGAGCCATCTATCCACCACTGGACCCAGATATCTCCCAGCCCATCTGCAACAAGTGCAGGGTACAATTTTCATCCAGGAAAAGGAACAATTTAGAGATGGAGTGAATCAAAAATGCCAAGAAGCACTGCTACACACCAGGGGGAGTAACGTCTCTGGTGAGCCACACTTTGCTGATGTATGTTGTATGATGTACATTTTTATGACCATCTATTGGGGTCATCAGATTGGGGAAATGCAGTGGAAAATTGTAAACGTAATAAGCTAAATAGGCAGCTAGGAGGTCTGGGTGCCAAAGCCATTTTTTCTGTTTCACTTCCATTCACCTAAGGTGCTTGGAAAGTACTGCCGTCTGTCAATGTGATTAGAATTATTTTTTAGTACTTTAACTGGTTTCTGCCAGCATCACAGGATTTGCATCTAATATAATTTTATGTTGATTTAAATTGTTTCATAATCAAATGGAAGGTGAAAATGTCCATACACAGGTTCAGCTTGATGAGGGTAAAAAAAGTTTTTATCAATGAATACTTTACTGAAATGTGATGTGACTGTGCAGCCTAAAAGCTGTATTTCCATTGCTAGTAGCAGGCCCTAAGTGCTGTGCTAAGATGGTCAGGCCTCAAGACTGAAGTTTGTCAGGCTTGCTCTGTCTGAAATTTTCTTAATCTGTAACTTGGCTTAGCTGTGACAGTACTTTCTCTAATTGGAGAGGTGTCTGTGGTTAATTTGCTTTACTTTTGTTTACTTGTGTAAGGTGCAATGCTTTCTACACCTAACAGGAACTAGCAATTATTTTAGGCAGCATGAGGTATTACAATGATTACAAATAGCATGATTTTTATTAAACTGACAATGTAGAGAAAAACAGTCCAGGAAGGACAGCAGAGGACTTGATAAGCAGAGACACAGGATTTGGTGCAGAGATGTACGCATGGAATGGCAGGTGAGGTGTCCCAGTTTGGGCTGCAGACCCCACAAACAGTTCACCTGTCTGTAGAGGAAACATTGACCTGTGGCTGGACAGAAGTACTTTTAGGGATAGCAGAGAAAGTAAAGAAATAATATTTCACACAAGTAAAATAAATAAATATACAGTAACTTAAGAGGTCACCTGTGTACTACAGACAAAGATAAAGCAAAGGTGTAAAAGAGTGCTAGCTAGCAAGAGGATTGGCACCAAGTGGATTGGGGACTGAGGAACAATCACCACCATCATCACATTCCTCCCAGTGAGGTAGGCCAGGTGTTGACAACCATGCCACCACAGCCACAAGGACAGAAACCTTAGCATGATGGTGGCCTAGAGAGGTTGAATACAACACTGGGAAAAGGGATAGGAACCACAACTGTGTAAAACAAACTGCATTGCTCTTTTTTTTCTGTAACACTTTTGATCTAAACTCCAAATGTTTACTTATTAAGTTTAGATATAACATTTCAGGTATATTAATAAGTTATTTGGTTTAATTATATACAAAATGTGCTTCTCCCTTGTCCTTAAATAAGGTTTTATTGTAACAGTGTTAAAATATTACTTTATAAGACAAATTCTGAAAAACAAAAAATAAAAATCAAGCATTACATAAGTAGGAAAATATATAGCTGCTAAATGTAAAATTGGAAAACTAAAGAAAATTATGATACAAACACCAAGAAATATGCAATTGTTCTGTTGGGGGTTGGATTTGGT
>VWYE01003008.1:7064-26089 GCA_013398995.1 Alaudala cheleensis
CTGAGTGTCCCAAATCCCAGAATCCTGGAATGCTTTGGGTGGGAAGGGAGCTCCAAGCTCATTCCAGGGACACCTCCCCCCATCCCAGGCTGCTCCAATCCTCCCTTGGCCATTGCAGGGATGCAGGGGCAGCCCCAGCTGCTCTGGCAATTCCAGCCCAGGCAGCAATTCCTGCCCAAGATCCCATCCATGGATGGGATGAAATATTAGGAGGACTCAAAATAAAGCTGTGAACAAGATGGAGCCAGAGAATGAATTGAGGCTGATATAAAATGGGTTTACAGCATTAAAATAAAGCCTTGCTCTGCACAGGAACCACAGTAAGTGCTGAATTCCTTGTTGGTTGAGCTGGGGTTTCAGCTGAAATTTTGGTTATAGGCTAAACAAACAAAAAAAAAAAGGTTTCTCCATTTTTGGGGGATGTTGGGGATAAAATTCCACAGCACTCCCAACATTCTGCTGGCAGGGAGCTCTGGCAGGAGACTGCTCCCCATTCCCAGAACACAGCAGGACACGTCCCCCATGGAATCACCACGGACAGAGGTGGAAAAACACCCCCTGGGAATGGAGGACAAACCTTCCAAGGCAGTGCAGGAGCTGCCTGGGTTTGCTGCCACTGAACTCAGAGAAGGGAAGCAGCTGAAATCCAAGAAATCCATTGTCCAAACATCCATTGTTCCTAAAATAATGGGCTCCAGGAGCAGCCCTGCCTCAGGTGCTGCTTTTGACACACTTAACACACCTCAAGCCACAGCTCTGAGCGACCCAGTGCTATTTTTACATCTCTTTTTTACCACATAACATCCTTCCCTANCTCTTTCTCAAATGACAATTTTACACAGACCCCAGCACAAGAGACTTGTGCTTCATTTTTATATATTTTTTTTTCTTTTGGCAATAGATCACATGTCCCAGTGCTCCACACTTCCACACAGGCTCCTTTCCCAACCATCTGCTTGTTGGACTAATTCAAACTATTATCAGTTTTACCTCCAAGGAAAGAGACACTCCAAGCTTCAAGGAGAGCTCCAATTGCACCAAGGGAGGGGAAAAAGCAGCACAAAAAAAAAAAAAAAGAAAAAAAAACAAAAAACCTCCAGTCTAACAATGAGAGAAATGTCAAGAAATAGAAATGTCAAATCCCTTAAGGGTGGGAAGAAAAAAATATAAATTCCAGCTCCAGCTCATCTCCAAGCACTGTATTTTGTAATGAAATTACCACTCCATAGTCTTTCCTCAGGGAAAAGCTGTTCCACCTAATCAGAGCATTGGGTTTTTTTTAAAGTTCAAAACAAATGCAGGGTTGTCGATGCAGAATTCATGCCCTGGCTGTCAGGAGCTGCCTTGAACTCTTTGCAAGCAAAAAAAAAACCAAAAAAACCCCTCTGAGTCTTGGCACCAAAAGCTGCAAAATGGCTCAATAAGGAAACAATTCAGAAAATCTCAGGGTTCTCATGGATTCCCAGACTGGTTTGGGTTGAGAAGGACCTTAAGGATCATCTCATTCCACCCTCCTGGTGGAACATCAATAAAACCTGTCTCTATTTTCCAGGTAAACCTTGGAGAGAAGGGGCTTTAACAAACACAGGAATGTCCTTTTCAGGCAGAAACCTCAAAGTTGTGCATTAAATGTTAAATGAGGTCTGTACAGAACTGTGAGTGTGAAACTCTTGGAGTTCAGCTCCTTCATCCACGATCTCCTTGTGTCACCCAAGGGATCTTTCCTCCTTCCTCAGCCTCTGCCTGGCAAACTCAGCCAAATTCCAGGAGACTTTTAACTCCAGGGGCTTTGTGAGTGTCCCTGTAACAGCCAGAAATGGAGAAATGCACCAGAGAGAGATGGAGAAATGGACATTTGTTTTTGTTGGATAAATGAAATGCATCATTGAAATGAAATCATCAAATCCATCTCCTCCTCCCTGCAGATAAATCCAAAAGTGTTGCATCTCTTCTCACTGGTTTTTCTCAAGGAAAATTACTTTTTATTAGCAAAGATTTAAGAGTGAGTGGAATTCTTTTGGAGTAGTCCCTCTTTAGGTTTTACCACCTCAAGATCTCAATCCTCTTCTTCAAAACTATTTAGACGCTGGAAATTTTTTTTTTTTTNAAACTCAGCCAAATTCCAGGAGACTTTTAAGTCCAGGGGCTTTGTGAGTGTCCCTGTAACAGCCAGAAATGGAGAAATGCACCAGACAGAGATGGAGAAATGGGCATTTGTTTTTGTTGGATAAATGAAATGCATCACTGAAATGAAATCATCAAATGCATCTCCTCCCTGGAGATAAATCCAAAAGTGTTGCATCTCTTCTGACTGGTTTTTCTCAAGGAAAATTACTTTTTATTAGCAAAGATTTAAGAGTGAGTGGAATTCTTTTGGAGTAGTCCCTCTTTAGGTTTTACCACCTCAAGATCTCAATCCTCTTCTTCAAAACTATTTAGACACTGGAATTTTTTTGTTTTTTGCCTGTGACTGGGTTCATTTAATTATTGATGAAACCTTCAACTTCCTTAATTGAAAGCCAGCAGGGTGGTTTAACTTCATTTCTGGGATGACACCAGACAGAGATGGAGAAATGGGCATTTGTTTTTGTTGGATAAATGAAATGCATCACTGAAATGAAATCATCAAATGCATCTCCTCCCTGGAGATAAATCCAAAAGTGTTGCATCTCTTCTGACTGGTTTTTCTCAAGGAAAATTACTTTTTATTAGCAAAGATTTAAGAGTGAGTGGAATTCTTTTGGAGTAGTCCCTCTTTAGGTTTTACCACCTCAAGATCTCAATCCTCTTCTTCAAAACTATTTAGACACTGGAATTTTTTTGTTTTTTGCCTGTGACTGGGTTCATTTAATTATTGATGAAACCTTCAACTTCCTTAATTGAAAGCCAGCAGGGTGGTTTAACTTCATTTCTGGGATGACACCAGACACGCTCATGGTGGTGGTGGTACTGAAGAAGTGAAACAGCTACAGCTGAAGAGACTTCCAGGTGTGGGGGCACAGGAATCCCCAAAATTCCTCTTCAAAACCATCCCAAAGCAAATGTGGAGCAAATAAAATCCTTCAAGGGGAACAGGAGCCTCTGCATTGAAACCCAAAAAAGGCAGCTCCTTTTCTGACCTCCACTCCTCACTGCATTTAAATCAATCTGTTTATGGCTGTTTGGAGACCTGAGAACCAAAGCCTCAGCCTGCCATTAATATTTTAATTGAAGCCATGAATATTCATGAGCAGTTTGCTTCTTTAGAGGACAAGATCTGATAATTAAATAATTCTAATATGTAAATGTGTTCCTGTCATGACACCTTGCCTTCATCTGCATTACAAAACTGAGGCAATTTCAGCTCTTTCATTTATTGATGTCATTTTGGTTCTACTGGCTGATTTTATTCTTCTGGACTAACCCAGGCTCTTGACACAGAAGGCAAGTCTCAGTTCCTGACTGGATCAGTCATTATGGACTATTTCAAAGTCACCTGCCTCCCCTGACTTTGGAATTTCGGGAGGAATTTTATTTATCATTATTTTGATTTGATCCAGCTTCTGTTTCTGAGCTAATTCCCACTGTGAACACCTGATATTTTTCACAAACACAGGAGAAGGCAGCAACCACAAAGTCTTTCAGGATTTCAACATTTCTTAGACTTCAGTACCAACAAAAAGCACCTGGGTCAGGCTGGAGCAACCTGGGGTAGTGGAAAGTGTCCCTGCCCATGGTGGGATGAACTTTGAGGTCCCTTCCAACCCAAATAATTTTGGGATTCCATAAAAAATGTTTGGTTTCTGTGAGGAAATAAAACCACTTCTTCCCTTTGCAGCTGTAACCAACAGCAGCAAACTCTGGATGATTCCAGCACGTTCTCCTTGTAGCTGCTTTGAAATCCTCCCCCCATTCCCGTACAAACTGAAACGTAAAGGATTTCAAATGAGGACATAAAAGCTGTCAGGGCAGCCCTTAATTAATTAATTGCCCCTTCAGCTTCTCCACACAACCTCCAACTTCTCCCCTTCACACCCACCTCAAGCTCAAACCCAGTTCTTGCCTTCACTCTTCAGACCTCACCCCTCTACTTGTTAGAAACATTTTATTTCTCATTTCCAGGTCAAAATTCCTTTTGGCCACTTCATTCCTGTCTATGGCAACTCCAGTTTTCAACCTGGAGCTCCTTCCCAGCCCTCAGAGGTGCCTGATGCCTTTTGTAGGCAATGGGATCAAATTCCAGCATGAAATAGTCCTTTTTTTCCCCAATATAAACAGCCAGAAATCACATCCAACATTTCAGGGGACTTGTACAGTGACATTACAACTGTCCAGTCTCTGCTGGGCAGCTTGGAGTAATTCTGGAACCAAATGTTCTCCTCATCCCCACCATTTCCAATGGATTAGCTCCAAGTTTAGCTCAGCCCAATTCCCAGTGCATTCAGAATTCATTTCATCCCTTTTCCTTGGATTCCCAAGATCATTCAGCTCCTGGAGGTTATTTCATCCTCCCCATCACTGCAAGTCATTAAAACACCTCCTAAAACAAACCTCAATGAGAAGGCAGAGTCCTGAAGGGCACTGAAAGGCACCAGGTGACAAAATGCCAATTAAATACCCATTAATAAATACCAATTAAATATTTGACAACAATATTTGGCACAACTTGTGCTCATTTTGCATAATGTGACCTCTTGGAATTGGAGACTCTGAAGGACAAAGCAAGGGAAGGAGAATTCAGCACCTCAAACTTGGAGTGTGCAGCTCCTGAGGGAAGGAGCCACTCCCAAAAAAACCACTGCCACTTCCAAAACCTCAACAACAGCTACAGAATAAATTTTAAAATCAATTAAGCTTGGCAAGAACAAATCCTGCAGTAAAAGCAGTGGGAAGAGCTCCTGTTCCATCCCAGCTCCAAACTGGACACAGAGAAAAGCAGATCCTGCAGAGCTCTGTGCTGCCCTTGGGTGTGACCTCCCTGCTTGGAATGTTTTCCATCTAAAGCCACTTCACCCCCCAGATGCAGCAGTTCCAGGTGGCTGCCCCACATCTGGAGCACCTTTTGGACTGGTGTCACTGGAGTTTCTGGAGGTGACAGTTTGACAATGTTCATGTCCTGCCAGATGAACCTGATGGGTTCATCCATTCCCTCTCCTTGGCTTTATTTGGTCCCATTTCCATGGACAGAAGGAAAAAAAGGAACTTGGGTAAGTAATTAATCTAATTACCTTAGAAACTAACGAGCTGTGTGCTGGAACAGAGCAGACCTTGCTGGAAGTCAGTCCCAGACAATCCCAACGAGTTGATCAAATCATCTGGAGCACCCAAACTGGGAAAGGAATCTCAAGGACCTGAGGCAGTCACACCACAGAGGCTCTCCCAGAACTGCTCTGGGAGTTTTCCAGTCTCCTCCACCACAGAATCATGGAATGTTCTGAGCTGGAAGTGACCCACAAGGAGGGAGAGAGGCCAAGAGCTGCCACGTGGTTGTGTTGTCATAAAATCAGAGAGAATCTCCAGTTGGAAGGGACTCACAAGGATCCAGTCCAAGTCCTGACCCCACAGCCCATCCCAACAATCCCAGCCTGTCCAAACACTCCTGGAGCTCTGCCAGCCTTGGGAACATCATCATTCCCTATTCAAGTGCCCAACCAAGGTCTTGCTGATGTCTCCAATCGTTGCCACCACGCTCAGGTGGTTCCTGGGGACCTTCAGGAGCTCTGGTTTGGCTCTCACCAGGACAGAGCCACCCTGGAGCCTCTCAAAAAAGCATCAACCTGCACAGGGTTTACTCAAAATGGGTATTTTGATGGGTTTCCCTGAGGGTGAAGAACATCCTTGATAATCCCAGCTCATCCTCAAGCCTTGGAGAGAGCCACAAGAATCATCCTTTGGAGAGACACAGGGTTTTAGCAAAGCCTGCACTCCCCAAATCAGCTGAAACACCAGGAAAACAAAAATATTTTCCATCTCTTAGTGTGTTTAATTCCAGATTTCCTTCAGGTGATGAAACTGTTGCTGATTTAAGTCTCCAGTTCTGGGCTGAGGCACTTGTCCAGGAGCCACTGGGAAATCCAAGTCCTTCATTTCCAAATTATGGATTCAAAGGAAAAAAAAAATTGAAAAAAGCAGTGGAGAGAAGCACCAAAGAGCATTTCCAGCTGCTCCAGTATTTTCCCACTGAATGAAGAAGATGAATGCAAGGATTGAAAATTCCAAGCCAAAGCTGAGGAGCAGCAGCAGCAGCACTGAGAATTTCATCAATGAAATGATGTGAGAAAGAGAGAAAAGGAGCCAGAGGAACCAGGGAATTATTTAGGTTGGAAAAAACCCTTTAAAATCATCCAGTCAAACTATTTCTATATAAACACTACAATGAGCAGGGAATATTGAGAAGCTCATGGATTCTTTACATGAAATTTTGATTTCAAAACATCCTATCAAGAAACAGGTAAAAAAGCATCACATAAATCTTGGACTAAATCAACCAAATGAAAAAAAAAAAAAGAGAGAGGTGCCTTAACACAAAATAACCAAAGAAAAACCTGAAATAACATGGCTGATACTGCATTTATAGCCAGAGGTCTGTTCAAAACAGCAGAACCCTAAAAAATAAATTGAGGGAAAGCAGTGAGAGGTGCTGTGGGCAGAGACATCCCCAGCTCTGAATCCACCTGCACCTCCCACTGCCCAGCTGGGGGAAAACAACTCACCCATCCTTGGCCTGCTCCCCTCGTGTGTCCCAGGCAATCCCACAGTCCAGTCATATTGAACCATCCCTCCAAACACACACACACACATATCTATATCTATATCTATATCTATATTTATATATATATTCCCAGACACATCAGTGCCTTTTTTGCCTAATTAAATCCAGCACTCCACGCTGGGTAACAAGATGTTGATTAATGGACTGATTTGATTCCGGCACATCCCGGCTGCGTCAATCCCCTCCCCTCCAGATCTCCAGGATAACCTTCACCCCTCGGTGCCATCAGCTCCTGCTCACATCTGCAGATGGGACAATTATCCAGACATCCATCAGGAGGGGATTGCAGGGTTGGAAATAATCCCAGAATCCCAGAATGGTTTGGGTTGGAAGGGACCTTAAATCCCTTAAATGCCATCCAGTGCCACCCCCTGCCGTTGGCAGGGACATGTCCCACTACCCCAGGGTGCTCCAANAACACATCCCACTATCCCAGTCTGGCCCTGTCCAACATTTTATTTTGAAAACCAAAATAATCAATCCCATTCTTTATCACAACACGAGGGGGCTGAAGGAATCTGCAGGAAGCCAAATGTGGTTTTGCTTTTAGAGTTTGTAGGATCGAAAACCTACCTAGAAAAAAGATGTCTGACTTTTCAAACTGGGGAGAAAAATGAGAATTAAAGATATAAGGCTTTACAATTTTTGTCATAATTTTAATTTGGATCTGCAAGTCTTGTGAATAAAGATGCAGGAGATGGAGCACCAAACCCTGCAGGTCAGCCAAGCCACCCTGAACCACGGGCTGTGGTCCATGAAATCCTAATGGGCCTCATAAACCCACTTCCCTCGTTTGCAGCTACTCAAGTGGAATAAAGAGAGCCCATAAATAAATTGGCCACTTCCCCACCACTTCTTTTTTGCAGCTCCAGAGCTGTCACAGGACTGAGAAATGATTGAAGACCATCAGTTCAGGGAAAAAAAAAAAATTAAAAATTGAGAAGTCTTTCCAGCAATAAAAATGAAATTTATGACTGACCCAAAAGCTGGTTTTTTTTTTTCCCAAGATAATATCTGCCAGCCCTCACAAGGACCACAGACCCCTAATATTTCCGCTCTGGGCCATATGTGCCATTCTCAGGCAAAAATAAATTTGTTAACAAGTCTGCAACAGCAGTTGGCACTTTCTTCTGCCAGTCTGCACGAACATCTTGAGACTTTCTTTAATAGGAAAAAAAAAACGGGAAAAGGGAACGTTTTAAGAGAAGTACAAACCCAGCAAAACACGCCTGAAACGTAAAGGGGAAAAAATAGTAATCCGAGCAAACATTTTAAATTAATAACTACAGAAATGCTGGCAGAGTTTGTTGTTCATAAGCTTGGGGATCATGCAGGGGTCCTGAACATTTTAAACATTCAGTGTGACCATCTGTCACCAACACAGGCACGGAACAGAACGAGCAATTACCAGAGCCCTTCTCAGACAGAATCTGTCAACCACAGCCAGCCCGGCTGCCAGCAGAAATCAAACTGATGAAATGGAGTTGATGAAAGGAGCTCGTTCCTTCTGGGGGAAAGGGATGGGCTCCACCTGAGCAGGGAGGAGAAAAAACAGCAGCCAAAAATCTCGTGGTGGTTCCGTGGTGCTCAGGGGATGTTTGTGAGGGTGGTGGCCATGAGGATGGGGGGAAGAGCTCCCACGGTGCTGGCACCAGCCAGGAGCAGAGAATTCAGGGATTTAGTGCTGAATTCCTTCTGGAATGTGATCCAGAATGACCTGGGAGCTTAAATATCATTTAGTTCCCCCCATGGAGACTTTTCCACCATCCCAGGCTGCTCCAAACCCCGTCCAACCCAGCCTGGGAGACTTCCAGGGATGGGGGAGCCACAGCTGAACCATTTGAAGCAAGTTTCTTCAATAACACATTGAATGACTTAATAATTGTAACAGAAGTACCCACAGAGAAAGGAAACACCAGGGTGGAGAAGGGAGCAAAGGTGACAGGACTGTGCAATGAACGTAAGGAATAAAAAAATAGTATTATTTATACTGAAAGAACAACTTCTGCACTGCAGAGAGGTTCCTAACCAAAATCCATGAGGATGAGCTAAGGAGATATTCCCACACTTATTCCTGGATCAGAAGTGAATGTGCAAAAAGCTGATGAAGCCAGAGATGAAGTCATTACCAACACACAGGAGAACTGGATACTCCACACCCTGAACACTGGAACAAGGGAATATAATTTGCTACTTCCTATTTCAGTGCATTCAGGTGCTGAGAATGTTTGCCATGAGGTAAACACTGCATGAATTGGAGTTTTAGAAGACAAATTCAAATATTTCCATCAATCACAGGAAGTCCTGGGGCCACGCAGGCCACGGAGCCATAAAAGCAAACACGAACAAAGAGACAGGGCACTGCTCCCAGTAAGGTCAGGAGAGGAATCCTATTCATATTTAAGGAGCTCCTGAGATGCCAGGAGAAGCATTAACTGACCTTACAAGGAAAGAAAAATTATTGAAATTAAAATATGAGATGAGGAAACACAGGAGAGGAGAAGAAAGCATTCTGAGACTGTATTAAAACATGAAATGCAAAGTGATCGTGATAAAATCCAGATGGGATTATCAAAATAACACTGATAAATGTCAAGGCAGTGAACTCCTGGGCTGGTCTTTCAGCAGGACATCAAAGAAAGGCCAAGTTTTGATAAAAGTGTTCCTCTCCTTGAGTGATTTGTTGTCTCAATGACTGACTCCAGCAGCCTCCCCAACGCTGTCATGTTGTATTTAGGGATGATTAATGGAAATGCAGCCCCTACTCAGCCTCATTCCTGCAGAACTTCCCTGCATCCCTCCAAGCCAATATTCTTTGACAACTCTCACACACCCCATCAGCTTGGCCAGGATCAAATATTGACAGGAGCCTGGCAAACACGACACCAGAAACAGTGTTTTATTTAATGGAGTAATTAAAACCTGCTCTATCAATATCTGGGAGTGGAGATGGTGATCACAGGACGAGCCTGCTTTTCATAATGACAAAATGAGTGTGATCCCGTGGAGATCACAAAGGAAATGGGATTTGAGGCAGGAACAGATGGATACAGGGGGGACAGGATGAACAAGGGAACTCAGCTGCTTGGCTTGATAGGTGGGGTGCTCACAACAACACAGATCCAGCAATTTCCAGTGATTTTTTTTTGTGGCACCTGATACATCTCCTCAATTGGCTCATTTATCACAGAATCGACTTTAAAACAACTTTCAAACTCTTTTTTTTTTTTCCCCAAAGAGACTTGCATTTTCTCACTGCTAATCTGCCTTATGGAAGCTGGATTTTAACAGAAAAGTACATCAGTAAATTGGCATCCCCTACTGAGACAGATAAGAGCTCCGAGTCACTGAATAAAGATGCCGAAACTGTGACAGGTATCTCTGAAAGCTCTTTTGAAAATTCCTTTATAAATAGTATTTATTTGGCTAAAATACCTGATCAGTGCAGCACTTCTGTAATCTGACTGTTTGCAAAGTGCTTTAGTTCTGGAGATAAAAGCTGCTACAGAACTCTGAGGATCATCTGGAGGAGCAGTTTCCACGTACGTGTCAAAAGCTTTTGTCCCCAGCCAGGTCTAATTTCATGGCAATTGGGCTCATTTTGAAACCTTTATGTATTTTTTTTTTCAGCTTTCCAGCTACACGAGACACATGTGAAAAGTGCATTAGGTTGGGAGAAGCCTCCAAAGCAGCAGAAAAATCCTTGTAAGAGAAAAGCAGAAAAAAAAAATAAAATAAGGCCATTAACTGAATTTGCAGGGACCTGTTGACCATGAGGCTGAGATTTTTATCAGGATAAAGACACAGGGACACAAAGAATTCCCTTCTCCTTCATGTGCCATCCTCTGCCTGCTCTTTGTCCCCGGGGTATTTACAGCATCCTCTGCTCCCACCGGATTGTTTTCCCTACATTTCGGCTGTTTCAACTCTCAAAGAGTTAACGAGGCTTTCCCAAATGAGATCTCTGCAGGTGTCAACTCCTTGGAAGCAGATAGGTCCAAAGGGCAGGCACATCCTTATAATGAGAGGAAGATTAAGAGGGGGAGAGAAAAGGAGCCAGCATGAGGCATAAGGAGTGCTTTGATGAATGATAGAGCCCCGGCATTAATGAGATCTGGTAATTTTACATTTCCAGAAAGCCGTGGTCGTTAGGACTGGGAGGATCGTGTCTTTATTCAGCTGGAACAGAGGAAAGTTTAGGACAAAAGGCGGCTCATCAAGGAATCCTCTCCCCTTTGAGGTGACACAGCTGCGATTTGCAACATTCCCCATCCCTGCCACTGCCACGTTTGTTTGGTTGCTCTTTCCAAAAGCCACCGGCTCCAGCTGCTGCCACCCGTTTTTGATCAGGCACACCTTGACCAACAGCTGTCCGAGGAAACTTCTGCTCTTTGGAAAACAAACAACCCAAAACTTGTAACCTCCCCTGGCTGGAAAATTGGCTCAAAGCACATTCCCATGAGGCAAACTCTGCAGCCTCTTGGTTATTCTGCACAAGCTCATCTCTTATCCTGGATTCTGAATCTTCAGCTATGTCAAGGTATGAGGGGTAAGAACCCAACAGCAGGGTTTGTTCTCTGTTTAATCTTGGTGCAATCTGATTTTTAGTTGTGTAGTGTAAACCAGTAAAACCTGCAGTGAACAACAGCAACAGGGAGAGAAGGTGTGGCACGTGAAGGGTCAAGGTGTACAAATCCACATTGATATGAAATTATTGACAGCAACCATGGTGAGAAGGATTTGGGGGTGTCCCCCAGGGAGGGCAGCAGGGCAGGGAGGGGGAATTCTGCCCCTCTCAGGTGAGACCCCACCTGCAGAGCTGCCCCAGCCCTGGGGACAACAGCTCTGGAGCTGCTGGAGCAAATCCAGAGGAATCCATGGAATTGCTCTCAGGGATGGAACCCCTCTGCTCTGGAGCCAGGCTGGGAGAGCTGGGGGTGCTCACCTGGACAGGAGAAGGCNATCCTTGCCCATTTTTTGAGGCATGTTTCGAGTGTCTACTCCAAACCCTGCCAAAGGTCTTTACACCCTTGAATTCCCTTTTATCCCTATCCCTGCCACCAAAAAAGATTTGAATTCTTCTTTCCTCAGCCATGGCCCCACACAACAAATCAGTATTGACCAAATTTCCAGCCCAGTTTTCCTCCTTCCCTCCCCACCCAAGCAGGCCCTGAGCCGACGCTCTGTGGGCCGCAGCCGCTCCTCACACCAGCCCTGCCACAAAACCCAGCATTAACCCACGAGGAATCACCAAAAACTAAAAAAAACCCACCCTCTCCCAAACCTCGATGCTTTTTTCCTGCCCTCACTCCCCTCAAAGGGGAGGTTTATTGTGAATGATCCACCTTTTGAGAGATCTCAATCACCTGGTGTGTTCTGATTGACAGGAGGCCTCCCAAGATGGCTTTGCTCCCTCACCAGCACCGCTCCTCCTCATAAATATTTATACACAATTCTCACTTTTTAACGAATTCCAGATATTCAGACTCCTTCTTGTTGAAGCTTCCTCGTATCTTTAGAAATCATTTTAACTGGTTTTTTTTTTTAGCTTAACGTGTTGGTTTTGCACGTGGATAAGGATCAGCACGGAGGAACAGTGGAGTCCTCACATCACCACTGCCCTTACATGAATTTGCTTCTCTATTCCCATAATATGCAGCTGATAAAACGCCAGGATTTACAAAAATGATAAAATAAAATACAGAAAAAGCAGATACTACCAAAACCCAAGTTATTATTTTCTTTTTTTTTTTTTCTTTTTTTTTCTTTTTTTTTTTCGGTCTCTCTCAATGAATTGGATATCAGGAAGGAATATATTTTCTTTGGCTACTGTTCCAACCCAATCCCCCCCCAAAAAAATCTAATTATTACCAAAGGATTAAACCAGCCTGTTTCTCAGAGGCTGGCTCAGCTCCCATCCCACTTTCACACTTCTCAATGTGGTCCTTTAGGAGTTCAGCCAGATTTCAGAAATCTGCCACATCTGATCACCTGTTCTGGTGTTTCCTTCCATTTCTCCATGTTCTTATGCCTCTCTTGGGGTTTTTTTCCCCTCTGACATCTGTTCCTTCCACAACATTAAGCCAAATCACTTCTATGATGATTTGCTAAATACCAACCTCATTCTTACTGATATTTTACCTTCCTCCCTAAACTTTCCACCTTCTCCTGATGGTGGGAGCGTGATGGAAAAACATCCATATCCATTAAACATTTACATCCTCTCTTCTCCTGGCTGCTTTGTTTTTATTCCCTCAGCTTCATCCCCAGTCCCAAACCGAAGGAGGGAATGTTTAAATTGGATATCAGGAAGGAATTCTTCCCTGTGAGGGTGGGGAGGGGCTGGAATAGAATTCCCAGAGAAGCTGTGGCTGCCCCTGGATCCCTGGAAGGGTCCAAGGTGAGGCTGGATGGGGTTTGGAGCAACCTGGGATGATGGAAGGAGTTCCTGCCCATGGCAGGGGGTGGAATGAGATCAGCTTTAAGATCCTTTCCAGTCCAAACTCTTTTTAAATTCTGCATTAATTTCATTAAATTAAAGTCCTAAAGAGGCTCCCTGGAACAGAGGCTCGGCAGAATTAAAGGAATAAAATGGTTATTTATTAAAAAGGCCTTCAAAGGCCACACCTTGGCCAGTGCAAGAGCCTGGCCAGGGCTACACCCAATATATGGATGAGCAGTCCTGAGTTTTCACATTTTTTTAAGTTTTGGTCCCTTTACATACTGGGGTTAATTGTCCAATTACAGTTTCAGGTTATGCAGTCCCATCCTCCCAGATTCTCTCCTCAATTTGCTGGTTTTTATACCTTTTGGGCCTGAAGCTGCAGCAGTGTCCTTGGTTCTGGGGCTGGAATAGGATTGTTCTGTCTGACTGAACTGTGAGGAGAACCTGCTGCCACTTTATATGAAGTTCAGGGTTATTTACCACTGCAGTACAGAGTCTGGGAAACGTGAAAGCTTAAACTTAAAGCATCAATTCCTCAGTTTGCTTTGGATTTATCCCACGGCCTGTCCCTCCCCATTCACTGCTTTTGCCACAGCCATTTCACACAGACCTTTCCCTGCTCAGTTTTCCTCTTAAAAGAGACACGTGGTCCATAAAAAGGCCAGATAATAATTAAACCTCAACTTATTTCACCTCCCTTCTCTTTTTTCTTTGTAAGTTTTTTTGATTTCTCACTCTCCTGCCATCCTTCAAGGGCACAAATACCTGCTGGACCATCCTGGCCCCTTATTCAGAAGCTCTGCGGTCACGCCCGTAATAATCCCAAAAAATCCTTCCAAAATGAAGCCTTGAGCTGCCTCCAGATGGGAATTTCTTTGGAGATCACACCAAGCAGAGTGACCCAGCTGCTGTGGGGTCACTGCAGTGCCACTCCAGTGTCCCATTCCCACTCTGCATTCCCTAATCCTGAGCCTTCCCTCCACTGAAGCCACGCCAAATTCCCCGTGATGGAGGTTTATCCCTCCACATCCCACAGCTCCCAAAGAAAAAACCCCAGCTGCTCCTCACAAACAGGAGGAGAAATTAATCCTTAATCCTTCCTGGCACAGGCCCAGGCTGGAAGGAGAAGGGGTCGTTAACAACTTTGGGCTTTTCCCAACAGGAAAACCGGGATTACCCTTCCCATGGAATTGGGAGGTCACACGTCCCTGCTGCCTCTGTCCCCACGGGGTGTGACAGGTTTGCAAGCAGGACTGAAGGATTTCCCTGCCTCAGGAACAGGCAGGAGCTGGATTTGGTGACGCAGGCAGAGCTCCAAATGCTGGAATCCTAATTGGAAGTATCCATCTCCAGCAGGGAAGGCTGTTCACAGGATTTTTAGGAAATAATATATTCTGCTCTGGATGCAATTATAGCCCAGCCCCAGACACACAGAAGTTTGTTTTCATTTTGGAACAGCAAATATTTTGGCTGTTTAAAATAATTTTTAACAATGCCACACACTTTGCCAGATGTTCCATCAAATGTTATTGAGTTTTCAACACGCTTTTATTTAATATTAACTGTAAATACATATTTCGCTCCCTCTCTGCACAGATTTTCTAGTGAGTCTATGATTCCCTCCACCCATTCCCTCTAGAAATATTAATTTTTGTAATTATTGCTGCTCTTTCCTGAATTTGCTGATTCAAGGTTTTGCAAACTCCAGGTTCTGTGATTTACCAGTGTTAATAAATGTTAAACCACTCAGCCCTTTTCTACTGTAAAGGGCATCTTTATCTTGGAAGGGAAAAAAAAATAGACACATTCTAAATCTGCAGAGCCAGCTTTAATGTTCTAACTTCAACAAATGGTAAAATTGAGTAATTAGTTATTTAGTAGCTAGGAAAAATTTGCTTTGGGGAGAAAATAATTATCACAGGATGGAGTGAATACCAGAATGTGTTGGGTGGGAAGGGACCTTAAAATTCATCCAGTTAAAATTCATGGGCAGCCAAAACTCTGTCCCAGGCTGCTCCAAACTCCAGTGTCCAACCTGGCCTTGGACATTGCAGGGATGCAGGGGCAGCCCCAGCTGCTCTGGCAATTCCAGCCCAGGCAGCAATTCCTGCCCAAGATCCCATCCCTGGCTGCCCTCTGGCACTGGGAAGCCATTGCCTGTGTCCTGTCCCTCCAAGTCCCTCTCCATCTCTCATTAATAACAACAATAAAAATAAATTTGATGTCCCAGTTGCACTTTTATAGCCCCTTGTTGTCACCTAATTCTGTCTCCTCTGCCAATGACAACATCAATTCCGTAAGAAAACAACACCCAAACTCATTTTTTGTATTATTTCCAAGGGACTCTGAGGGGAGAAAAACCACTGCAACCCCACTGTTGTGTTCACAGCTCAGCTGGACAAAAGAAAAGCCAGCTGAAAATGGTTTGTCCTTCCTGTTCTTGCCATTCCGAGCTGAGCTCTGCTCCATGAACCATCCAGCCCTGCCTGTTCACTTGTTAAACACCAAAAACAACCCTGAAAAGAATCTAAAAACGGGGGAAAAAATCAGAATGGAAAGCAAACAACTCCAACAGACCAAATTCCCCAAAACCTTTCACTCCCAGCCTCCTTCTCCTGGCTGGGAGCAGCTGGAACCCATTGATGCTCCTCCAGGAAAGCCCTCTCCTCTCTTCAGGGCTCTTTCAAGGGGCTGTGTTTGTGTTATAATTTATTTTTTACCATGAAAAAAACCAAACAAACCCCAAATCCAAGTGACACCAGGAGAGCACAGGGAAAAGGAAAGGAGACTGAGTGAAAGGAAAACAAAAATCCCCCCCAAGCTCCGACCAGAGGCAGCTGCAGGGCAATTAAACTCAACAGTTCCCAGATGTTCCCGGAGAATGCTCAGCCACAATGGCACCAAATTGATCTCTTTTCTTCAAAACTTGGTGCAAAAAGCTTACTTTCCTTAAAGGGCTCTCCAAATAAAGTTTACAGCCCTTTTTATTCCTATTTATGCCTCCAAAACTGGAGAAGAGGAGATGAACTTCACGTTTAACCCTTCCCTGCTGGAGCCTCTCTGGCTCCTCTGCCACAGTTTCAGGTCACAGTTTTGGGAAGTTCAAGTGAAATTCAAGAAATTATTTTTCTTTCTCATCAGCCTCAGCCATCCTGGGTCCCAGCAGAACCACACACCTGCCTAATCATTCTTTCTGTTATCAAATTTAATTAGGGATTTTGTGAGGCCACGGGGAACCACAGAGCAAAATAAGAAAAGGAAAATGTAAAAATAAAAAGAGGGATGAGTCGAGGAATTTGATTTATAACAATTAATGGCATGCTAAGCTTTTATCTTCTTCCTGGAGTCCTTCAACACTTTGTACCATATCTGAACTACAAACACAGCTCTTCTTTTCCAAAATTCTTCCTGATTTACTCAGGATTATTTCAGTTCAGCTCAGGGTTTCATTCTCTTTTTCTCCCTCTTAAGTCCTTTACAGAAATGCTCAAATGTGGCCAATGTTTTCCATCACGTAAGAAGGAGCCAAATAAATATTAAATAAATATTCCTATGAAGGAATATTGAAAGGAGAGTGGAGCCAGGTGGGGGTCATGCTCCTCTCCTCTCATCCAGGAGAGGAACCAGCCTCAAGCTGTGCCAGGGGAGGTTTAGGTTGGATATTTGGGAATTTTTTTTTCATGGAGAGGGTTGTAAAAAAGTCAGAATAGACTGTCCAGGGTCGTGGTGGAGTGACCATTCCTGGAGATGTTCAACAAATGTGTGGATGTGGCTGGCTCCAGCACTGAGCTAAACCTACCCAGAGGTGAAAGAACTACTAAGGGGATTCGGGTCAAACCCAAAGCACATTAAACACCTTAATTCCAGGACACAAATGTGCTCAGTGCCTCTCACCAGAGCTCATTAACCTCATTAACCTCAGCACCCCCTGGGTTCATTCACAGCTTTGTCCTGCTCACACTCCACGATTAATTCTGTTCAAATCAGACAAAAACCTCGCTGCTGTCCCCACAATATTCCACTGATGGCCATTCCAGAGGTGCTGCCAGTGCCCAGGATGCTCCTGTCTGTGGGAGAACACCAGGAACTTGTGCAGGTTTGTTAAATCTCTCAAAATCAAGACATCTGAGGCAAATTTATCATGTAATGGGAGTTAATTTGGATATGTAACTACATTTAATGAAAACTCATGGATCTGGCAGAAAGAAGTGTCCAAAGGCACTCAATTCCAACCTGAGAAAAATAAACTTGTGCTGTTTCCAGACAGGATGGACTCTTGTATCTCTTGTTTCCAGTTTGGGCAGAGTGGAGGATGCTGAACACAAAAATCAAGCCCAAAGTCTATAATAAAAATGCCTGAGAGTAACAAAATCCTATTTGCACCTCCAGTTCCCAAAAATACCATTGAAGGATCACCCCTTGGGGAAACAGACGTGCTGCCTTTGTCCCTTCAGCTTCCACAGTACAATATCCATAAATCCATAAATATCTATATATTCCCATGGCCTTTTTTGCCCAGGAGACACCAGTGAGGGGTGGTTTGAAGCTCTGTCTCTCATCCTTGGCCAGCAGCTTCTGCCAACCACAGTGGCCAAATTTGCCTTGTTTTCCCCTGTTTTTTCTCCTGTTTCAGCCGCTCATGTTCACAATTTTCCTCCCCCTGGAATTCCACGTCTTTGCACCTCCTGCTCTTTTCAGATTTGGCTGATATCGATCCCATTAGTGGGGAGGGACAGACAGAACAAACCTAAAGGGACTCATTTCCTTTAGGATGGGACTCATTTCCTAGAAAATCAAGCTAAAACCACAATAGAGCTGCTATCGAGTGAATTTTAAATCTACATTCATCTCGTGGTAAGATAACATTCATTCCACTCACCTCTGAAGAGACAGGGTTATTTTTCCCTCAAATCAAGAGGATATTGAAGAAATTATCACTGATAAATACCTGGAAGCATGGCCAGGATCAAGATATCAATTTCTACCTCCTATCACACATCTTTCATGTGGCAGAAAATGATTTCTTCAACAGCACTCAGAGAGGGATGAGCAGTTCAGGAAGGGCACAAGTAAATGATGGATTTGTAAAACAATTCCATCCAGGAATACAAATAACACAGGGAAAAGCTTGTATTCCCTCAAGTCCCCCACTAAAGGATCATTCCTCTGCTTCCCTGCACGAGAGATTCAAGTCTCAGCCCTTCAAGCCCTCCTGGATATTCCCACTCTGCAGAGATGAGGATTATTTGGATAATGGAACCAAGGAGGAAAAGGACCAAATCCCATGAGCACCAGTCTGAGCTGCTGGGAGAATTGGTTTTGTTTAAGGAACTCCTTAATTCCATAAAACACAGAGGATGTGCAAAATTTAGCATCAATATGAAACAGTGATGGTTGGAAAATAACTGTGAGACCATTGAGTCCAACCTGTGACTGATCCCCAGCTTGTCCCCAAGTGCCACAACCAGGAATTCCTTGGACACCTCCAGGGATGGGCACTCCAAACCTCCCTGAGCAGCTCATTCCAATTCCTATCAACCCTTTCCATGAGGAAATTCTTCCTAAAATCCAATCTGGCCAAGCCTGAGGTCATTCCCTCTCCTCCTGTCCCTGTTCCCTGTCCCAGAGCCTGACCTGGGGCTGTCCCCTCCTGGCAGGGACTTGTGCAGAGCCACAAGGGCCCCCCTGAGCCTCCTTTGCTCCAGGCTCAGCCCCTTCCCAGCTCCCTCAGGAATTCTCCATTCCCTTCCCAGCTCCCTCAGCCTCTCCTGGAGCTCCAGACCCTTCCCAGCTCCCTCAGGAATTCTCCATTTCCTTCCCAGCTCCCTC